>JAZKJV010003919.1:0-600000 GCA_037367405.1 Ottelia alismoides
TCCATTCTCACCCTTTACCCTCCCTGCATTGTATACAATCTATTATTCTTCTGATTAATTGATACTATCTATAGGGGGACAATCGACTTCTCATTCTTTTTGAGTCGTTGTAGTATAGGATTTCCTATACTTAATACGAGTTATTTCTTCCTTTTATATCCGATCTATGAGGACATACCTCAAGTTAAATACTCATACTTTTTTCAATAATATGAATAATTAATAAAAGTTAAAAATGTACTTTTGGAATTTTTCTATTTATAGTTAATAAATCAGTTAAATTTTTTTGCAAAATGTATGAAAAATGGTTGGGAAATCTATTTGAAAAATCTTTTGTAAAACCATTTGGAAAATATCTTGTGAAGAGTCTTCAAACCTTTATAAAATGTTTTATTTTTAAAAATTTCATTCTTTTGCTTGAACAAAATTATTTGAAAATCTATTTGGAAATAGTTTGAAAATGGTTGCAAAAATACTTTGAAAAATATATGCATATTGTTTGAAAATATTTGCAAAATGATTTTCAAATTTTGTAAATGTTTGTAAAATTTATTTTTCAAACTATCTTTCAAAAAAAATTTCAAAATGTTTGAGAATATGTTTTTAATTTGTTTTGAGAACCATGTTCATACTTCAAGTAAAAATATATTCTTTATAAACATTATAAAAATCATGTAAATAATAATTAATTTATGTAAATCCTTTCCATAATTCATGTAAATAACAAGATATACTCTCGTGTAAATATCTGCACATAATTATTTGCAAAAATTCTTTTACTTTTCAAATATCATTAAAAATTTGTAAATTATTTTTAAAAATTACATAAAAATTTGCAAACCATTTTCAGAACCCCATAAAAAGTGCAAAATAAGAAATGGCTTCACAAAAATACTTTCCCCCACTGCCCTAGTATTTGCATTTTTTGGATTGATGATGACAATTGAACAAGTCTAAATAAAATATGAGAGAAGAGCTTGGTTGGACATTGATGCATTTAATCACAAGAACCTTAAGGGAACTGGAATTGAGACACTTCATGTCTACTAGACTTGATTCTTGAGACCACAAGACCAGATTCAATGTCATCTTGACTGCCTAAGTAGGATATTTCAGAACACACACATGACTCTTGTTTATTGTGACCTAACTTGCACACCTGCATCGTGCACTTTGCTTAACTCAATTGAAGTGGAAGAGGATGGATTTGCTGACATGAGATACAAGGCGATGGAAACATCAGAAGTCAGAATCTATGGCCATTGTACCCCAACCCGATCCAGTAGCGTTGAGGTCTGAGGATGGAATACCATGGATTGAGATAATGCTTTCAAAAGAGAGATAGTCTAATGGCTCATGAGAAAAAAGTCTTTATGTCAATGTTGTTGTATATAGTATTCAAAAAAATGCTAAAATAAAAAACTTCAAAAAAATAAACGATCAAAAATAAAAAAATCAATTCCCATCGGAGCATGTATGTATTCAATAAGCAAGCTTGAGCTTCAAAGTCAAAGTATTCATGTGAGCCAGCAGCCAGGTGACTTGGATACACTAGTTAAACTTCTCATGATAGGTAGCTACATTGGCTATCATTCATTATCTTCTCCACCTCCTCTTCTTGAGCCGAATGTACTTGAACGTAGAAGGGAATACCTCGCTTCTCGACGAAAGAATTGTTGGATTGGGGAATTAGGGTCACCATGTTGGAGAAGCCAGATTTTTACCACTTAATCGAGAGGAGATACATATCACACATTGTACAAGATAGACTCATAGTCATAAGGGATTGTTTATGATATCAACCTATTCTAACTTGGCTTTTAAGGTGACCCGTGCAAAGTTTTGAGGGTTCTTGAAGGATGTTGGTTTTCAAGTCTGGTTCCCAAACTAAGTTCTAACCAAACTAAAAATCCAAAGGCTTGACTGAGCTCCTGATGAATCACCATTCATCACTCTGTGTTCCTTTCTTTTAGCTAGAAATCTTGGTAAAATACCATGTAAATGTTTATAAATAGAATGAATTGTCAAAATGCATGCTTCAGGTAATAACCATAATTAGCATGTTTTTGCACAAAAATAAAGAAATAAAGAAAAAGAGGGAAATATTGAGAATAAATATTGAGTGACCCAAACCCAAGGGAGGGCTCAATATGGGCCTAAACGCAAAAATAAAACAAGTAGAGAGAGATAGGGTGACTCAGCCATGTACATATTCCCCCTTTTATATATATATATATATATATATATTATTATCATCAAATAAAAATATTTATGTGTCCCTCATAATGTGTATATATTTATAAAAATAAAATAAAAATAAGAAAAATAAAAATAAAACGAAAATAAATTCTCTCTCTTCCCCTTGTATATACCATGTATATATGTACCTATATATATTTAATTTACCCTTGTAAATACATAATAAAATTTAAATAAAACTTATTTAATATCCCAAATTTTATGTTGTAAATAAATAAAATATAAAATAGGAATAATTGTACAAAAATAAAAATAATAAAAATAAAAATAAAAAATACATAGGTATTTATACATGTATATAATAATATATAACGTATATACATAATTTATTTTTCAAAAAAATAAATAAAAATCACAAAAAATACTTTGTCAGTAAATAAACCTTTTTTATTTTGAAAATATTTTGAAATAAAATCTTTTTCTATTTTATTTTCAATTTGCAAATAATTTCTGAATGAATTTTTCTCATTGGTCCACGGGAGATGTTGACCCCCGGTCAACTCTCCCCCCAGGACCACATCTTCGCGGATCTGTCTTCGACCCAATTTCTCCGAATTTTCCAGATGCGATCCGCCTCCCATCTCCTTAAACCCCAGGCTCCGATTAACAAGCATGCATCCATGATCCATGCCTGACCTTACTCTTAGGTATCCGCTCCTCAATCCGCGTGCTACATTTCCATCTTCTTGGATCCTCGTCCAGTATAAAGCCTCGCCTCCGGTCGCACATTCACGCACCTTTGGCTCCCGTCTTCGACTCCCAGGACCTCCACCTTCATCCTTGAGTGACAACGAGTGGTCGAGAGTGTTACAGTGAGGATCTGGAGGCGTTTGCCCTAGGTCTGGCGACCATCGTCGTCGAGCTCCGCCGCAGGCGTAGCCCGAGACTCTGGAGGCGACGCTCCATCGAGGCAAAGACCGTCGAAGATCCAGCATCTCCCCCACAGTCGACTCCGACCAACAGGTATCACCCTTAGCTTCCCGATCATCATGTAACTTTGATTCTTCCATTGTCGCTCCAGCAGCTCCGCCCCAGTGGCCGGAGCCGCGTCACTTCATCTCATCCGTATCGATAGATCCCTCGACCCATCGTCACCGTCCTTCCACGATCTGATCACCTCGATCTTGGCTATCCGAGCCTAGATCGGGTCTGGTTCCTTCCGCTGCCTCCGTCGGAACCTCCCTTCGCATATCCATGCCGCTTCCCTTTGTCATTTCACAAATAACCCATGCCGGAGTCTTCCTCCGAGCACGAGCTTTCTCTTGCAGGTTAATAAGCGCAGGACACCCCCCTTAGTCGCGTCTTCCATCCTTCGCCGGAGTCACCCAGCTCCCTCCTCCATAGGCAGAGGATCGGACTGTTGGGAGCTCCATCGGACGCCATCACCCGACGCGGATCGCCACCGCGAGGAGACCATGCTTTGACATCATGCTTCGACACGTGATTTTGTGGGCTTTTTGCATATTCAGGGCTAGGTTTTTATGACTATTATGGAATGAATGATATGTTTTGAGAACTGCATATATACCCTTGTGCGTACAGTATTGGAACATGTGCGATTTTTGTGGAAATTTGTGGTTTAGTCCCTATACTTTTTGCACGTGTTTCTTTTTAGCCCTTAGAACTTTATTTCTTTACATATAGGTCCATGTGTGATGTGGCTTTTCTATTGGTTGAAAAAAATATCAAATAAACTCCAAATCTTGTGAAATTTGAATGTGGCTCCTACCACTGTATAAAAATTTCACTAATTTTTTGGGCATTTTTATTATTATTTGCTATTTTTAAAAATAAAAAACCCTTGTTTTTGTCACTGTTTGAATTGTAAAATCCACCAAAAATATATAAATTCATCTAAAAATTACAAAAAAGTTAGGTATTGTTTGTTTTGTTATTTTCTCGCTTCAGAAATTTTTTTACTGCATTTGGATATTTAAAACACCTAATAATTGAAAACCCCTAAAATCTTATAAAAATCATTAAAAATTCTACAAAATTCAAAAAAATGTAAATTCTCTTTTTGTAGCTTAGTTTTGATTTCTAGATTTCATAAAAATTGTCTCCAGATTTTTAGAGGCTAGTTATATATTTTTAATTAGCCTTTCAAATCTTGCTGCACATTGATTCTGATTTTTAGCCTTTTCCTATTTTTATAAAATCAACTAAAAATTTCAAAATTTTGAGAAAATTACTAAAAACACTTAAAAGCTTACAAAACACAAAAATAATTTTATTTGAATTTTCTAAGTTATTTTGGGGTGTTTAATAATTGGTTGTTTGTGTGCTTTTTACTCTTTTTCCTTATTTTCTTTATAATTAAACATACAAAAAATTAAAAAATACATAAATTCCAACAAAAATACTTTTTCTTATTTTATTCATTTTCTGATTACTTCATAGGCCACTTGGCCAACCCGTGCTCCTTGAGTTCGACCCTAGTCCCTATACCGACTTAATTAAATAGCAAGACCGCTTATTCGGTTTTTGACTGATTATTCATTTTGGTGGTCTATCTTTCTTGTTGAGTCCAATCTCTGAGATCCGAGTCGCAAAGACCCTTGATTGATTTTATCCCTACTCGGATTTCGGGGGGTTTTCGGCTCATCAGAATGGCGCCGTTGCCGGGGAGCATGGCTTAGTAGTCGTTTTTTATTTTTCGTGGTTTTCTTTTTCATGGTTTTTTGTTCATAGTTGTATATATATTTTTTGTCTACTTATTTGCATATTTTTTATAATAATTGTGTCTGGTACATTCTTGTTTGATTTCTTGCGAGGGCCCGAGGACCGAGGCGGCTTTTTTGGAAGCCGAAGCAACCACGGGAGTCGAAGGAGGTTCTTTTCTGCATAAGGTCGTAGGAGAGCGCGAGGAGCCGAGCCGGAGTGCGGGAGATGCAGAATAGCCGTAAATAATCGTAGAATAACCATAAGATAGCTTAGTTTTATTTTCTGCAGATTATTATTATAATAATACAGGGACTCAGACACTTGGATTTTATCGATGACTACCGGGTCTGTTTCGCCAAGCATCGGTGTGCTCGGGGGACCTTACCGCGTTTCTCGTCGGTTTTCAGTTTTTCTCGCATTTTATTATAGCTGCCTGTCTGATTTACGCGGTTTTGACCTTAGCTTAGGATTTTCTTCTGATTGTGACGTGATTGATTAGGATCCAAACCCTAATTATCTACCTGCACCTATTAGATTGTAATTGGACCTAATTAAATCACAATAAAAAATCGGATTACTTAGACTTTAGTCCACATGCCTTGAGGAGTCACATACAGCGTGTGCAGGATCCGTTGTGGCGGACACCGAGTGACTCCCAAGATAGGACTCTGGACCTAGGTTTGAGTACCCAACTATTGTTCTTATCGTATAGAAATTGCTCTGCTTAAGGCCGGTTTCTCATGCATCATATAGGTAGTTTACTTTTAGTTTTTACTTTTATGCGCGGACCACTTTGCATGTAGACTGCTGGAGTCAAGTACGCATCTCTTACTCTGCATGCATCATTGATTTCTTCGCGCATCGTCTTTTTCGTCTTCTCCCCCCTATTTTCGAACTTAAATAATCATGAGAACCGAAAAATTCGTTAGGTGTTGTTTGCATTGAAAGATACATAAAAAGAAAAAGTATAAAATTGGGACTGCTAAACACACTTGACCCTAAAAGACATCTCATCTAAAAATCTTTCTTGGGGAGAGCAACCCCCTCCTTGTCTGGTTTGGATGAGCGAGAGTGCGACCCGCACACCATATCCGATTTCCGATCAGACTACCGGCCTTTTATACTGGACAGTTTGTTGGGAGGTTGGATTCCCATCAGCTCGGGTAATCGCTCTGATAGACTGACTTGATCACCTAAATAAAACTAACAAGATAATTGACCGAACCTTTATGGTCTTCAGCTCTGAGTTGCGTAGGTGAATCAGGGGTTTGTTTTCTCATCTTGTGTGTTCCAAGATCTCATCCGCCCAACTCGCCAGATCAAGATGATGGGAAGGAAGTCTCTTAGGCAGCCTCTGACTGCACCGCTTTTCAGCACTCCAGCCCGTTCATCTAGGTTGGTTCGTGAGAGCCGAGACCCGCTCTCTGAACCCGAGTTCGATTCCGCCCAATTCCCCCTTGGCCACCCTTCTACCAGTCCAGAGGTACCAGTGCCAGATGAGAGACAGCAGACATATGATTTATCGGCACCTGAGTTTGGGTCTTTTGCCTTTGCAGAAACCATGGCCAGCAGTGAGGAGCGCAATGAAGGTCAGCGACTTGAGACGACGACATATGTATTGGACCAAGATGCAATCAACAACACCATGTTGGCTTCCCTCGAGACGATGCAGTGCCAAATACGGGATCAAGGAGCCTTCATGGTGGAGATGAGGAGAGAGATGGAGAGGCTGAGGACAGCGCGAGAGCAACCGAGAGCCACAGGAGCGAGGGATCCAGATCAGCCAGAGGAGCAGTACAGCCGGTAGAGCAGCCGAGACCGATGCAGGAGTTGCACAACCTCGGATCAACACTTACACACTGGTGGGTTGTACTTCCGGCAATCGTGGGGGACTTCAAGTTCCCCCCACATACACTTCAGATTCTTCCCTGCTTCCACGGGCTCGCCACTGAGGAGCCCCATCTACATCTCCAAGAGTTTGAGATGATATGCAGCACCGTCCACGATCGGTAGGTGGACGAGGACACTATTCGGATGATTGTCTTCCCCTTCTCCCTTGCTGACAGAGAAGCCAACTGGCTGAAGCATTTGGGGAGATTTGCGTACACCTGGAAGCAGCTCCGCACCGAATACTTGAACAAGTACAATCCACGCGGGCGGACCAATGCAGCGAGGGCCCTGATCAGCAACTTCTCCATGCTCCCCAATGAGCAGTTTCACGAGGCATGGGAGAGGTTCAGAGAGCATACCGACAGATGCCCGCACCATGATATCATGAAGTCGAACCTTATTCAGAGCTTCTTTTGCAGACTGACACCAGAGCTGCAGGGCCTGGTGAATGCTTCTTGTGGTGGTTCTTACTTCGCCAAGGATGAGGATCAGGTCTGGGCCATCTATGAGGAGATGGCCGAGAACTACACCGTGATGTCCCAAACCAGCCTCTACACTCAGGGACGTCCCCAGCCACACGCCGTGCAGTTTGAGAGGATAGCATGGGTCGATGTCGGTCCTTCCACTTCGTCTGCGGCAGCCGCACAGGCAGAGTCTACAGTCGTAGACATGGACATCATCAGCACGAAGCTCAATCGGATCGAGTTGATCGAGAAGAAACAGTGTCAGGGCATCACGCAGATGGATCAGATGGCACAAATGCTGAGTGACCTGAAGACACAACTCATGTGTCTCTAGGAGGCACAGACGACTTCTCAGCCCCGCCTCAAGTCACGAGGAGATCCGAGCAGCAGTGGTAGCCCGGCCTAGCCCTCAATCAGCCTAGATAGGTTCACCTTGTACAAGCGGAGTTGTACCAGTAGCCACCGTAGTTTTACCAGCCACCACCATCCCAGGACACTCAGATGGTGGTCTACCAGCCGAATCAACCCCTGGCAGTACATCCCCCACCCACCTATGAGCAGGAGTCGTTGATGGATGTCAACGGGATTTGGTATGACCGACCCCAACCCGTTATCCGATGAGACCAACCCGGATTCCGCTGGTCAGCCGGAGGCACCAGTTCCCAGCAACAGCCTACAGTTCAGGGTGGCCAGTACAGCCAGCAACATGAGCAGCAGCAACAGCCCCAGCTCCCAGTACACCAGTAACAGCAACCATCCCAGCTCCAGCAGTATGGTCCTCGTCCCTATCAGCAGGGACAGTCTTGGAGGCGAGAGCAGCCTCAACAGCAGTAGTATCATCAGCAGTGCCCTCACCAGCAACAGCAGCCTTACTACCAGCGAGGCCACTCTCAGGTTCTCATGGTCCGACCTATGAGAACCCTGTTGGAAATGCGAGCCCACGGCGAGCCATTATGCAATAAATGTTATTGCAATTCACTCCTTAATCTGAAATGAAGAATACATAATTTGCATAATAGGTCCCTTAGTACAATTAGGGTTATGTACCATGGCCATCTTGATGATCATACAGCTGTTGATTCAACTATTGAATCATAGAGGTTGGTGCTTAGATGAATATCTAAAGAGTTAGATTGAGGACTCGTCAAGCACCGTCAAATGATTGTTAAGAGATGATCTCCAGCCTGAGAAGGAGATGGCAATCCTATCTCAGTTAGACTGATATCTGACCGACCTCTTGATGCAGGTCCTCTGCATAGGAATAGAGATTCGGAGGTGTCAGATTAGTTAGGTCAAAGAGTTGACTTAACGAGATCGAGATAACGAAAGTCCTATATCGTATGCTGTCATGATATAGGCACGCATCCTCTGACCGGAGACAGATGTGTTGCTATATGTCTAAGTATGTACATTTGGCAGACCAATAGGTTGATGACCTAATCAAGGTCTACACACCGGCGCGCTGGTGTGCATATAAGGGCATATGAGTAATACGATCTCTCAAAGGGATCATACAGGTTCAGTTACTGAACCGGAAGACATGAGCTCACTCATGAGATATTGGGAAGAATCAAATTCCGTGCGCACGGTCGTCTCGCTTTGGAAGCTTGACTGAATTTGTAGGTTTGATATATACTTTTGGAAAGTATATGATCAAGACCTAGGTATGATATATGCTTTTGGAAAGTATATGATCGATACCGACTCCCAATGATCGAATGAGAAACTTACTGATAAAACCATGAAGTAGACAGTATAAAGTTGATCGAATACTTCGGGTTTAGTCTGAGTCTTCCAGTATGCAGGATGTACAGGTATTGGGAATACCTGAGGGTGATGTGATCATAAACGATTGTATAACCATGACGCTTCCATTCCTAGGGAGTGATGAAACGGGTTTGGATTTTAGTGACTCCTCTCAGTAGAGAAGTGATCTGATCTTGGTCCAAGTATTGGACATTGATCTGAATGTGATTCAGATACAATGAGAAGATTAGATTTACGGTCTTGATTTAATCAAGCATCTATGGGAGGCCCGCGATCTGGATTTGAGATACGATCTCAATATCCATGTCACTATACGTGGAACAATACAATCGCCCTGTCCTTATCTCCAAGTATCTGCGGAGAAAGCGCATTATCCTTGAAGGAGTTCATGGATAATTCTATTGTTGATATATGTATCCGAGCATTGAGAAAATGGATAATTAAATGTGATTTAATTATCATGAGTAATATGAATTTGATTCATATTATAAAGAGAGTTATCTTAGATAATTAAATGAGATTTAATTATCAAAGATGTAAATAATGTGAATGTGATTCATACTATTTGGACACAAGAGAATAGAGATCCAAGATGATTAAATATGATTTAATTATCATGGATATGAAGAATGTGGATAGCAATATCCATATTAGTCATATATATTATAAATGTGATTTATAATATATAAGAGAGAGCTATTTGTAATTTACATTTGTTAATTAAATGTTAATGTGAATTGGATTCACATTGGACATCAAATTGAAAATGTAATTTACATTTTGTTTTGGGTTGTGAATGTGATTCACAATTTTTCAATGGCATGATTGCAATGTTCACAAAATAAATTGGATTTATTTTTTGTGAAATAATTTGCAACAAAAGTTGTTGCAAATAATGGAGATTACATAAAAGGTGAAATAGCCACCTTCCTAATGGAGGAGGGTGGACGGCCACCACTCCCATTAGGAAAGGGAGGTCGTCCCCCCTCTCCACATGGAAGGAGGCTTTTCTCTCCTTTCATTATCTCCATGTATTGATGATTTAATTTTGTAATTAAATTGTGTTGATTTATCAACATATATTTAATTTAAATTAAATTAATTGTTGTTGTGTTTTTAGCAACAAATCATGACCATTGAAAGAAACACAAATTAATGTGGACCATTGGATTTGTGTTGACACATGGATTGAGATCCATGGATCCCAAAACCCTATAAAAGGAGAGGCACCCCATTGCTCTTCTTAATACATAAGTTGAGGCAACAAATCTCTCTCTCTCTCTCGCTCTCTCATTCTCTCTACACGTCCTCTCTCTATCTCTCTCATGTGACCGTCCACCATGGATGCCCTAGAGAGGTTCTCCATCGCCGCGGCATCGTCGTTATGCTGCCCGATGGTTTGCTCGAGGATCTCCGTCTCCTTCGGTGCGCCCCACTCGTGAAGAAGACATCGGATCTCGTGTGTCGAGATCAGGAGATCCGCCGCTTGGATCATCAACATGGATTGCGAGAAGCACGCGGTTCATCCCCGCGCTCGCAAGCGTCTCCTCCGTCGGATCGGACTTGAGACAGGAGGTCTCTTTGTTTAGAGACTCGATCGCAACCACGCTTCAAGAGGTAAACCTAATACTTGTTTGTGGTTTAGACGAAACGATCCGAGAAGTGTTCTTGGATCATGTGGTTTCGTCGCAAGAAAATTTTTTAATTTCCGCTGCATAGAACAACTAGTGCGACTAGTCGTTCTTCGTCGTATTCGATGCGACGCTCACGCTTCCGTGATGCGCTTGAGGATCTAACCATATCCTTCAAGTGGTATCAGAGCCTTAGGTCGGTGGTTTTGGATACGATCCATAAACCGAGGACGACTTGGGTTCATTAGGGTTTGCGAAAGTTTTCTTGCATTTCATTTTCGCATCTCTGTTTTGATATTATTTTCGGCACTGTTTAAATTGTTTAAACACGAAAATAATATTTGTATTTTATTCCCCATTAAATAAGGAAACCGTAGGATCTGAGTTTTCGTGATTTCGATTCCGTTTGCTCTAGATATGCTCATTTTAGTGAACATGTATCCACTGTTTCGGGGACTGCGGATCATGACGTAATTAAGATGTTAATTGCGGATCTGAAACGCCTTGAAATGCGTGCAAATCACTTGGATTCTGTTGTAAATCAAGTTAGCAAACTTTAGAAATTTACTTTGCTTAATTTGGATTTAAATTGATTGAGATATGATATTTTTAGTAAGTGAGGGTCACTGCTGAAAATACTTTCCTAATCAAGAACCTAGTGATTGTCATTTAATTAATTAGTGAAATTAAATTGTTTAATTTCCTGGAATAATTATGCATAAATATTTGTGAAATATTTAATGACAATTATGTCCTTAAATGACTTTGCCCTAACCAACAAATGATTAGATGTGATCTAGATCAAGATTGGTTACATGATCTACATGATCAACATTCCAACAAACATGTTGCTTGAATAGGACTTGGGATTTGTTTAGCAAATCTCATTATAATGTTAATCAAAAATGTTTTGATTATTACTATATGGTACAATTTCGGTTGAAGAACCGATGATCATCTCAAGTACAAATTAATAAATTTGGCATTATCCTTTCCCGAGGCGGATATGGTGCCTAGTCGGAGAGCATTGGGGTTGCGGATTGCAACGTATGTGGTCCGTCCCACTCTCGTCGGTACTGGCCATGACAGCGGGTAGGGTCGGGATAATGTCCGAGGGATTAAGATGTATTTTTCTAATTATTAAAATTCAAAATAATACGTATTTGAGATAATACCATTATTCAAGTAACTATTAAAATGTTTGTTGGATATTAATTGGATCATTAATTTAATATGATTAGATTAATTGGAATCCAATTATGATTGAAATACTCTAATATGATTAGAGTTAATAATTCCCTTGGAAGAATTATTTATGTGAATGTGATTCACGATAATTAATTAAAATTTGAATATGAGGTGGAGGATCACATAAGTGACATCCATGGTCTCCCGTCAAGGCGAAGGGTTCCGTCGCCAGGGATTGTATGTAGGAGACGCATGTCCGAAGTGACAGCTCCTATATGCAAGCGCATCTGGATCGGGCTCTTTGCTTCTCGAAAGAGTAAGGCCGTATACGTAGTGACCCCAATATCGGATCCTCATATTATTGGGGCGATATTGGATTGCGTATAGCGAGTACTATTCCTGTTGACGGTTGGTTCAATTAACGACGGGTCAACATCGCCTTAGGGGTGGTGGGCCTGGGTGTTAAAGACCGAATTGGGAGATGCAAGTTGGACTTGCAAGGCGGAATGTATTCCCGCTTCTTTTTATCCGTTGCAGATTCTCATATTATTGGGATGTAACAAAGATAAGGAAGGAGATCCCAGATCTTGTTGAGATATAATGGTAAGTATATCTCTTACATTGAAAGTTATTAAGGGAATGAACTTTCAGTGTTGACAAAACAAGACAACTTTGATATAAAAATCCTAAATCAAAGTAAAATATATATATTTATATATTTATGCAAATTTCTTATTTCAGATAATCCTTCATTAAAACCCACTCAATGATATACTCAATAATAACCAGTAAAATATCATGGATTGGACTCATGATCCAGATATTGTACTTGCAATTGGACACATAATGTATGTGGTTGCAATATGCAAGTTTCCTCATAATATTGAGGATGACAATTAAATAGATAATAGGACTACAACCCTAGGGTTTGTGTGTCTCTATAGTCTTGATCTCTCATCAGATGTACTTTGGAAGTGACATATCGATGATGATCGTAATTGTCAAATAATCCTTATAAAATTTATGAAGATATTCTAGCATACATATGTGCTCTTGACATTTAACATGAATGAGATGGTTCACTGCATCATGCGGAGTGGTGGCTCTATAAGAGATGATGTATTCAAATTGTTTGAGTACCTACCTGAACCTATGTTTTAAGAGTTTAGATGGATGTAGATGATGAGTGTCATCATTCTGCTATCTATACTCTGGTCATTCATGAAGCTTCATAATATTCATATTGTATGAATTTAATGAAGCATGCATAAATGTTGAAATTCTCTTACATAAGAGATCCTTAGTCTTAAGCAATGGTTGCTTATAGATAAAGGGAGCGCAGTGGAAGCATGGGTTGGACCCGAGTAAGAAGTATGGTCAAAGAGTTGACTATACATCTATGACTTCCATATGTCATCCAAAGAGTTGGATGAATGCCAATACTGCAATAAGTTGATGTGTTGATAGTATGACTATCAAGTCTATCTAGAATCCTTAGAGAAGGACTCGGATGGAGCATCGGATTAATCTACATAAATCATTGATAAGATAAAGTCAAATAATTGTATCTCAATCTTCTGATGACATTTGCAATAGGTTGCATATGTTTTAGAAGACTGGAAAATTTGATCTTAAAGGTTTATAGTTATCCACATGGATATTGATGCAATTGTTGCAACAATCTATGTTGGATTGATAGACTTGTTAATTTCAGTGGGAGAGTCCTTAGTCTTAGAGAATGTCTCTATGACCTAGATATAAGAATACACTCATTGTTTGTTTCTAAATGTTGGAAATAAACATGAATTGTGAGGTAGAACTATCATAAAGAGTTATGATGGAGATATTTCAGATAGTAATCTAAAATCTAGTGGACTCCACTAAATTAGAAAATCAATGAATGGTTCATTAACATTTCTAAATACTGAAATTAAAACTTAAGATCAATATGAGGATGAAGATCATTTGACAATGATCTTGCATCAAACTTTGGACATTTGTTTATTGATTTGATCAATAGACTAGTAAGAGATGAAACTTTAGAATGTCTAAAATTTCAAAACTTACATACTTATGAATATTGTATTCAAAGTAAAATGTCCAATACACCCTTCTTAGAGAAAGGTGTAAGATGCCAAGGTATTCAGGATCTCATGCATATTGATGTATGTAGATCATCTATATCATAGTAAACATTATGGATATGTGATATCTGTTAATGATTATGTATGATATGAAATTTCTTCTCTTCACCTGAAGAAACCTTTGAAATGTTCAAAGATTTCATAATTTTGGTCTACAACCAAAGTTTGAAGGAAGATAAAATGAATTTGATCTAATCAAGGTAGCATGTACCTGTTAGATGAATTCAAAGGATACCTTATGGAGATATGAATATCATTTCTATCTCAATCCTCCTAACTCACCTTAACTCAATAGAGTTATAGGGAGATACAATTGGATCATGTGTGACATGATCTTATCAATGATGATTTTTAGCATAATTATCCCTTAGTTTCCAGGTATATATGTGTAGTAGAGACTACAATGTATATCCTTAATAAGGTTCCATGCAAGATGGAATCTAGCACTTCAGAGTGCTGCTTCATTAGGAAAATAAAGGATGGTATTGGATACCTACTTTATGACCTTGAGATTCTTGAAATATCTCATCTCTGAGAATGTGATTCTTGGAGGTTGAGACTCTTGAGAATCAAGATGAAAATGAAGTGTAGGAACTCATTTAATCTTGAAAAGATAATGAGGCTCCTGAAATTGGAAACTAAAAGGATAATTGAAGATGAAACACTAAAATCTCTTCAAATAAGTTTGAGGATGAATTCCATGTGTCAGAGAAATCTGACAATGATTGAAATTTATGTGATGAAGCTTCTGAAGATCATAGCATGGATAGATGGATGTTAGCAATAAAAGTCTAATGTAGACTTCATATGCAAGTGTTGTATATGGACCCTCGTGGATCCACCTATATGGGTAAAACCTGTAAAGGTGTAAATGGATCTTCAAGAGAAAGGGAACCTGATGAGAAGGTAGAGACCTTCAAAGCACGGTTCGTAGCCATGAGCCACACACTGGAAGAGAAGACATTGCTTGCAATGAGACTTGCTCTTCGGTGACCATGCTTAAAATCATCAGAATGTTGCTAACCTTAGCTATACAACTTTACTATTGCATCTTCAAGATGTAAGTCAATATTGCATTCCTCTACGAATACCTCTTTGAGGATATTCACGTGAAGTAGCCCCAGGGCTTCATGGTTGAGGAAAGCAAGGTGTGCAAACTAAGGAATCCATCTATGGACTCAAATAAGCTTCTTGAAGTTGGACCATAAGATTTGATGGAATTATAATTGTTATGATTTCAGATAGAATCTTGATGAGCCATGTGAAGCTTAGTGGGAGTGTTTTTGTGTTCATCTTGCTGAATGTAGATGATATCCTGATCATTTAAAATGATATAAGGATAATAATAAGTGTTTTATTACCTGGTTATTCCATATCTTGAAATATGATTTCAAAGATACCTCTTAGATCTTAGTTCTGAAGTTGTTCAGAAGCCAAGAGAAGAGGATAATTGGACTGTCACATTTGTAGTATACCTTGGACATTTTCTATTCATAGAAATTCCAAGAAAGGCTTCTAACCCTTAAGATATGGTACTGACCTATCTTAAGGGATAGCACCTCAAAGAGTTGAGGAAGTAAATGCTACAACTACTTGCACTGGTGCATTAGTTACGAGAAGCTGAGTGTATGCTAGAGTGTACAAATACCAGATGTCTGTCATGCAGTGGGAGTAGTAAATTTTTACTAATCCTACTGTAGAGATAAAACACTTGATTGCAGTAATAACAAAATCTTCATAGATGAGGAGATTTTTGAGATAGTAATCTCAAAGTCTTATCTTCAAAAGTTTAAGACCATGTAGATAGTGATCTATAAAGGTCTAAACTTTAGATACCTTAGGAGATAGAGATCTCCGGGAATGAAGGTATTCTAATAAGGATTATGGGGATACTGGTTATGATGTCAGGGACACTGTAACTAACTAGATTGAGTATTGGTTGCATGAGATGCAACATTCGCATTAGATGCGAGCACTGTTACTGGGGATATGCAAGTGCCGCAAAAGGACTTGGCATAGTCTCGCGGGAACAGAGTGACTGATCAGCTTACCTAGCTATTTTCTAAATAGCCTATGATTGTCACATGAGTGCGGGTTTAAATGATTAGCCCATTAATGGCTCTTTGGGCTAGTGGGAGATTGTTGGAAATGCGAGCCCACGGCGAGCCATTATGCAATAAATGTTATTGCAATTCACTCCTTAATCTGAAATGAAGAATACATAATTTGCATAATAGGTCCCTTAGTACAATTAGGGTTATGTACCATGGCCATCTTGATGATCATACAGCTGTTGATTCAACTATTGAATCATAGAGGCTGGTGCTTAGATGAATATCTAAAGAGTTAGATTGAGGACTCGTCAAGCACCGTCAAATGATTGTTAAGAGATGATCTCCAGCCTGAGAAGGAGATGGCAATCCTATCTCAGTTAGACTGATATCTGACCGACCTCTTGATGCAGGTCCTCTGCATAGGAATAGAGATTCGGAGGTGTCAGATTAGTTAGGTCAAAGAGTTGACTTAACGAGATCGAGATAACGAAAGTCCTATATCGTATGCTGTCATGATATAGGCACGCATCCTCTGACCGGAGACAGATGTGTTGCTATATGTCTAAGTATGTACATTTGGCAGACCAATAGGTTGATGACCTAATCAAGGTCTACACACCGGCGCGCTGGTGTGCATATAAGGGCATATGAGTAATACGATCTCTCAAAGGGATCATACAGGTTCAGTTACTGAACCGGAAGACATGAGCTCACTCATGAGATATTGGGAAGAATCAAATTCCGTGCGCACGGTCGTCTCGCTTTGGAAGCTTGACTGAATTTGTAGGTTTGATATATACTTTTGGAAAGTATATGATTAAGACCTAGGTATGATATATGCTTTTGGAAAGTATATGATCGATACCGACTCCCAATGATCGAATGAGAAACTTACTGATAAAACCATGAAGTAGACAGTATAAAGTTGATCGAATACTTCGGGTTTAGTCTGAGTCTTCCAGTATGCAGGATGTACAGGTATTGGGAATACCTGAGGGTGATGTGATCATAAACGATTGTATAACCATGACGCTTCCATTCCTAGGGAGTGATGAAACGGGTTTGGATTTTAGTGACTCCTCTCAGTAGAGAAGTGATCTGATCTTGGTCCAAGTATTGGACATTGATCTGAATGTGATTCAGATACAATGAGAAGATTAGATTTACGGTCTTGATTTAATCAAGCATCTATGGGAGGCCCGCGATCTGGATTTGAGATACGATCTCAATATCCATGTCACTATACGTGGAACAATACAATCGCCCTGTCCTTATCTCCAAGTATCTGCGGAGAAAGCGCATTATCCTTGAAGGAGTTCACGGATAATTCTATTGTTGATATATGTATCCGAGCATTGAGAAAATGGATAATTAAATGTGATTTAATTATCATGAGTAATATGAATTTGATTCATATTATAAAGAGAGTTATCTTAGATAATTAAATGAGATTTAATTATCAAAGATGTAAATAATGTGAATGTGATTCATACTATTTGGACACAAGAGAATAGAGATCCAAGATGATTAAATATGATTTAATTATCATGGATATGAATAATGTGGATAGCAATATCCATATTAGTCATATATATTATAAATGTGATTTATAATATATAAGAGAGAGCTATTTGTAATTTACATTTGTTAATTAAATGTTAATGTGAATTGGATTCACATTGGACATCAAATTGAAAATGTAATTTACATTTTGTTTTGGGTTGTGAATGTGATTCACAATTTTTCAATGGCATGATTGCAATGTTCACAAAATAAATTGGATTTATTTTTTGTGAAATAATTTGCAACAAAAGTTGTTGCAAATAATGGAGATTACATAAAAGGTGAAATAGCCACCTTCCTAATGGAGGAGGGTGGACGGCCACCACTCCCATTAGGAAAGGGAGGCCGTCCCCCCTCTCCACATGGAAGGAGGCTTTTCTCTCCTTTCATTATCTCCATGTATTGATGATTTAATTTTGTAATTAAATTGTGTTGATTTATCAACATATATTTAATTTAAATTAAATTAATTGTTGTTGTGTTTTTAGCAACAAATCATGACCATTGAAAGAAACACAAATTAATGTGGACCATTGGATTTGTGTTGACACATGGATTGAGATCCATGGATCCCAAAACCCTATAAAAGGAGAGGCACCCCATTGCTCTTCTTAATACATAAGTTGAGGCAACAAATCTCTCTCTCTCTCTCGCTCTCATTCTCTCTACACGTCCTCTCTCTATCTCTCTCATGTGACCGTCCACCATGGATGCCCTAGAGAGGTTCTCCATCGCCACGGCATCGTCGTTATGCTGCCCGATGGTTTGCTCAAGGATCTCCGTCTCCTTCGGTGTGCCCCGCTCGTGAAGAAGACATCGGATCTCGTGTGTCGAGATCAGGAGATCCGCCGCTTGGATCATCAACATGGATTGCGAGAAGCACGCGGTTCATCCCCGCGCTCGCAAGCGTCTCCTCCGTCGGATCGGACTTGAGACAGGAGGTCTCTTTGTTTAGAGACTCGATCGCAACCACGCTTCAAGAGGTAAACCTAATACTTGTTTGTGGTTTAGACGAAATGATCCGAGAAGTGTTCTTGGATCATGTGGTTTCGTCACAAGAAAATTTTTTAATTTCCGCTGCATAGAACAACTAGTGCGACTAGTCGTTCTTCGTCGTATTCGATGTGACGCTCACGCTTCCGTGATGCGCTTGAGGATCTAACCATATCCTTCAAACCTCGCCTTGGATGATCTAGCCTGCCTCATGACCGAGCAGCAGGCCACTTTTCGACGGGAGATGGATGAGTTCTGCCAGGAGATGCGGGAGATAGTGAGAGGGAAGGTCGCCATCCCTGCCCAGATCGAGCCGAACACGAGCAACCTCAAGAGAAAGTCTGAGCAGGTAGAGTTCACTGAGATTACCACTCCTAGAGCTTCACTTGGTGATATGACTGCATATATGTTTGATGCTGACTTTGTTACACTTAGGAGAGGTAGGATGCCAGCAGGCGACGCCTCGTCTGAGCGATGATCCCACGCCACTTTATGAGTGCCAGGCGAGGAGGAGAGCGGCACTGATGCCGCTAGAGATGATGACAGTGGTGCTGACACCGCCATGGATGATGATATCACGGACGGTACTGAGGCCGTCGCTTCACCAGTTGGAGGAGGTGGTACTGACACCACCATTTCAGTTGCTAAGCCAGAGCGTGGTACTGATGCCGCGAGTCCAGATGCCGAGGGTGGTACTAAGGCCACCATTTTCAGTTCTGCTAGTCCTATTGTTTCTCCTTCCGTACATGTATCTCAGGACATTTCTATAAATAAAGGAAAGTGTTTATTATTTCCGGATCCACCTGTGTTGCTTGATGATGTTTGTGTGGATTCTGCTGTTCATGAGCATTCCAGAACCTCTCCTAGTCCTTCATCTGAGAAGGACCCTGTAGTCCCCTTTCCCCGAGTACTCCACTGGGCTAAGGGGCGGAAAAAAGAAAATCCCAAAAAGATCCATCAGATAGAGTTCAGCCAACATATGATGGACAGATTTCAAATACAGCTGACTCTACAGGAGGCCTTGGAGCACATACCTCTCTTCCAGCGATCACTCAGAGACAGGACCACAGTTAGGAGGAAGAGGTGGAACCATCAGTAAGAGATCCATGTGCTTACTCATGCCATGTGTTTTGCGATTCAGAACCGTCTGCCAGCCAAGCGACCAGATGCAGGAGCCCCGTACTCAGATGCCACATTCATGAGTAGAGGTTCGACCGTACTCTATTAGACAGCGGTTCTTCGATCAACCTTCTTCCGACAGCCCTTCTCGATCTCTTCGAGTTGGGCCCTCTCCGATAGAGCAGGACGGTCCTTCGGTTTGCTGATCGATCTTTCAAGGGGTCGAAGGGGTTGCTGAAGGATGTTGTCGTCACGATTCAGGGCCTGAAATTCCCCGTGGACTTCGTTGTGTTGGATATGGAGATCCCTGAGTCTATGATCGATACCCCAATCATTCTAGGATGCCCGTTCTTGGATAAGGCAGTGTCCGACCATAATAGCAGGAAGGTGTACTTTCGCGTCGAGGGTGAGAGTATACAAATAGAGACAGTTGAGGAGACTAGAGCCAGAGATTCAGCTTGCTCAGAGCCAACTTCCGATTCAGAGCAGATGACAGAGGCAGGGCGAGACATCCACCAGGACTGCGATTTTGTGATTACAGATGACGAGGCAGTTTGGGCAGATCCAGTTGCACAGGTTATCCTCTCACCTTCAGAGTTTGCTGATGTATAGACAACTGTAGAGGAGAGCTTGGAGAGCGCATTCCTGGTCCAGGATACATCTCAGGCAGCAGACCAGGTTCTCGATCGTGAGACAGATTTTTGTGAGTCTGATACAGATCCCTTGGAGTCAAATATTGATTGGGCAGAGTTTGATGATTTGATATCGTGTCTGACTTCCACTGAGCCTACAGCTAGGGAGGAGGCTGATTCCATACAGAGCAGAGACAGTCCAGCAGAGCAGCCTTCGCTAGATTCAGATTGCGAGCGAGAGTTCTCATTCTCCCTTGCAGATTTGGCCGCATTCACTCAAACTTTTCATAGGCCAGATCCGCTAGCACCTACTTGCCCAGAGCTGAAGCCACTACCGTCGTCGCTGAAGTATAGGTTCCTTGCGGGTGAGCATGAGATGTACCCAGTCATTTTCTCCGCTGATTTGACTGGAGAGCAGGAATCTCGTCTGATGGGGGTTCTTGAAAAGAACCGCAAGGAGATAGGATGGAGTGTAGCCAATCTCCAGGGGATAAGTCCGTCCATGTACTCCCACCATATCTATCTCGAGGAGGATGTGATGCCGTCGCGTGAGTTCCAGCGGTGGCTGAATCTGAATCTTCGAGATGTTGTCATGAAGGAGATCTCGGAATGGTAGAGTGTTGATTTATCTACCCCATCTCCGACTCCAAATGGGTCAGTCCATTGCATGTGGTGCTCAAGAAGACGGGCATCACCACAGTTGTTAGTGAGTCTGGAGAGGAGATCGCTACCCGGGTACCCACTTCTTGGCGGGTCTGTGTGGACTATAGATGATTGAACCAGACCACCAAGAAGGATCATTTCCCCCTACCCTTTATTGATCAGATTATTGAGAGGCTGGCAGGGAAGAGCCATTAATATTTCTTGGATAGGTACTCCATCTATAATCAGGTGGCCATCGTGCCTGAGGACCAGGACAAGACCACCTTCACCTGTCCCTTCGAGACATATGCTTTCAGACGCACGCCATTTGGATTATGCAACGCTCTGGCGACATTCCAGAGATGCATGATGTCCATCTTCTCGGACATGATGGGGGAGTGCTTGGAGGTCTTCATGGATGATTTCTTAATCTACGGTGACGGATTCGATTCTTGTCTTGACTGCCTAGACTGAGTCCTTCAGCGATGCATAGAGGTTCACCTTGTGTTGTCTTGGGAGAAGAGTCACTTCATGGTGACTAAGGGGATGGTGCTTGGCCATATCATCTCCAACAGGGGCATGGAGGTTGATCCGGCCAAGGTGGATGTCATTAGAAAACTCAATCCACCGTTCAAGCAGTTATGGTCTTTTCTGGGGCACGTTGGTTTCTACCGACGATTCATTCATGATTTTAGCAGGATCGCCCGACCATTGACTGACCTGCTGACGAAAGACACTGGGTTCCTTGTAGATGATAAGTGCCTGTCGTCATTTGAGACTCTCAAGAGTCGTGTTGTAGAGGCTCATGTTCTCCAGCCACCTGATTGGTCTCTCCCATTCGAGATCATGACGGACGCCTCTGATTTTTCCATGGGGGCGTGTTGGGACAGAGGAGAGATGGAGTCCCCTTTGCTATTCACTATGCTAGCCGTACTTTGGATGCCGCCCAGCGGAATTACACAGTCACTGAGAAGGAGATGCTAGCCATAGTTTTCACCCTAAATAAGTTCAGATCTTAAATCATTGGATCCATAGTGACCATCTATATTGATCATACCGCCATCGGGTACCTCATGGTAAAGAAGGATGTCAAAGCCTGATTGACCAGATGGATCCTTCTACTCCAGGAGTTTGATATAGAGATTAAGGATAAGCCTAGAGTCAAGAATGTTGTGGTGGATCATCTCTCCCGATTGGAGTATCTTGAGGATTCTGAGCAGAATAAGCCTATATGTGAGACCTTCCTAGATGAGGCGATCCTTGGTATCGCCTCTCTCCCATGGTATGCCGATATTGTGAACTATCATGTCGCCAGGAAAGTTCCACAAGATTGGCCCAGGCAGAAACTTGAGACCTTCCTCGCGAAGACCAAGTTTTACCATTGGGAGGATCCCGTCCTTTATCATGAAGGAGGGGATAGTATCTGGCGTCGGTGCATTCCTCAGGAGGAGCACCACAGCGTCCTTACTTACTGCCACAAGCTTGAGGCAGGAGGACATCACACTGGGAGGAGAACGGCACAGAAAGTGCTCCAATCTGACCTATGGTGGCCTACTCTCTTCAAGGACTCTGATGAGTTCGTGAAGAGGTGTACTGACTGTCAGAGGATGGGCACTTGTGGACAGCGTGATATGATGCCGATGCAGCCCATACACTTCTGTGAGGTTTTTGACGCATGGGGCATTGATTTTATGGGTCCATTCCCTAAGAGACTGGGATTAGAGTACATTCTGTTGGCCGTGGATTATGTGAGTCGTTGGGTTGAGGCCATCCCCGCCCGAACCGCAAATGCTAGGACTGTTTGCAGATTTTTGAGGAAGAATATCATTTCATGATTCGGGGTACCTCGAGTGTTGATATCTGACGGGGGGCTCATTTCATCAACAACAAGGTAAAGGTCCTTGCTAGCGAGTTCAGCATAGACCATCGAGTAGCCACTCCATACCACCCTCAGACGAATGGTCTTGCTGAAGTGTCGAACAAGGAGATCAAGACTATGTTGCAGAAAGTCGTCCGCCCTGACCGAAAGGATTGGTCACAGTTTTTGGACTCGGTCTTGGGGGCATATAGGACGTCTTTCAAGACTCCTTTGGGTACATCTCCCTTTCGCCTCATTTATGACAAGACCTGCCATTTACCTTTTGAGCTGAGACATAGGTCACTTTGGGTTGTTACTGATATACTTATGGATCCAGTGAGGGTAGGAGATCAGAGGAGGGCAGAATTAGCAGCCCTGGAGGAGCTTCGTGATACAGCCTTTTCGAACAGCCTACAGTATAAGGAGAGAGTGAAGGAGTGGCATGATGCTCATATCAGCCACAAGCAGTTTGAGCCAGGACAGAAAGTATGGTTGTTTGATGCTAGGCTTCATTTATTTCCAGGGAAGCTATAGAGCAAATGGAAGGGACCCTATTTGGGTCGAAAGGTACATGATAATGGGATTATTGACATATCTGAGTTATCTTCTGATGCTACCTTTTGTGTTAACAGCCAGCGGCTCAAGCCATATCTAGATCATGAGCCGCGGGTCGTTGACGTTGCCCCGATTCACTTTGCGTGAGATGTGGTCTCTTGACTCACATATATTGCATCTCACATCTTATTATCACTGTTCTTCTGACTTGTATAGATGCAGTTGTCCATATCACTCCATTCTTTAGTCCCACACCCCTTTCTCATCTTATGATTTTGTTATACTCAGGGTGTACTTTACCCTAAGTATAGGGGGTGTAGGACTCTTGGGTATTCTATTGATTCTTTCTACCCTTGTTTTGCATCCTATACTTAGGGATATTTTACCCTAAGTATAGGGGGGTAGACCCTGTACATCCTCCCACTCGGATTTCCCTTCATGTACAACTTGCTATATTTAGGATTACTTGATCCTAAGTATAGGGGGAAACACCGAGTCCTCTTTATTGTATTCTTAGATTCGTCTTTGTATATACCATTCCTTTTCACTTCCCTATACTAAACACGAGTTATGTCTTCTTCATCGCTCTTGATCACTCTGAGGACATCGTTCGAGCTAAGTATAGGGGGTTTCGTATATATTTCATATATATTTTAGCCATAACTCATACTTTGTGTGAGTGTGTTAATAAATAAAATGGCTAAAAAACCATAAAAATTAAAAATTGTTCCCTTGTACATAAAATTCTTCTTGCACATACCTATCTATTTATAAAAATATTTTTGTACAAATGATTGTAAAAATGGTTTGTGTAAATAGTTTGTAAATATTTTCATATCAAAACTATGTATATAGTACAAAAGTTTTGTAAAATATTTGAAAAACAAAAAGTTTGCAAAAATCTTGTGCAAAGTTTTGTAAATATTTTGCAAAACTTCACATTCATGCATACATCCATGTTTTCAAACATTTTTCAAAAATTTTGCACATTTTGTAAAAATCTTGTAAAAATTTGCATCTTTGTAAATATTTGTACAGTTTTTCCAAATCATAGTTGACATTTAAATTGGCTTGGAATTAAATTGGAAAATGGAGCTTGGTTAAGACCTTAATCCACCTAATTCTTAGAGGAACCTTATAGGGCTTAGGATTAAGACTTTTCAGGCCCATTGGGACTTAATTCTTTGAGTCCACTAGGCTATGAGCATATGTCATCTTGATGAGCCTAAGTAGTGCACTTAACAACGTACACATGACTCGCAGAGACAATGGCTTTACTTGCACCAACACTTTACACATAGCTCTCCACGGATGAGGTGGTTAGGAGGCAGTTTCCTTTGGCTTGGGGTAGCATATAAGGGTAGTACTTCTAGGCTGAACCTCTCTTCTTCTTATAGTGAAGGAAGTGCGTCTCAACTTGGTCTGGTGGTTATGAAGTCTAAAGACAGGAGTTGTGGGTTGCAATAAAGCTTCAAAAGAGGGATAGTTTACTGGCTCAAGAGGAAAAACTCCTTATGTATATATGCTGCACCATGTAGATATGTTGTGCATATGCACATCAAAAAATGCAAAGAAAGAAAAACTCCCAAAAAAAGTGGTGGGTCGGATTGAAAATTTAATAATCCCACCGGAGTGTATATAGCCAAATAAAGCAAAGCTTATGTTACATATGACCATCTCATGAAGCTTGCAGCAGGAGACTCAGCTACATTGGTTAGAGCTCTCAAGGATACATGGCTACACTGGTCATTGTCCATTCTCTTCTTCCCCCTCTTCTTGAGCCGGTTGTACTTGAACTTAAAAGGGAATACCCCGCTCCTCAAGGAAAGAGTTGCTAGACCGAGGCATAAGAGTTATCAGGTTGAGGGAGGTTGTTTCTTTGTCACTTTTGAGGTGGGGAGCTACATATCACTTACACAGTACAAGGAAAGATTATATGGTCATTAGAGTTTGTGTATGTAGACTTGTTCTAATCTGGTTTATTGAGGAGTCTTGACCATATATTGGAGGAACTTAGAGGCTGTTAAGTTTTAAGCTTAAGTCCAAATAAGGTTCCGACAAATTAATAATCCAAAGATCTGACTGAGCTCCATACTTCAATTTAATGAAGGAAAGTTTAATAATCAATCTTGATTTCCTCTTTTTTCTTTTTCTTTCTCTTTTGCACTTCTTTTTCAAATAAGTGTTCGCTAAGGGACTAGCAAAAGTAAAGTATAGGGGGTGATGAATCACCATTCATCACTCTTTTTCCTTTATTTTAGCTAGAAATCTTGGTAAAATACCATGTAATCGTTTGTAAATAGAATGAATTGTCAAAATGCATGCTTCATGTAAATAACCATAAATAGCATGTTTTTGCACAAAAATAAAGGAATAAAGAAATAAAGAAAAAGAGGGAAATATTGAGAATAAATATTTAGTGACTTAAACCCAAGGGAGGGCTCAATATGGGCAGGACTGCAAAAATAAAACAAGTAGAGAGAGATAGGGTGACTCAGCCTTGTACATATTCCCCCTTTTATGTATATATTATTATTTTCATCAAATAAAAATATTTATGTGTCCCTCATAATGTGTATATATTTATAAAAATAACATAAAAATAAGAAAAATAAAAATAAAACAAAAATAAATTCTCTCTCTTCCCCTTGTATATTCCATGTATATATGTACCTATATATATTTATTTTACCCTTGTAAATACATAATAAAAATTAAATAAAAATTACTTAATATCCCAAATTTTATTTTGTAAATAAATAAAATATAAAATTCGGATAATTATACAAAGATAAACATAAAAAAAACAAAAAAAATACATAGGTATTTATACCTGTATATAATAATAAAAAATATATATATACATAATTTATTTTTCAAAAAAATAAATAAAAATCACAAAAAAATACTTTGTAAATAAATGAACATTTTTTATTTTGAAAATATTTTGAAATAAAATCTTTTTCTATTTTATTTTGAATTTCCAAATAATTTCTGAATGGATTTTTCCCATTGGTCAACGGGGGATGTTGACCCCCAGTCAACTCTACCCCCAGGACCACATCTTCGCGGATCTGTGTCTTCGACCTGATTTCTCCGAATTTTCCAGATGCGATCCGCCTCCCATCTCCTTAAACCCAGGGCTCTGATTAACAAGCATACATCCATGATCCACGCCCGACCTTCCTCTTAGGTATCCGCTCCTCGATCCACGTGCTACATTCCCATCTTCTCGGATCCTCGTCCAGTATAAAGCCTCACCTTCGACCACACATCCATGCACCGTTGGCTCCCGTCTTTGACTACCAGGACCTCCACCTTCATCCTTGAGTGACAGCGGGTGATCGAGAGTGTTGCAGCGAGGATTTGGAGGTGTTTTCCCTAGGTCCGATGACCATCGTCGTCGAGCTCCGCCGCCAGCGTAGCCCGAGCCTCTGGAGGCGATGCTCCATCGAGGCGATGATCGTCGGAGATCCAGCATCTCCCCCACAGTCGACTCCGACCATCAGGTAACACCCTTAGCTTCTCGATCATCGTGTAGCTTCAATTCTTCCATTGTCGCTCTGCCAGCTCCGCCCTAGTGGCCAGAGCCCTGTCACTTCATCTCATCCGTATTGATAGATCCCTCGACCCATCGCCACCTTCCTTCCACGATCTGATCACCTCGATCTTAGCTATCCGAGCCTAGATCAGGTATGGTTCCTTCCGCTGCCTCGGCCGGAACCTCCCTTCGCATATCCGTGTCGCTTCCCTTTGTCATTTCGCAAATAACCCATGTCGGAGTCTTCCTCCGAGCACGAGCTTTCTCTTGCAGGTTAATAAGCGCAGGACACCCCCCTTGGTCGTGTCTTCCATCCTTCGCTGGAGTCGCCCAGCTCCCTCCTCCATCATCAGAGGATCGGACCGTTGGGAGCTCCATCGAACGCCACCACCCGACGTGGATCGTCATCGCGAGGAGAACCCTCCTCTCCGATCTTCCATCGGACGCTCGGATCACTCCCAGCTCGCCGGAGAAGCTCTCCCAGGAGGAGTTCTTCCAGCCTATCTCTCTGTCGTCGAATCGCGCCTTGCCTTCAGCTATCATCCGAGCCGTCAGTGCCTTGCTCCTATCAGGCCGTTAGATACCAGATCTAACGGCCATGTGCACCCCACGTTCGACGCCTTGTCAGCACCATTGGATCTTCCAGGAGGCGCCATCTCAGCTGCACACCATCCGCCATTCACCGCCCGACACCTGGCCCTCACTTGCCCCGCACACGCTTTGGTTGGGTAACTTACGCCCGACCCCCTGCATTTTATTTTAGTTTCTGTTTATTCTATGAAATAAACTCACACACTTGGATAATTTGCATATCTAGACCTGTAGTTTCTTATATTTGTGTTTTAATCCCTGCTTTGTGGAAACACGTGCTTCGACACGTGATTTTGTGGGCTTTTTGCATATTCAGGGCCGGGTTTTTATGACTGTTATGGAATGAATGATATGTTTTGAGAATTGCATATATATACCCCTGTGCGTATAGTATTGGAACATGTGCGAATTTTATGTGAAATTTGTGGTTTAGTCCCTATACTTTTCGTCCGTGTTTCTGTTTAGCCCTTAGAACTTTGTTTCTTTACATATAGGTCCCTGTGTGCTGTGACTTTTATATTGGTTGAATAAAATATCAAATAAACTCCAAATCTTGTGAAATTTGCATACTTGGCTCTTGCCACTGTGTAAAAAATTCACTAATTTTTTGGGACATTTTTATTATTATTTGCTATTTTTAAAAAATCAAAAACCCTTGTGTTTATCACTGTTTGAATTATAAAATCCACTAAAAATATAAAAAATCATCTAAAAATTACAAAAAAATTGGTATTTTTTTTGTTATTTTCTTGCTTCAAACCATTTTTTACTGCATTTGGATATAGAAAACTCCAAAAATTCAAAAAACCATAAAAATAATATAAAAATCATTAAAAATTAAAAAAAATTCAAAAAATTCAAATTATCTTTCTATAGCTTTGTTTTTATTTCTAGTTTTCATAAAAATTGTCTCCAGAGTTTTAGACGCTAATTATATATTTTTAATTAGCCTTTCAAATCTGATTGCACATTGATTCTGATTTTTAGCCTTTTCCTATTTTTTATAAAATCAACTAAAAATCACAAAATTTTGAGAAAAATACAAAAAACACTTAAAAGCTTATAAAACACAAAAATAATTTTATTTGAATTTTGTGAGTTATTTTGGTGTGTTTAATAAATTATTGTTTATGTGTTTTTTACCCTTTTTCCTCATTTTATTTATAATTAAAATACAAAAAAACTTAAAAAATACATAAAATCCATCAAAAATATTTTTTCTTATTTTATTCATTTTCTGATTACTTCGTATGCCACTTGGTCAATCCGTGCTCCTTGAGTTCGACCATGGTCATTATACCATGTTAAATAAATAGCAAGACCGCTTATTCGGCTTTTTGACTAAGTATTCATTTTGGTGGTCTGTCTTTCTTGTTGAGTCCTATCTCTGAGATCTGGGTCGCAACGACCCATGATTGATTTTATCCCTACTCAGATTTCGGGGGGGGGGGGGGGGGTTTCAGCTCATCGGCTTCAAACTTTGATTTTGTAAAGACAAGTTCAATGGTTAATCCAAGTTCTTTCTTTTTCTTTTCTTTATTTTCTTTTTTGCACTTATACGCATAAGCGTTTGCGAGGGACTAGTAAAGGCACATATAGGGGGTGATGAATCTCCATTTCATCACCTTTAATCTTTCATTTTGACCTTAAATTTATAGTTAAATGCATGTATATATCGTTAATTTGTCAAAATAAATACTCCATATACAAAATATTGTATAAAATATTGTATAATTGTTGTATTTAATTATAAAATAAATGATAAAGGAAAGAAAAGAAGAAGAATGAAGTGTCAAAGACAGTGAGTGACCCCAGACTTCGAGACCCAATCATCATGATGAATTGGTTGACAAAGAATAAAGTAGGGGTAGATAGGGTGACCAATTGTATAGAAGAGACACTCAAAAACCCTAAGACTAGTAGGACAATAATTATAGTTTGGGATCCATTTTATTTTATTATTTTTACACCTCAAACAAAAAAATCCTCTATATGAATATTGCATTGTAGATGAAAATACAATGAAAAATAAAAAATTGATTTCACCAAAAAATAAAGACACAAAATAAAAATCCAAAATAAAAGCTTCATAAACCTATATGTTCTCCGTACTGTATCAAAATTGCTCAAAATCATCCTTAATTGCATATAACTTCTAATAAGCTATTTAGTAAAGGTGGTTTCATCTAATTTGGAGTTAATATGCAAAAGTAAGTTTTGGGCCTCCATTGTGCATTATACATGTATACAATATTCAATATATCTATTCTTTATATTTTTCACTTTATTATATTTTTACAAATTTGAAAATATTATTTAAAAAACATGTACATAAGTAAACTAAAACAAACCAGTAAAAATAAAATAAATAAACACACTCTCATGCACAAATGATTTATACTTGTAAGTACATATATAATAAATATGTGTATTTATGTAAGTAAATAAACATCTTCAGAAAAATACAATAAAATTACCTAAATGTATATTTAATTAAAAATACCTAAATGTGTGTATAAGAAATACCAATATATATTCATAAAATATAAAATAAAAAAATAACAATCAAATACACCAATATGGGTATAAATACATATATGTGCACATGAAAAGGTAACACATAATAAATGGCCTTGTAAAAATAGTTTAAAATGGTAATTAAATACTAAATAAAATTACAAATATTTGTTATGTTTTTACTAAAAAAATAATAAAATCATTTATCATTTTTAATAGAATTATCAAAAATTTTCGCTTATTCTTTTTTCTGATTGGCCCATGTGGACCAACCAATACCCTTGAACCTTTGACCCCCCAGTCAACTGTCTTGTCCCCCACCACCTCTTCTGTCAAAACATGTGAAGCTCTGACTTTGTCTAATTTCCTAGCTTCCTCTACTCGCCCACTTCCCTCGAACAACCCACTAAACTCTAGTCCTATCGTCCCTCAAAATCGCTCAAACTCGAATCTTTACAAACCCTTCTCCTCATGTATGCCACCTCTTCACCTTTTTGGTCGGAACCCACTTCTAGAAAACACCCTCTCCAGCCTCCTTTTTTATTTGATCTTCCTCCAGCCATTGTAACTCCTAGAGGACCTCACCGTTGAGCTCATGATGACAACAGGAACCACTCCGGACCTCTGTGGCATGGATAAAGTTGTGTAGGCCTTGATCCAGGTTCACTGGATCTCCCCTTCGCCGAGCTTCATCTACTCCGAGCTTCAAAGCTCGTCAAGCTGTTAGGTACATTTCTTCCTCTTGCACTTAGTCCCTTTAGCGTAGATTAGGTTTTAATATTTTCTTTCAATTATGCATTTATCTTAATTTTCAAAAAAAACCAAAATCATCGGAGCTTCAACTCTGGAACCAAATACATCGTACTTAACCTTGTTACGACTTCATTCCACTTCCATTATCTTTCTCACTGCCTTTTTCGCAAGAGTCCTTTGTTCTCCCCTTGATTCCTACAAGGAATCAAGTCACCGGACTCCACCTCTGCCACCTTCAGTGAAGTCATGCCATATCGTCGCCCTCGTGCTTTTACAGCTTCAAAAAAGGGTCGAGGAGTTATCTCTCGACCTCCTTAACAGTCTTATGCAGGACCATGATCGTGAGATCAACCTGGAGCACCAATCGAAGGATAGAACAATAGCTCTAGGTCGCCAAGCTCTAGGGCTCTCCCAGTGAGCCCCGAAATCTCTGGAGGTCCCTACTAGACACGCATCAATTCTAGGAAGCAGTCAGTCAAACCTGTCAGCGATGAGTCACATGATTCATTGTCCCACTACAACCATTTACATGTACATCAGCTGGAAGGAAAATACACAAAAAGATTACTAACTACATTACAAAATAAATCCACTGTGCTTGGATGGATGTCTACTAAAGTCTTTGTGATGGCTCATTGACACCTGTTTGGTTTTCCATAAATCATAGGATAGTAATTAGCGAATGCTAAGTAACGAAGAAGACAAAAGCAAACAAATTGTATAATTTTTTAAAAAGTAGTTATCACAAAGAGTTTCATTCCTTCTCATTAATTTAATTCATATATTCTGTTCCATATCAGGGATTAGTCCATGGAAACCCCACCATTCTTGGATTCTGAAGCTGTGAACACTTTGGGAATGGAGATTGGGTTGATCTGAAGAGCTTATGTTGCCGCACGTCACCTCAACCAAACCTCCAATACTACCCTGACAAATTCCTTTTCTTTTATTAATCAGGGTCTCAAACCCTCAGGCTGGAAAACAAAGGAGCACACCATCCTCGAAGACCCGATTGCTTAAAACCTCAGGCTAACCGTTAATCACATAACCTAGCAGCTTTAAATACATGCTATCATGACCCGGACTCTATTGAACCACCCGTGCCTCCACATGGCATGACCACATCTTTCGTCGTTCAACCCGAATATATTGGTTTCTGGTACCACGAGTTGCAAATCATTCATTTTGTACACACTTATCATAATTGGGCAACCGTGTACCACCTACGTAGGGAAATTCCAATACAGGTTCCTTCCGACAAACTTATAGGTTGCATGCCTGGCTTGTAGTTATACTCCTAGTCATACTTAACGTGACACACGATCCTTTTCAGGATCCAACTCAAAACACATCAATTCCCATGATGTAATTCATTCGTTGAGTTTTTGATTTGCATAATCATCAACACTTAGTATAGACTCACATATATATTATTCATATGCATATATACTCGTATTTATGGTTATTTTAACTCCCAAACCCTAACTTTCCAAGCCATTGCATCAATTCGATGCTTAAACCTTATTTCAGTGGGAATCACAGAGCAACTTTTCATACTTCTTTCAAAAATAGCCAAAATTAGGGTTCTTCATAGCAAAGAACATAAAATCATAAATTTCAATAATTTCATATGAAAATCCAATAGTAAAAGGAAGGATTTCATTACCTAATCAAACTCTCTCTTGTGTATGCAGTGTTTTATTATGTTTCATTTTTAGAAAGGGTGATTTATAGCTCCTGAAACGATCAAATTTCATTTTCATATCAAAAACACTAAAAACGTGCCAAGAACACAAAGAACGCGAAGAACACACGAAGAACACGAAGAACGCAAAGAACATATTTTCTCTTGAAATTTCGGTAGTTTCCCCTTATATCGGGAGATATTTCTAGGAAAAATTGGGCAGAGTTTCCCCTAATAAAATCATCCAAAGGAAAACAACAAGGAATCTGAACATGAATCGAAAACCTAAATCATGAAGCAAATTAAGAGGGATCGTACCTTACTCCTCCTCGTTCTCCCGGCAGCGCTTCGCCAGTGCTTCTTCCTCGCCTCCTACTCCTCCTCCTGACCTCTCGACCCTAGCCTTTGGGGTGGTGGTGATAGTGGAAATCGTAGAGAATGAATAGGTAGGGGTATTTATAGACTCCAGAAAACCACTAACCATGGTTAGAAAATCATGGTTTAGACCTTAACCATGGTTAGCGGCCCAAGATTTTGGCCAAAACTTATCCGAAACTTAGGGCTTAAGTTAGAACATTACAGTGGATTCTAGATTCGCTAATGATGCTTAATTAACACTATTCGTGATTAACTTTCACTAATCACGATTTTACTTCAGCAGTTTAGCTTATTTTTTGCTAACTATTTAGTAGTGTTCGCTAATGGTCATTAGTGTTTTTCAACCCATCATTAGTTTCTTTAATCATGCTTAATTAGTCTTAATGATAGTCATTATGAGTCAATGATGTCTTAATACTCCTTACTTCTCTTTCTTCCAAAAATCATAACAAATCGAAATGAAGTTCGATTCACACGAAACAAATTCCGTTGGTTTCCTCTTGACGAGGCAGATCTTATGATATAGGATCCGAGAGATGTTAAGTTCAAGGATTTAAAATTATAACAACCTTAAAGGAAGTCTTGTCCTCGAGACTAGAAATGCAGGCATAACAACCTTAGAAAAGATTGAAACCATAACAACTTTAAAGATAATGAACATCATTTCATTTAAAAAGAAGATATACAATACATAGTGTTATCACTCAAACAAGTAGAGGTATTTCTCTCTTACTTCTGCCTCAGATTCCCATGTGACTTCTTCAAACTCTTAGTTCCGCCATAATACTTTAACTAGAGGCACCTCTTTATTCATCAACTTCTTGATTTCTCTATTTAGTATTTCCACAGGTATTTTTTGGTATGTCAAGTCTGACTCAACATGTAAATCATCATAACTTATCTTATGCTATGGATCCCAAATATACTGTCTCAGATTTGATAAATGAAAAACATCATGTATTGCCGAAAGATGTGGAGGAAGTGCAAGTCTATATTCTACTTTTCCAATCTGCTGAATGATTCAAAGGGACCCACAAACTTGGGTGTCAATTTTCCACACAAGCCAAACCTTTGAACTCCCTTCATAGGAGATACTTTGAGAAATACAAAGTCGCCTACCTCAAACTCAAGGTCTCTTCGCTTGGTATCACTATAGCTTTTCTGGAAACTCTAGGCAGTTATTAGTCTTTTTCGAGCAATCTCTACAGCCTCCCATGTCTCTTGCAGTCTATTTGAATCATAAAGGTTCTTTATCCCGACCTCTTGCCAACACAAAGGAGTAGTACATCTTCGTCCACAAAGAGCTTCAAATGGTGCCATGCCAATACTTGTACGGTACATATTGTTGTATGTGAATTCTGTAAGAGGTAAATGTTTAATCCATGATCCTTTCTATTTTAAGGCACATGCTCGTAACATATCCTCTAATGTCTGAATCGTGCATTCTGATTGACCATCTAATTGTGGATGATATGTTGTGTCCAAGCATAGTTGTGTACCTAAGGCTTTCATGAAGCTCTCCCAATAAAGTGAGGTGAATCATGAATCTCGATCGGAAACTACTTCCTTTGGAATTCCATGGAGACGGATCACATGTGTAATATATAACTCAACAAGCTTATCTGGAGTGAAAGATAAACTTATTGGAATAAAGTGTGCTACCTTGATCAGGCGATCTATTATAACCCAGATACTATCTTTACCACCAGTCATCTGAGGTAAGCCAGTAACGAAGTCCATGGAAATGCTTTCTCATTTCCACTCAGGTATGGGGAGGGGTTGTAACAATCCTGGTGGCTTTTGGTGTGAAGCTTTTACCTGTTGGCAAGTGAAACATGAATTCACGGCCACCAAAAGTATGAATGAAGATCCCTATACATCTTCGTAATTCCTGGATGAATAGATAATCTTGAGCAGTGAGCTTCAGTAAGATGTCTTTCCTCAGTTCAGGTATGTTTGATACACAAACTTTGTGATGGTTATACAGTAACCCATCTTGTATCTGGAATCCCTCTATCTCATTCTTCTCAAGTTGTTGTCTCAAGTCTTTAAGGACTGGATCATCCTACTATCATTTCTTTATTCTATCCCAGATCTTTGGTTTGTATCGGTGAGGAATAGTTATAGTATCGACACTAGCATCAAATGGTTTCCATTCACTTAACGTTGATAGTAAACCCCATAAATGGATAGCACTCACCAACCCAGGTGAATAAGACCAAGGTGGTAGGAGATAGTGCAATTAGTCTTTCAACAACTCTAGCCATCATCTTTGTTTCATATTGAGCTCCTTCTGATCAAACAGATATTTCAAGCTTTTATGATCGGTGAAGATTTCAAAAGTAATACCATAGAGGTAGTGTCTCCATATCTTCAAAGCAAAGACTGCGGTAGCTAATTCAAGGTCATGTGTTGGGTAATTTTTCTCCTGTGTCCTAAGTTGTCACGATGCATACGCAACTACCTTACTATGTTGCATAAGAACTGCCCCAAGTCCTTCTTTAGATGCATCAGTGTACACTGTAAACCCTTAACTCCTAGAGGGTAGAGTAAGGATGGATGAAGATGTTAGGCATTCTTTCATTGTCTGAAAAATAGCTTCACATGTGTCAGACCATATGAATAGGACTTCCTTCTGAGTTAGCGTAGTCATTGGTCATGCTATTCGTGAAAAGTCCTTCACAAATTTTCTATAATGTCCAGCTAATCCCGGAAAAGATCGTATTTCTGTGACAGTCTTCGGGCATTCTCAACTCGTCACCGCACTAACCTTTGTAGGATCAACTGATATACCTTCTCCAGAAACAACATGGCCTAAGAAAGACACTTCAGATAGCCAGAATTCACAATTGCTATATATGGCATATAGTTTATTCTTCTTTAGAGTTTCAAGTGCCCGCGTAAGATGGTATTCATGCATATACTTATCATTGGAGTAAATAAGCACATCATCAATAAATACTACTACAAAGTGATCTAAGAACTCCATGAATACTCTATTCATGAGATCCATGAAGGCTGATGGGGCATTTGTCAGTAAAAAGGCATAACTAAGAATTCATAATGTCCATATCTAGTTCGAAAGGTTGTCTTGGGGATATCCGCATCTTTAATCTTCAACTGATGGTATCTAGATCTTAAGTCAATCTTAGAATACATAGTTGAACCCTATAACTGGTCAAAGAGGTCATCTATTATTGGCAGAGGATACTTTCTCTTTATTGTCTTCTTGTTTAATTGTCAATAGTCAATGCACAACCGCATTGCCCCATCCTTTTTTATTACAAATAAGACAGGTGCACCCCACGGTGAAGTACTAGGACGAATGAAGCCTTTGTCTAATAGTTCTTGTAAATGTACATTTAACTCTCGTAACTCGGCTGGTGCCATCCTATATTGAGGGATAGAGATAGGCTGAGTATCACGTATGAGAGAGATTTCAAATTCAATCTCTCATCAGGAAGTAATCCAGGTAGTTCCTCTGAAAATACATCAGGAAACTCGCACATATAGGTACATCTTCCATCATTCTTTTTGACCCTAGTGTAGTGGTTACATAGGCTAAATAACCTTGGCACCCTTTCTCTAACAATTTGTGTGCCTTCAAAGTAGAGATATATTCGACATTATCATTGGATGTCTTTCCAATGAACTGGAACTCTATCGAGTTAGGAAGGTGAAACGTTATTGTCTTCTGAAAACAGTCAAGACATGCATGATGCCATTCTAACCAGTCCATCTCTAGGATAAGATCGAAGTCCTCCATCTCGATTAGTATTAGTGAAACAGGTAACTGATGTCCCACTATCAGTACTATACAATTATCCAGGATTTCTCGGAATATAAATACTTTTCCTCATGGTCCCTTGATCAGACAGGACTGTTGTACTTCTACTGGTATCTTACCCAAAGTGGGTACTAACCGTCGAGCAATAAATGGATGTGAAGCATCAGAATCGAATAAGGCATGTACTGAAAAGCCATGAATAGTAATGGTACCTCATACGACCGTGCCTGAATTGTAAGCTTGTTCTTCAGTAATTGCATTGAGCTGGCCATTAGGAATAGGAAATCTAGAACCCGCAATGCTTTGTGGTGGTTGCTGTGTAGGAGATGCTTCTTGTGATCCACGACCTCTGCCCTGTCTTCCTCCGTGTGTTGCTCCATTGCTCGGGGTGGATGTTATACTGTTAATTGGGTTGGTTTAAACCTGAACTTCTCAACTGCGGAAAGTCTTTCCTAATGTGACCTTCTTGATGATAGTTATAACATGCACATGTTCATGTCTGAGCTGAAGACCCAACCACGGAGGTACTAGTTCATGGTACTGAGTTAAAGGGGTATAATGGAGGTCTAGAGAAACCTCCGCTTTCTGATAATTCCTGACCCAAGGTCTGTGGTGAGCTTATACTGGAACCAGCTGGATGATAGCGACAATCTCTATGGTTATAATGTGCCTTGCATTTGGATGGTCCCCCATTAAAGTGGAAACTTCATCTTTGACGGTTTTCATCCCTCTCCATCTCAATACGAGAGGCGATGTTCATTGCTTCATCTATGGTTGTAGCTCTAAAACCCGCAAGCTTTTCTCTCAAATCTCTCTGAAGACCGCTAACAAATTTGGTAAGACACTCTTGTGATGAAGCTTCTAGAACTGGGGAGTAACGTAGTAGCTCCGTAAAGTGGATATGATAATCTCGTACGGTCTTAGAACCCTGGTTCAGAGAAGCCAACTCTCTCCTCTTTAATTCTTCCCAATGAGAGGGAGAGAAGTGAGATCGGAACCTCTCTTCAAAGATATCCCATGGAACAGGATCTGCTAATTTCTTGTAAATTGCTCTCCACCATCGTCGTGCATATTCTGCTAGGGAGTAATAAGCAAAGTGCACCCAAGTGTCTGCTGGTGCGTGTATTATTCTCAACATCCTGCTGACATCATCAAGCCATGGTTCTCCTCAGAAGGTGTCTCTATGCCTTTAAATCGGTGAATCTTTCCCTTTCGATAATTGTCAAGCAATTTTGTATGCCTAAGAAGGGCCTTCTCCATTACTCCTTCATTTGGGGTCGGAGCAGACTCAGTGAAAGGATGGTAACATGATTCTTCCTCAGAAAAGTGGACAGAGCCCTCAATCCTAGCATCCACAGGTCTGGATGCCTCAGGTCTCTCAGCTTGTGCATTGACCATCTCCTCTAGCTGCTTTTGCCCCCATTTCTTGCAGCATTGTCATCATAGCCTCTAATTTCCTAGACACGTCTTGGCCTGCCATGATCCTGGGATGAGTTAAGGCCAAAGGTTAGGTCCTAAATGTTTTTGCGTGATGCACATAAGGGACAATGATTTGTGAATGGTACTGCAGTCACTTATTAAAATCAAAGGATCTTAACGCAACCTTAGTTTCTGAACACCGTTCATAGTCATCAATTACTGAGTAAATTACTAGAGTAACCTAGCTCCAATACTAAACTATCATGACCTCGATTCCCGAACTGTCGGATCCTCCCATAATCGGATTTGGTTACTCAGCAATAATTTATTCAGCAATCACAACTAACATTTAGAAACAGACTACAAATAAAAATACTCAGAAGAAAGTATTTCAACACTTTTCCATTTACAAAATATAGTTCACATGATTCGTTGTCCCAGTACAACCATTTATATGTACATCGGCTAGAAGGAAAATACATAAAAAGATTACTAACTACCTTACAAAATAAAGCTACTATGGCTGACTAGATGTCTACTAAAGCCCATACGATGGCTCAACGACACCTGTTGGTTTTCCCATAAATCATATGATAACATTTAGCGAATGCTAAGTAACGAAGAAGAGAAAAGCAAACAAATTGTATAATTTTTCAAAAAGCTGTTATAAAAAATTGTTTCATTCCTTCTCATTAATTTAAGTCCTATTCCTTCCTATTCCATGTTAGGGATTAGTCTAGGCGAACCCCACCATTCTTAGACTCCGAAGCTGTGGACTCTTCAGGATTGGAGATTGCGTTGATCTGATGAACTTATGCTATCGCACGTCACCTCATCCAAACCTCTAATACTACCCTAACAATTTCCTTTTCTTTTATTAATCAGAGTCTCAAACCCTCAGATTGGAAAACAAAGGAGCACATCATCCTCAAGGACCCGATTGCTTAAAACCTCAGGCTAACCATTAATCACATAACCTAGCAGCTTTAAATACATGCTATCGTGACGCGGCTGCTATTGAACCAACCGTGCCTCCACATGGCACGACCACATCTTCCATCGTTCAACCCGAAGATATTGGCTCCCAGTACCACGCATTGCAAATCATTCATTTCGTTCGCACTTATCATAACTGGGAAACCGTGTAACACCTACTTAGGGAAACTCCAATACGGGTTCCTTCCGACAAACCTACAGGTTGCATGCCTGACCTGTAGTTCTACTCCCAGTCATACTTTACGTGACACATGATCCTTTTCAGGATAGAACTCAAAACACATTCATTTCCATGATGTAATTCTTTCGTTGAGTCTTCAATTTGCATAATCATCAACACTTAGTATAGACTCACATATATATTACTCATATACATATATACTCATATTTATGTTTATTTTAACTTCCAAATCCTAACTTTCCAAGCCACTGCATCAATTCGATGTTTAAACCTTATTTTAGTGGAAATCACAAAGAAACTTTTCATACTTTTTCAAAAATAGCCAAAATTAGGGTTGTTCATAGTAAAGAACGTAAAATCATAAATTTTAATAATCTCGTATGAAAACCCAACAGCAAAAGGAAGGATTTCATTATCTAATCAAGCTCTCTCTTGCGTATGCAGTGCTTTATTATGTTTCGTTCTCAGAAAGGATGACTTATAGCTCCTGAAATGATCGAATTTCATTTTCGTATCAAAAACACTAAGAACATGCCAAGAACACAAAGAAAGCGAAGAACGCGAAGAACACACGAAGAACACGAAGAACACGAAGAATATATTTTCTCTTGAAATTTTGACAGAGTTTCCCCTTATATCAAGACATATTTCTAGGAAACATTCAGTAGAATTTTCCCTTATAAAATCATCGAAAGGAAAACAACAAGGAATCTGAACATGAATCGAAAACCTAACTCACGAAGCAAATTAAGAGGGGATCGTACATTCCTCCTCTTCGTTCTCCCAGCAACGCTTCCCTAGCGCTTCTTCCTCGCCTCCTACTCCTCCTCCCGACCTCTCAACCCTAGACCTTGGGGTGGTGGTGGTGGTAGTGGAAATCGTAGAGAATGAATGGGTAGGGGATATTTATAAGCTCCAGAAAACCACTAACCATGTTTAGAAAATCATGGTTTAGATCTTAACCATGCTTAGCGGCCCATGGTTTTGGCTCATGGTTTTGGCCAAAACTTATCTGAAACTTAGGGCTTAAGTTAGAACCTTGTAAAGGATTCTAGATTCGCTAATTTCGCTTAAGTAACACTAATCATGTTTAACTTTCACTGATCTTGATTTAACTTTCGCGGCTTAGGCTTATCTTTTACTAACCATTGATTAGTATTCACTAATGGTCATTAGTGGTTTTCAACCCATCATTAGTTTCTTTAATCAGGCTTAATTAGTCTTAATGACAGTCATTACGGATTAATGGCATCTTAATCCTCCTTACTTCTCTTTCTTCCAAAAATCTTAACAAATTGAAATGAAGTCCGATTCACACGAAATAAATTCCATTAGTTTCCTCTTGATGGGGTGGATCTTATGATATAGGATCCGAGAGATGCCAAGTTACAATTTCGTCCGTTGGCACGGGATTAAAGTGGTAAAATACTAAGTGACCCCTCTACCTTTTTGTAATTACTTTTTAGCCCTGTAAATATTTATTTCAGTTATAAAGTTTGTGTACAAATTGCAACTAGGTACCTGCCCTTATTAAAGATTGTGTATAGGTCATGTGCCACATTGACTCACTTGGCACATGAGCTAGGTATTTTGCAACCAAGCCCCTCCGGGTTTGGTTATTTAGATTTAGGATGTAAATTTATATATATAATTCAAAACTTTAGGATACTTTACATTGTTCCCCCTAAACATTAATTATATTGCACAAATACCACTGCCAGTTCTGTGTATTTATTTTTATGCACTTTATTTCGGATAAAATAGCTCATATGCGTAGAAAATTACGAGAAAAAAGATGTAAATGTGAGATAATATGCTTGTTTACTCTCCATATTTTATTCTGCATTTATGTTCCATTTTACATTTATTAAAAATCATTTTGGTATATTTATTCCCTGTTTAGAAATAAAAGTACAAAAAATTATAAAATGCCATTAAAAATTCCAAAAAAGTTATTGTTTACTACCTTATTTTATTACTCCATGCAAAAAATCATGAAAAATATCAAAAAAACTCCAAAAATTGCAAACCCTTGCTAACCCTAAAAATTTAGAAAATATTTTTAAAAATGCCAAAAAATAGTTCCTACTTTTTATTTTTATTTATACCAATCACTATATACTAAAAATAGTTTTGAGTAAGTTTGAACCTATTTATTATTTTTAAATCTCAAATCAATTTGGCATAATTAAAAAGCTCCTATTTTGCTTTATTTTTAATTTAAAAATACTAAAAAAATAAAAAAAATCCCCTAAAATTTTAAAAAAAGGAAATATTTGAAAAAGATAAGAAGATTTCCTTTTGTTATTTTTTACTATTTTTACCCATATTTATAAATAGTATATCCCATATAACATATATTTACTTATTTATTATTATACATACCTTATATTATAAATTACTACAAATAATATAAATATATGTTATTCCTTTTAAAAACAAAAAGGATTGTTCTTTTTTGTTATTTTCTGATTTTTGTATATTTATTATATATATTCTACTATATATTACTTATATTATATATATCACTTATATATCTGCATATATACTCATATATATTTAATTTATATATTATTAAGAATAAAAATAAATTAAAAATCAGAAAAATTATAAAAAAGAAAATTATAAAATAAAAATATAAAAAATAAAAAATAATTATAATTAATTAAAAAACCATAAAAACATTGAATAAATAAGAGAGTAAATAGTGTACATATATACTTATATTATTTATTATTTATTTATAAATAAGATACCTACTACACCAACTTGTTCCTTGAGTTCGACGCCCTAATCTGTTTGTCACTATACACACACTTACTGTAGAGTTATAATAATTTTTGATCCACATCCATACTTCCTTGCTTGATTCTTACATTGTTGGTTAACTATTGATTTAATCATTGAGTCTTTATGACAGGTCACTTTAGTGACTTCGATCTCACGTTGTGAGATCGTACGATACTCTCCTAATATCCACGGTTAATCAGTAAGTTCATCTTTAGACTTGGCATTATTTCCGTTGCCCTATGATAATTCGTGTGCCATAATGCAAGCAAAGGAATTTAATTGTCATTAAAAGAGAAAGCACGTGAAAATGAAATATCACATAATTGGGAGATATAAAAATGTGATCATATTACTATCATAAAGGTTGCCTCTACCCTGAATGTTGTTGATCCTCTTGCCAATCATTTGAAACATAAAGCTTTTGACCATCATGCTATGAGTATGAGTTTGAAAAGTGTATATTGATGTCTTGTACGACTAGTAGGAGACTAATAGACATGTAAACCCATGGTGAACCATTATGTAATGGAACTTGTTGCAAATTATTTCATTATTTAGATTAAATAATTTTTTTTGTTTGCACTTATAAGGTTCCTTAAATAATTAGGATGATGTAGCATTGCCATCTTGATATCAAGTCATTGTTGATTTAAAGAGTTAGCTCATAAAGGATGATGTAGGGATGTAGATCTAAGAGTGAGATTGAGGACACAATCGATATTATCAAGAGATATTCAAGGAGGATCCCTAGTCAGAGAATAGATTGCAATATTTCTTCGAAGGATGATATCAAGCTGACTTCTTAATGGAGGTCCTCTACATAGGAATAGAGATTCATAGGTGTCATATAAGTCAGGTCAAGGTATTGATTAAGAGTTAAAAATCTGACCAGAAGTTAAAATATTGAACAAGGGAGAACATCAACCAAAAGTCAAAATTTTGACAGGTGGTCAGATGTTGACTAAAAGTCAAAATGTCAAGCAAAAGTCAAGATGTTGACTTTAAGTCAAAGAGTTGAACCGATGAGATTGAGATAACTTAAGACATGCATCGTATACTGTCACGAATAGACATACATCCTTTTATTAAATATAGATATGCATTTGTAGGTCCAAGTATGCCCAGTTTGCATATCAATAAGTTGACGGCATGACACATACTATATATTGACGAGCTGATGTACATAGTAGCAAATGTGAGATGTATGCTGTCTTAAAAAAATCATATAGGTTCATACCTTCAGAACTAAGAGATGAAGCATACTCATGAGATATTAGGGTTATTACGAACTCAATTCATGATAATCTTGTGTATGAAATGAGATATGAATTGAGAAAATTAATCAATGCTTGGGGAAGGCATATGATTAATATTGTCGTCCAATATTTAATTTAGAAATCTTTAATAAACCCTTGAAGGAGACAATAACACGTGGTTTTGAACTTTGAATGTAATCACATTATTATATTATACAAGATAATTAAGTATGGGGAATAGTGTAGGTTGATGCGATAGATTATATGCATCCATTCCGAAGGAATGATAAAACCGGGTTGATTTCAGTGATTCTGCTTTGAGACTAAAAGAATGAGAATTAATTGGATTAGATCTAGTTTAATGGATCTAGAAATTTCTTTAAAAATTCTTCATAAATAGATTAAAACTCAAAAAAGTTTCTCACAAAAATATTTGCATCTATGATTGCATCTATGAAAAGTAATTGGTTTTTGAACCCAAACTTGAACAAATTCAGAAGTGAGCTTAAACAATGCCTTAACAAAATTAAACTCACGAGAACTTTTCTAGGAATTGGAATTTAGACTCCTCAAATCACATGATTTAATTTTTAAGTTAGGATAGTGTTTAAACTTCAATCCTTGGTGTCTAAGTAGATTTACTCACCTCATTGGTATAGCTCTTGAAAAATGTACTATGAACTCTTGCACCTAATATGTAGCTCAATGTATATGAGGATTTTTAGAGCCCAACCCATTTTACGATTGGTATCTATACAAATACTGTGTCATATGTTGTAGATGATCAAGGAACCCCACTAACGGCATCGTTACATCCTCAACTTTTTCTAGTAGCATGGATATTTAGAGACTAAAGTAATGGGTTGAAACAATTCTTCGGATAAGTAACAATCTACTAGAACTATGTTGTTTAGTCTAAGCGCATAAAAAGTACCCATCACCATGTATGTACCATTTTTATCTCACCTATCAGGAATAGTGCAGACACTCAATGCCCAAAAAGTCAAAAAAAATACTAAGGAAAATAGTTTAGACTTGTAAGAAAATATATAGAACAAATACTATACAAAGAAATGATCTCTAACAATAATGTCTAATCCCTGCAAAAGAATACAACTATACTGGTCAAGCTTCAATAAAGGAAACCTAACTACACCATTGAAGATCTAGACATCCCATTTACACTGTTAATGGTATTTGAACTTAGAAGTAAATATGCTACTCCTTAAGGAAAGAGTTGCTAGAGAGGGTAACTGATGAATGCTCATTCATCACTCTTTATTCTTAAATTTTAACTACAAAAACCTTTGCAAATACATGTAGATATGTGTAAATAGGAATAATTACCAAAAGCATGCATTGTGTAAAAACCTATAATTAGCATGTTTTTGTGCAAAAATAAAAGAATAAAGATTAAAAAGAAAAAGAGGGAAATATTTAGAATAAATATTGAGCAACCTAACCCAAGGGAGGGCTCAGCATGGGCCTGACCGCATAAAAGCCAAAGTAGAGGGAGATAGGGGCTCATGTGTGTACATATTTATATAAATAAATAAAAATATTTTCCTCAACAAAAATAGCTTATTTTCCTCAACAAAAATAGCTTATGCTTAGTATAAAAAAACAACAAAAGAAAAAAAGATATAAAACAAAAAGACCAAAAATACCACCTTCACCATGTATATAAACCACTCTTATATATTTATTTAGTCTTGTAAATAAATAAAATTAACTTTTCTAATATTTGTAAATAATATATATTCTATAATAAAATAAAAACAATCAAAACAAAAACAACATAAAAATAACAAAAATTAAAAATACAAAAATACATTGTACATATACCATGTATATAAATGTACATACATATTTATTTTACCTATGTATATAAATAATAAAAATTAAATAAAAATATCTTTTTATTCCTTATTTTATAATGTAAATAAATAAAATATACAAAGGGAATAAAATTGTACAAAAATAACAATTAAAAATCAAAAAATCAAAACCCTATATATTGTATATATACCTATGTATAGTACTATATTATATATAGCTTATTTTTATTTCGAAAAAATTATTAAAAATCACAAAAAATAGAAAAAATAAAATAAAAATATTTCATGTTTTAAGTTTTTGTTAATTCGAGCATTTTCTAGCTCAAAATAAATAAATAAAAAAATCAATGCTTGGCGGCTCCTGATTGGTCCACGGGGGTTTGTTGACCCCGGTCAACTTCCCCCGCGGACCCTTCCCTTTTACGGATCTAGCGAAGGACCCGACTTCCCCCCCTTTCTACCCGCTTGATCCGACACCCATTTCACCAAACCCCGGGTCCGAATCCTTCACCTCACATCCGACATCCTCGCCGGAGCCGCATCCTCGGGATCCGCGCGCTCCTGAGCTTGCCCGGACCCATCTTTCTCGGACCCCTAGCCGTATATAGTTGCACCTCCGCCACTCGATTGCTCCATCTTTGGCCATTCGCCTCCTTCACCTGTGAGCTCTAGAGAGACCGCGAGAGTGACAGCTTGCGCCTCGACCTGTCGCAGCGAGGAGAGGAGGAGGACCCATCGATCCGGCGAGCACAGCCGCCGCAGCTCCACCACCAGCGTGAGCTCCGAGCCTCGGAGGGAGACGATCCTTGAGGCTACGACCAGGAGCTTCCCTAGCTCCTCCCCAGTCTCTCCGACCACCCAGGTAGCCCCTTAGGCTTTCCTTTTTCGTCGATTTCCATTTACGCCCAAATCGCGCCGCCGCCGTATATCTTCGATTCCGACCACTCCATTATCCCTTTCGATCATCGGAGTCGACCATCGCATTCGTCTCCTTCCGACGCACCTTCTGCAACCCTCCGTTCAACCCAGCTCGCACAGGAGCTGGGAACCGAGCTCCTCCATCCACCACCTTCGCCGGAGCTCGCCATTCCGACCCACCGTTCACCGTCGCTATGCCTAACCGGGTCGAGGCAATTTGCCCTCGACCCGCGAGTCTCCTGAGCTATTTTGCAGGTGCTACCAAGCCCATCTGAGGGCTTTGGTCATTCAGGCCAGGAGGCCCAGCTCCGCCGACCTCGCCCGAGCTTCTCGGAGCTCGGCTTGATCATCAGAGCCTACCGGCAGACGCGGGAGCCCTCCACGATTCTTCTCCGACATTCAGAGTGCTCCCAGGAGGTTAGCAGCGCTGGTACGAGGCCGGCGAGTTTCGCCGGGAACCTGTTCTTCCAGCATCCTCCATCGCCGTTCGATCAGCCTCCTGCTCCAGGCGCCATGTGGACCGTTCGTCCCTGGAGCTCCCTTCGACGTCAGATCTGAGGAGTCTGATCCCAGCCGTTAGATCTACACGTGGCAACCATCCAGCGGTTCGTCTTAATAAAGGGTAATTTACCCTTAGGCCCTGACTTTTCTCTTATTTCGCTTTAGTCCTGTAAATATTGAATTTAGTTGTTTAGTTTTAGGGTAATTTGCATAGTGGACCCCGTACTTTATTCTATTTGCTCTTATACCCCTGTGCGTTGTATGCCACGTGCTTCGTCACGTGTTTATTTGGTTTATTTGCAATAGAGACCCTTGTAGTTCTGGTTGTTCTTGAATGAATGAAATCTTTTACTTATTTGCATTTATACCCCTGTGCGTGATTTATTTGAGCATGTGCGTTATATTTAGGGTATTTTGCAGATAAGCCCCTGGACTTCTGGTACACGTTACCAATAAGTCCTCGGGACTTATTCTTATTACATTTGGGTCCCTGAGTGCCCCAGGCACGCGCATGGCGCGTGTTTTGCTGGGAAAATTGCACCAGACCTCCCAGGCTATTGGGTATTTGCACTTTGGTCCCTAAGCACAGTGCCCTTCCTTTATTTTTGAATAAAATAGCAAAACACCTCCGAATCCAACGAAAATTGGACACATGTCTCCTGCCATGGTGTAAAATTTTTGTGGATTTTTGAGGACATTTTTGATTTCGTTTGATATTTTTAAAAATTCAAAAACATTCAATTTTGTTACTGTCTATCTTTAAAAATCACAAAAAAATATTAAATAGTGTCCAAAAAATTACAAAAAAATTGTCTACTGTTTGTTTTGTGGTGCTTGATTTTCTAGCCAATTTTGGCTATTTTTCATTACTGCAATTCACTAAAACTTAAACACACTCAAAAATCTATAAAAATTCTAGTAAATACATTAAAAATCCAAAAACAATAAAATTGGTGCCTAAATTTTCCTCATTTTGTCTTCTTTTTAGGAAAATTACCTCCAGGCCATTTTGGAGCTCTTAGATATTTTATCTAGGGCTTTTTGTCTTGGCTGAACAGTACCATCTCTTTTAGCTATTGTTTGATTTTTAGAAAATTAAATAAACCTCAGAAAATTATCAAAAATTCACCAAAAACACTAAAAAATAGAAAATACATAAAAACATTTTTGTTTGAATTTTTGGTTGACTTTTAGTGCATTTAATAATTTGTTGAAGTGCGTGCTTGGTTGCTTTTCTCATTTTATTAATAAACTAAAAAAATCCAAAAAAATATAAAATATTCAAAAACCACCAAAAATATTTTCTCCTTTTATTTTATCTCTTCTGTGACTACTTCGTAGGCCGAGAGGCCAATCCGTGCTCCTTGAGTTCGACCCTGGTCGCTATACCACGTTAATCCAATAGCAGGACCGCTGTTTTGAGTTTTAACCGATTTTATCTATTCTGAGTGGTTCATTTTTCTTGATCAAGTGCATCTGAGTGACCGAGGTCGCAACGACCTATTCAGTACCTTTACCTTAGTCGTTCAGATCGCTTATCAGAATGGCGCCGTTGCCGGGGAGCACGGCTTAGTAGTCACTTTTTGAGTTTTTCCGCGGTTTTTTTATTTGCGCGGCTTTTTGTATAGCTTTCTGCATATATATACATATTTTTCCTGACATTATTTAAATAATTTGGTCTGACCACTTGTCTCTGTTTCTTGCGAGGGCCCGAGGATCGAGGCGGCCGATTTCGAGAAGCCGACGCAACCGCGAGACTCGGAGGCGGCTCCCTTCTGCACGGAGCTGCAGGAGAGAGCGAGAGAGAGAGTTGAGTGGGTGAGGTTAGATTAGGTTTTATTTGATCATTATTGTTGTAATAATACAGGGACACTCAGAGACTGGACTTGGACTTTGCTTGAACACTTAGCGGGTCTGTTTCGCCGAGCACCGGTGTGCTCGGGGGACCCTTAGGAGTTTTTCGCAGCTTTTGACGCGGTTTTCTTTTTCTTTTTTTTACTGCCTTTTCCGGTGTTTACGCGGTTTTTGATCGAGCCCCTAGCCGTAGGATTTTCTGCTTGATTGTGACGTAACTCACAGGATCCAAACACCCTAATATAATTGCATGTTCCTATAGTGCGGTAATTGGACCTATAATAAAAATAATAATAAAATAGCCGTTCCATCACCTCCGAGCCTACGCACCGCGAGCCCACCCCGTCAAGCGCTACTCCTGAACTCGACCTGTCGAGAAGAGGAGGGGTGGGTCTAGACCGGACCCTTTGGATTGGAGGCTGGTGGTCGGTTAGCCGTTCTTTCGAGTAGCACTGATGTTCAGGGACTCGATTTTCTGCCTGCATCATTTAGGTAGTTTAATTTCTGTCTTTACATTTATGCGCGGATCATATTGCATGTAGAGTGCTGGAGTCAGGTACGCCTTCCTTACTTTGCATACATCATTGATTTATCATGCATCTGCTTTTTCGTCTTCTCCCCCCTGTTTTGGACTTAATAACCAGGAGAACCGAAAAATTCGTTAGGCATTTGTTTGCTATTTGAAAAATATTAAAAAGAAAAATCATAAAATTGGGACTGGATAAAACTATTGACCCTAAAAGACACTCACCCTAAAAATCTATCTTGGGGAGAGCAACCCCCTCATTGTATGGTTTGGATACGCGAGAGAGTGACCCGCACCCTAGGTAGAGCCCTCCGGTGCTATTTCTAGCTGACTACCGACTCTTCCGTGCGGGCTAGTCGGTTGGGGTAGCATCGGGTATCCTAACAGGTCACGTAAGCGCTCTGATATTCTGTGTGTTCACCTAATAAAATTGACAAGATAATTTGACCGAGCTTCTATGGTCTTCAGCTCGCGTTGCGTTGGTAAATAGGGGGTTTGCATTCTGATCATAGTTTCTCCAGATCTCATCCGCACTACTCGCCAGATCAAGATGATGGGTAGACGCTCTCTTAGGCAGCCTCTGGCTGCACCGCTTTCGGGCACGTCTACCCGATCATCTAGGTTGGCCCGCGAGAGCCGAGACCAGCTCTCCGAGCTCGAGTACGACTCCGCCCTGTTCCCCCCCGATCCCCTTTCTTTTGGTACTGAGAGACATGAGCCCGAGGAGAGATTAGCGGATTTGACAGCACCTGAGTTGGGCTCATTTGATTTTGCAGACGTCATGGCTGGCAGTTCTGAGGATCACCCCGGAGGTCCACGAGGAGATCAGCATTTTATCCTGGACCAGGGAGCAATCAACTCCACCCTGATCGCCTCTTTAGAGACCGTTCAGCAGCAGTTGAGAGATCAGGGAGCTTTCATGATTGAGATGAGGAGAGAGTTGGAGCGACTCAGAGCAGAGAGAGATCAGAGCGAGCCTGAGGACGGACCAGATGCAGAGGCACGAGCCGCAGCAGCCGCCGTCGCAGCGGCAGCCGCTGCGGCAGGAGGACCACCGAGACCGATGCGGGAGTTGCACAACCCCGGATCTACACTGATGCATCATTGGGTAGTGGTGCCTGCTATCGTGGGGGACTTCAAGTTCCCCCCGAACACCCTGCAGATGCTTCCCCGTTTTCACGGACTTGCCACCGAGGAGCCCCATCTCCACTTCCAGGAGTTCTTGATGATCTGCAGTACTGTCCACGACCGCCATGTGGACCAGGATACGATTCGGATGATCGCCTTCCCCTTCTCCCTAGCAGACAGAGCAGCCACCTGGCTGAAGCATTTGGGGAAGTTTGTTTACACCTGGGAGCAGCTCCGCACCGAGTACTTGAACAAGTACTATCTACTCGGGCGGACCAATGCAGCGAGGGCCCTGATCAGCAACTTCTCCATGCTCCCCAACGAGCAATTCCATGAGGGATGGGAGAGGTTCCGAGAGCTAACAGACAGATGCCCGCACCACGACATTTCCAAGCCGAACCTAGTTCAGAGCTTCTTTAGCGGGTTGACACCAGAGCTCCAGGGCCTGGTGAATGCTTCTTGCGACGGGTCCTATTTCGCCAAGGATCACGACCAGGTCTGGGCCATATTCGAGGAGATGGCCGAGAATTATATGGTGATGTCCCAGACCCGGTTGTACACACAGGGGAGACCCCAGCAGCAGCTAGGATCCGTGCAGTACCAGAGGATAGCACGGGTCGACGCCGGTCCATCCAGTTCATCCGCAGTTGCAGCAGCACAGGCAGAGTCGTCCGCTGCGGATATGGGTATTATCAGCGAGAAGTTGGATCAGATGGAGCTGATCGAGAAGAAGCAGTGCCAGGGTATCACGCAGATGGAGCAGATGGCACATACTCTGAGCGACATGAAGACCCAGCTCATGTGTCTCCAGGAGGCACAGACAGCTTCACAGCCCCGTCTTCAGTCGCGAGGCAATACCGGCGGCAGCAGCAGCTCGTCCCAGCGCTCCAGCTCCTTTCAGCAGCCTAGACAGGTTCACCTTGTACAGGCGGAGCCGTACCAGCCGCAGCAGCCCTCCTACCAGTCACCACCATCTCCAGACATGCAGATGGTGGTATACCAGCCGGATCAGCCTCTGGCAGTACTCCCGCCGGCCCCATACGATGCAGAGCCGTTGATGGATGTCAACGGAATTTGGTATGACCGCCCCCAGCCCGGGATCCGACGAGACCATCCCGAATTCAGGTGGGGGAGTGGAGGTACCCAGCCTCAGCAGCAGTCATCCGGTCAGGGAGGGCAGTATAGCCAGCAGAGAGATCACCAGCCTCAGCAGCAGCCCCCAGCCTACCAGCCACAGCAGCAGTCGTCCTTCGTTCCTCGTCCCTATCAGTAGCAGGGACAGTCTTGGAGACGTGAGCAGCAGGCTCACCAGGCACACCAGCAGCAGCATCCTTCCTCCTACCCCTCTTACCAGCAGCACCAGTTCCAGCAGCCTCAGCACCAGAGAGGCTACCCGTCAGGCCCCCACGAGAGCTCCACTTTGGATGACGTAGCCCGCATCCTCACGGACCAGCAGGCTACATTTAGACGGGAGATGGACGAGTTCTGCCAGGAGATGCGGGACCTGATGAGAGGGAAGGCCGCCATCCCTGCACAGATAGAGCCAAATCCGAACAGCTTGAAGAGGAAATCTGAGCAGGTAGTTCACACTGAGCATGCCACTTCTAGTGATCCATTTGATGATATGTCTTCGGATCTATTTGATGCTGATTTTGTTACACTTAGGAGCGGTAGAGCACCAGCAGGCGGCGCCTCGTCTGAGCGACGACTCGAGGATCCACCCAGGGCGCCAGATGAGGAGGAGGAGAGCGGTACTGAGGCCGCACATGAGGATGATGGTGGTACTGATGCCACCAAGGATTCTGATTCCACCGACGGTACTGAGGCCGCTGCTTCACCAGTTCGAGGAGGTGGTACTGACGCCACCAGCATAGCCGAGCCAGCCCGCGGTACTGAGGCCGCGAGACGTCCAGTAGCAGAGCCAGCCTGTGGTGGTACTGAGGCCACCGGTGTTTGTGTAGAGAGATCAGATGTTTTTCCTCATTCTCATGTATCTCAGAACACTGTTGTGAATAAAGGAAAAGGTTTAGCTTCTTCTGGTCCCACTATGGTGAGTGATGTATGTGTGGATCCGGCCGTCGAGCCGTCTAGGCCTTTTCCTAGTCCTTCATCTGAGAAGGACCCTATGATCCCCTTCCCTAGAGCCCTTCAGATGGGGAAGGGGAAGAAAAAAGAAAAAGACCCAAAAAAAAGAGAGCAGGAGGAATTCAGCCAGAGCATGATCGACAGATTTCACATCCAGCTGACCCTCCAGGAGGCTTTGCAGCACATCCCTCTTCTTCAGCGATCTTTGAGAGACAGGACCACAGTCAGGAGGAGGAGGAGGAACCACACTTCAGAGATTCATGTGCTGACGAAAGCCACGTGCTTCGCGATCCAGAACCATCTGCCGGCCAAGAGGCCAGATTCAGGGGCCCCGTATGTCAGATGTCAGATTAGTGAGCAGAGGTTCGACCGGACTCTATTGGATAGCGAATCGTCGATCGACCTTCTTCCGGCAGCCCTTCTCGACCGCTTCGAGTTGGGCACTCTTAGACAGAGCAGGACAGTCCTTCAGTTTGCTGATCGATCTGTCAAGAGGCCGAAGGGGATGTTGCGAGACGTTATCATCACGATTCAGGGCCTGAAATTCCCCGTGGACTTCGTAGTGTTGGACATGGAGATCCCTGAGTCAGTGGCCGATACCCCCATCATCCTTGGTCGTCCGTTCTTGGCCACAGCCAAGGCGGTGACTGATCATGATAGCGGGAAGGTGTACTTTCGCGTCGAGGGCGAGAGTATACAAATAGAGATGGTCGAGGACTACAGAGCTAGAGAGAGAGCATGCTCAGAGACTAGCACAGATACAGAGCAGCTGACAGATGCCGGGTTAGACATCCACCAGGACTTTGACTTTGTGATCACTGATGATGAGGCAGCATGGGCAGACCCTTCCGCACAGGCCATCCTCTCATTTCCAGACACCACTGATTCAGAGATGACAGCAGTGGAGAGCTTGGAGAGCACAGCCCTGGTCCAGGATACAGCAGAGGCAGCAGAGCCGGTTCTCGACCGCGACACGGCTGTTAGTGATAGTGGTACTAAAGCCACCTTGTGTGACGGTGGTACTGATGCCACCTTGTTTGATGCAGATCCCTCGGATTCAGAGTCTGATTGGGCAGATTGCGTTGATCAGATGCCAGACCTGAGTCCACCTGAGCCTACAGATGAGGAGGAGGTAGATGCAGAGCAGATCAGAGACAGCATAGTTGAGCAGCCTTCTCCAGATCCAGTTTGCGAGAGTTCGCTTTCTTTCTCCCAGGCAGATTTGGCAGACTTAGCAGCATTGACACATTTTCTTCCGAAGCCAGAATTGTCAGCGCCCAGCTGTCCAGAGCTGAAGCCGCTCCCTACTTCGCTGAAGTATCGGTTCCTTGCGGGCGAGCCTGAGATGTACCCAGTCATCATCTCTGCCGATCTGACTGGAGAGCAGAAGTCCCGTTTGATGGGGGTTCTTGAAAAGAACCGCAAGGCAATCGGATGGAGCGTAGCAGATCTCCATGGGATTAGTCCATCAGTGTGCTCCCACCATATCTATCTCGAGGAAGGGGCGAAGCCATCGCGTGAGTTCCAGCGGCGACTGAACCCCAACCTGAGAGAGGTTGTGATGAAGAAAATATCAAAATGGTGGAGTGCAGATTTCATTTATCCCATTTCCGACTCCAAGTGGGTCAGCCCCTTGCATGTGGTGCCCAAGAAGACGGGCATCACGACTGTGATCAGTGAGTCGGGAGAGGAGATTGCTACACGAGTACCCACCTCTTGGAGGGTCTGTGTTGACTACAGGAGACTCAACCAGGCCACCAAGAAGAATCATTTCCCCCTGCCTTTTATTGACCAGATCATTGAGAGACTGGCAGGGAAGAGCCATTATTGCTTCCTGGATGGGTATTCAGGCTACAACCAGGTGGCCATCGCTCTTGAGGATCAGGAGAAGACCACCTTTACCTGTCCCTTTGGTACATATGCCTTTCGATGCATGCCATTTGGGCTATGCAATGCCCCTGCGACTTTTCAGAGGTGCATGCTGTCGATCTTTTTGGACATGGTAGGGGAGTGTTTGGAGGTCTTCATGGACGATTTCTCGGTCTACGGCTACGGATTCGACTCCTGTCTTGACTGCCTAGACCGAGTACTCCAGCGATGTATTGAGTACCATTTGGTTCTATCTTGGGAGAAGAGTCACTTCATGGTGACTCAAGGGACAGTGCTTGGCCACATCATCTCCAACAGGGGCATGGAGGTTGATCCGGCCAAGGTTGATGTCATTAGAAAACTCGCACCACCGTCCAATTTGAGGCAGCTACGGTCATTCCTGGGGCACGTTGGATTTTATAGGAGATTTATTCAGGATTTCAGCAGGATTGCCCGACCGTTGACTGACCTCTTGACGAAAGACACCGAGTTCCTTGTCGATGACAAGTGTCTCTCGTCCTTTGCGACTCTTCAGCAGTGTGTGATTGAGGCTCCTGTTCTCCAGCCGCCTGATTGGTCTCTCCCATTCGAGATCATGACGGATGCCTCCGATTTTGCCGTGGGGGCAGTGTTGGGACAGAGGAGGGATGGAAATCCGTTTGCTATCCACTACGCTATCCGCACATTAGATTCCGCCCAGCAGAATTACACGGTCACAAAGAAGGAGATGCTAGCCGTAGTGTTTGCCCTAGATAAGTTTCGATCTTATATCATTGGATCTAGAGTGACTTTGTACACAGATCACACCGCCATCAGGTACCTCATGGCAAAGAAGGATGCCAAGGCCAGATTGACTAGATGGATCCTTCTACTCCAGGAGTTCGACATTGAGATCAAGGATAAGCCTGGAGTCAAGAATGTGGTGGCGGATCACCTCTCCCGTTTAGAGCAGCCTGAGGAGTCTGAGCAGATTGATCCCATTCGAGATACCTTCCCAGATGAGGCGATCCTTGCTATTGCCTCACTCCCGTGGTACGCCGATATTGTGAACTTTCTCGTTGCAGGGAAAGTCCCACAAGATTGGCCCAGGCAGAGGCTTGAGACCTTCCTTGCGAAGGCCAAGTCCTACCACTGGGAGGATCCCATCCTTTACCACGAAGGAGGGGATAGCGTCTGGCGTCGGTGTATTCCTCAGGAGGAACACCATAGCGTCCTCACTTACTGCCACAAGCTTGAGGCAGGAGGACAACATTCTGGGAGGAGAACGGCACAGAAAGTGCTCCAATCCAGCTTGTGGTGCCCTACCCTCTTCAAGGACTCTGATGAGTTCGTGAAGAGGTGTACTGACTGTCAGAGGATGGGCACTTGTGAACAGCGTGATAAGATGCCGATGCAGCCCATTCATTTCTGTGAGGTTTTTGACGCATGGGGCATCGATTTCATGGGTCCATTCCCTAAGAGTCAGGGATTTGAGTACATTCTGTTGGCCGTTGATTATGTTAGTCGTTGTGTTGAGGCCATCCCCGCCCGAGCCGCTGATGCGAGGACAGTTTGCAGATTTTTGAGGAAGCACATCATCACGCGGTTCGGGGTTCCACGAGTTCTGATTTCTGATGGGGGGTCTCATTTCATCAACGACCAGGTGAAGGCACTTGCTAGCGAGTTCAGTATAGACCATCGTGTTGCTACACCTTACCATCCACAGACGAATGGTCTAGCCGAGGTCTCGAACAGGGAGATCAAGACTATTTTGCAGAAAGTCATCCGCCCTGACCGAAAGGATTGATCACAGCTTTTGGACTCGGTCTTGTGGGCATATTGGACTTCTTTCAAGACACCATTGGGCGCATCTCCCTTTCGCCTCGTATATGGCAAGACGTGCCATTTACCTGTTGAGCTGAGGCACAAGTCACTTTGGGCAGTTACAGATATTCTTATGGATCCAGATGGTGTAGGAGACCAGAGGAGGGCAGAGTTAGCTGCCCTGGAGGAGCTTAGAGATACATCTTTTTCAAACAGCCTACAGTATAAGGAGAGAGTGAAGGAGTGGCATGATTCTCATATCAGCCACAAGCATTTTGAGATTGGACAGAGAGTATGGTTGTTTGATGCGAGGCTTCGTTTGTTTCCAGGGAAGCTGCAGAGCAAATGGAAGGGACCCTACTTGGTCAGAAAGGTACACGACAATGGTAGCATTGATATATCCGAGTTGTCTTCTGAGAGTACCTTTCGAGTGAACAGCCAGCGGCTCAAGCCATTTCTAGATCATGAGCCGCGAGACATTATTGTTGCCCCTATTCGTTTTGCGTGAGATGTGGTCTTTGACTCACATCTTTTGCATCTCACGCCTGATTATCACTGTTCTTCTGACTTGTATAGATCCAGTTGTCCATATCATTCTATTCTTTAGTCCCACATCCCTTTTCTCATCTTATGATTATGTTATACTTAGGGTGTACTTTACCCTAAGTATAGGGGGAATGTAGGATCTGCGGGTATTCTTTTCATTATTTCTGCTCCTGTTTTGCTGCCTATACTTAGGGATATTTTACCCTAAGTATAGGGGGGGCAGACTCTGTATCTTCTTCACTCGGATTTCCCTTCATGTACAGCTTGCTATACTTAGGATTAGTTAATCCTAAGTATAGGGGGAAACCACCGAGTCCCTCTCATTCTATTCATTTATTCGTTCCTGTACTTAACCATTCCTTTTCACTTCCCTTTAACTAAGCACGAGTTATGTCTTCTTCATCGCTCTTGATCACTCTGAGGACATCGTTCGAGCTAAGTATAGGGGGGTGTGTATATATTTCATATATACTTTAGCCATAACTCGTACTTTGTGTGAGTGTGTTAATAAATAAAATGGCTAAAAATCACAAAAATTAAAAATTTTTCATGTACATAAACTTCTTTTATTTGCACATACATAGCTAGTGTACAAAGTATTTTTGTAAAAATGATTTCAAAAATCTTTTGTGTAAAGCTTGTGTAAATATTTTTGTATCAAAATTATGTATATAGTACAAAATTTTTCCAAAATGTTTTGAAAATCAAAAGTTTGCAAAAATCTTGTGTAAATATGTGTAAATATCTTTTTGCAAAACTTGCACCTCATGCATCATTCATCCATGATTTCAAAACATTTTTCAAAAATTTTGCATGATTGTAAAATTTGTGTAAATAAGCATCTTGTGTATATACGTATATAGTTTTTCCTGGATGAGAGTTGACATTTAAACTAAGCTTGGAATTAAATTGAGAAATGGAGCTTGAATAAGATCTTAATCCACCTAACTCTAAGAGGAACCTTATAAGGCTTAGGGTTAAGGCTTTTCAGGTCCATAAGGACGTAATTCTTTGAGTCCACTAGGCTATGAGCATATGTCATCTTGATGAGCCTAAGTAGAGCACTTAACAACACACGCATGACTCTTAGAGACAATGGCTTGCCTTGCACCAGCACTTTACACATGGCTCTCCACGGATGAGGTGGTGAGGAGGCAGTTTCCTTTGGCTTGGGGTAGCACATGAGGGTAGTACTTCTAGGCGGAACCTCTCTTCTTCTTCTAGTAAAGGAAGTGCGTCTCAACTTGGTGTAGTGGTGATGAAGGCTAAAGACAGAAGCCGTGGGTTGCAATAAAGCTTCAAAAGAGGGATAGTCTACTGGCTCAAGAGGAAAATTTCATGTATATATGCTGCTCCATGTAGATATGTTGTATAGAAGCACTTGAAAAAAAATGCAAAATGCAAAAAGAACTCCAAAAAAGTGGTGGGTCGGATTGAAAATTTAATAACCCCACCGGAGTGTATATAATCAAATAAAGCAAAAGCTTATGGTATCATGTTACATCTCATGAAGCTTGCAGCGGGAGACTTAGCTACACTGGCTGAGCTTCCAAAAGTCTATACGTCTTCCCCCTCTTCTTGAGCCGGTTGCACTTGAACTTAGAAGGGAATACCCCGCTTCTCGAGGAAAGAGTTGCTAGACCGAGGCATTAGAGTTACCAGGTTGAGGGAGGTTGTTTCTTTGTTACTTCTGAGGTAGGGAGCTACATATCACTCACACTGCATGGAAAGATTCATGGTCATTAGAGTTTGTGTATGTAGACTTGTTCTGATCTGGTTTATTGAGGAGTCTTGCCCATAGATTGGTGGAACTTAGAGGCTGTTGAGTTTTAAGCTTAAGTCTAAATAAGGTTCCGACACATTAATAATCCAAAGATCTGATCGAGCTCCATAATTCAATTTAATGAAGGAAAGTTTAATCTTCAACATTGATCCATGTACATTCCCCTCTTTTTCTTTTTCTTTCTTTCTTTTTCACTTCTTTTTCAAATAAGTGTTTGCTAAGAGACTAGCAAAAGTTAAGTATAGGGGGGTGATGAATGCTCATTCATCACTCTTTATTCTTATATTTTAGCTACAAAAACCTTTGCAAATACATGTAGATATGTGTAAATAGGAATAATTACCAAAAGCATGCATTGTGTAAAAACCTATAATTAGCATGTTTTTGTGCAAAAATAAAAGAATAAAGATTAAAAAGAAAAAGAGGGAAATATTTAGAATAAATATTGAGCAACCTAACCCAAGGGAGGGCTCAGTATGGGCCTGACCGCATAAAAGCCAAAGTAGAGGGAGATAGGGGCTCATGTGTGTACATATTTATATAAATAAATAAAAATATTTTCCTCAACAAAAATAGCTTATGCTTGTAAATAATTGTGTATTTCTGTAAGTATAAAAAAACAACAAAAGAAAAAAGATATAAAACAAAAAGACCAAAAATACCACCTTCACCATGTATATAAACCACTCTTATATATTTATTTAGTCTTGTAAATAAATAAAATTAACTTTTCTAATTTTTGTAAATAATCTATATTCTATAATAAAATAAAAACAATCAAAACAAAAACAACATAAAAATAACAAAAATTAAAAATACAAAAATACATTGTACATATACCATGTATATAAATGTACATACATATTTATTTTAACTATGTATATAAATAATAAAAATTAAATAAAAATATCTTTTTATTCCTTATTTTATAATGTAAATAAATAAAATATATAAAGGGAATAAAATTGTACAAAAATAACAATTAAAAATCAAAAAATCAAAACCCTATATATTGTATATATACCTATGTATAGTACTATATTGTATATAGCTTATTTTTATTTCGAAAAAATTATTAAAAATCACAAAAAATAGAAAAAAATAAAATAAAAATATTTCATGTTTTAAGTTTTTGTTAATTCGAGCATTTTCTAGCTCAAAATAAATAAATAAAAAAATCAATGCTTGGCGGCTCCTGATTGGTCCACGGGGGTTTCTTGACCCCGGTCAACTTCCCCCGCGGACCCTTCCCTTTTGCGAATCTGGCGAAGGACCCGACTTCCCCCCCTTTCTACCCGCTTGATCCGACACCCATTTCACCAAACCCCGAGTCCGAATCCTTCACCTCACATCCGACATCCTCGCCGGAGCCGCATCCTCGGGATCCGCGCGCTCCTGAGCTTGCCCGGACCCATCTTTCTCGGACCCCAAGCCGTATATAGCTGCAGCTCCGCCACTCGATTGCTCCATCTTTGGCCATTCGCCTCCTTCACCTGTGAGCTCCAGAGAGACCGCGAGAGTGACATCTTGCGCCTCGACCTGTCGCAGCGAGGAGAGGAGGAGGACCCATCGATCCGGCGAGCACCGCCGCTGCAGCTCCGCCACCAGCGTGAGCTCCGAGCCTCGGAGGGAGACGATCCTTGAGGCTACGACCAGGAGCTTCCCCAGCTCCTCCCCAGTCTCTCCGACCACCCAGGTAGCCCCTTAGGCTTTCCTTTTTCGTCAATTTCCATTTACGCCCAAATCGCGCCGCCGCCGTATATCTTCAATTCCGACCACTCCATTATCCCTTTCGATCATCGGAGTCGACCATCGCATTCGCCTCCTTCTGACGCACCTTCTGCACCCCTCCGTTCAACCCAGCTCACACAGGAGCTGGGAACCGAGCTCCTCCGTCCACCACCTTCGCCGGAGGTCGCCATTCCGACCCACCGTTCACCGTCGCTACGCCTAACCGGGTCGAGGCAATTTGCCCTCGACCCGCGAGTCTCCTGAGCTATTTTGCAGGTGCTACCAAGCCCATCTGAGGGCTTTGGTCATTCAGGCCAGGAGGCCCAGCTCCGCCGACCTCGCCCGAGCTTCTCGGAGCTCGGCTTGATCATCGGAGCCTACCGGCAGACGCGGGAGCCCTCCACGATTCTTCTCCGACATTCAGAGTGCTCCCAGGAGGTCAGCAGCGCTCGCATGAGGCCGGCGAGTTTCGCCGGGGACCTGTTCTTCCAGCATCCTCCATCGCCGTTCCATCAGCCTCCTGCTCCAGGCGCCATCTGGACCGTTCATCCCTGGAGCTCCCTTCGACGTCAGATCTGAGGAGTCTGATCCCAGCCGTTAGATCTACACGTGGCAACCATCCAGCGGTTCATCTTAATAAAGGGTAATTTACCCTTAGGCCCTGTCTTTTCTCTTATTTCGCTTTAGTCCTGTAAATATTGAATTTAGTTGTTTAGTTTTAGGGTAATTTGCATAGTGGACCCCGTACTTTATTCTATTTGCTCTTATACCCCTGTGCGTTGTATGCCACGTGCTTCGTCACGTGTTTATTTGGTTTATTTGCAATAGAGACCCTTGTAGTTCTGGTTGTTCTTGAATGAATGAAATCTTTTACTTATTTGCATTTATACCCCTGTGCGTGATTTATTTGAGCATGTGCGTTATATTTAGGGTATTTTGCAGATAAGCCCCTGGAATTTTGGTACCTGTTACCAATAAGTCCTCGGGACTTATTCTTATTACATTTGGGTCCCTGAGTGCCCCAGGCACGCGCGTGGCGCGTGTTTTGCTGGGAAAATTGCACCGGACCTCCCAGGCTATTGGGTATTTGCACTTTGGTCCCTGTGCACAGTGCCCTTCCTTTATTTTTGAATAAAATAGCAAAACACCTCCGAATCCAACGAAAATTGGATACATGGCTCCTGCCATGGTGTAAAATTTTTGTGGATTTTTTAGGACATTTTTTATTTCGTTTGATATTTTTAGAAATTCAAAAACATTCAATTTTGTTACTGTCTATCTTTAAAAATCACAAAAAATATTAAATAGTATCCAAAAAAATACAAAAAAAATTGTCTACTGTTTGTTTTGTGTGCTTGATTTTCTAGCCAATTTTAGCTATTTTTCATTTCTGAAAATCACTAAAAACTTAAAAACACTCAAAAATCTATAAAAATTCTAGTAAATACATTAAAAATCTAAAAACAATAAAATTGGTGCCTAAATTTTCCTCATTTTGTCTTCTTTGTAGGAAAATTACCTCTAAGCCATTTTGGAGCTCTTAGATATTTTATCTAGGGCTTTTTGGCTTGGTTGGACACTACCATCTCTTTTAGCTACTGTTTGATTTTTAGAAAATTAAATAAACCTCAGAAAATTCTCAAAAATTCACCAAAACAATATAAAATACATAAAAACATTTTTGTTTGAATTTTTGGTTGACTTTTAGTGCATTTAATAATTTGTTGAAGTGCGTGCCTGGTTGCTTTTCTCATTTTATTAATAAACTAAAAAAATCCAAAAAAATATAAAATATTCAAAAACCACCAAAAATATTTTCTCCTTTTATTTTATCTCTTCTGTGACTACTTCGTAGGCCGAGAGGCCAATCCGTTCTCCTTGAGTTCGATCCTGGTCGCTATACCAGGTTAATCCAATAGCAGGACCGCTGTTTTGAGTTTTGACCGATTTTATTTGTTCTGAGTGGTTCATTTTTCTTGATCAAGTGCATCTGAGTGACCGAGGTCGCAACGACCTATTCAGTACCTTTACCTTAGTTGTTCAGATCGCTTATCAGTAACCCATGGGTGCAAAGCTAGACTGGTTGGTTAGTTCATCTCCTTAGGAAGAAGATCTAACATATTACACATAATGTAATTAGCTTTGGTGTTTAATGATATTTCTTAGTGGTGGATTTGAGTTGATTTTTGAGTTTGAACCTTAATAGAGACTTGTGGAGTTTAGAGTCTGTCAATACTGAAATCTTAATTTTAGAAAACACCCGATACATTATTATTCTAAAGGTTTGTTCAGTCTCAATTTTCAAATTTGATCATTAATTAATATGGTATCAGAATTCATCTCACTTTATATTTCGTGCATATTTACAATATGTGTTTATTAATGGATGATTAAAGTTGAAGTACATGGGGTGATGAAACCATGTTTCATCTACCTTATATGAGAATTTGAGTTTATATTCTTAACAAACACTATAAATACCTAATAAAACCTCATTCTTGTAGTTACGTGATTGTAAATAAGATTCACTTTTTTATCATTCAAAAATATGTAAAAAAAGTATATAAAAAGAAGAAGTAGAAAGATTGTATGGATGGTTATATGTACATGTTAATCATGAAAGATGAAATATATGGGGCTTAAAGGTCTATATATGTCATGTCCCCAACATGTCGCAATCCCAGCCTATTACTTTTTATGAATTTCACTCGATTTTTCATTTGTAGATTTATTTGGGATTGTAACATGCCATCCTCTTAATGGACTGTCTTCTATATTGGTACACTCATCAATGGCTCCTACGCGAGGGTTGGTCCAACTTTGACCTCGATATTATGTCCACCTACTCTTCCCCAACATCTTGACCAGCCACCAATCGATAACCCTGTCTTCCATCTATCAATCAAGTCATCACTTTGACCCATCTTTTTCCCTACACCATATATATTTGATATTTTTAAATTCACCCTCTCGTACTTATTTTCCCTCTACTACATAAACCCTAATCAAGTTCCATCGAGACTTTACAACATGACATTAAATCGAGGTGACGACTTGGACAATCAGCAAGTCATAGAGGATCGAGGACAAGTTATAGACCACCTAATTGTGGTATGTTCCATCGTGGTGGTGGATGTAGCTTCCCTTAATTGATCTAGAGGATAAGACATCATTGGGAAAGATTCTTGCTCATCCATGAGTTATTCACATACCTTTCTTCTTTGTTTCACCATAACTCGTCATCTATCATTCCTCCTTTTCTATTTATTGATTATTTATCCAGTCCTTCACATGTCCCCCACCCCCCTTCACTAGTCAAATTCACCATCATCGGCCAACATCTGACCATCCTAATGCTTTAGTGGTGTTGGCAACTCAACCCTTGATCCATTCCGTCCTCAATCAAGGTCCGTCATTCACTAAACGCCCTGGATAAGCTAAGTTTTCATAATTACTCCGCTCAAGAGAGCTCGATATCGTTTCACGCACACACCATGTGCCTTCATTCATTGTATATAGGAATCTTGGACTTGATTCAAAGAAGCTTCTGGCCTCCTCTAACGAGATATTCAAGCAAGGAACACTGAGGTCCATGGGAGCAACATCTTGTTGTCAATCAAGCCTTCTATGTGCACACATTCCTCTTCTTTTCCCTTCATATTTGGGAGGAATGAGATGCACTAAAGTCATGACCACTTTCAATTACTCTAGGAAAAAATAAAGAGGAATGATATGCATTAAAGTCATGATCATTTTCAATTAATCAAGGCAAATGATGTATGAAACATGACATCTCGGATTTTGAGTGATCGAAAATCATGCTTAATCTTCATTTTAATCCTGTGTCTAGCCCGTCATAAGTGTCAATTACCATTGTGTTCTTTTAAGAACTTTAAGGGGAAGCTTTTAACAACCCACAATGACCATCGACTAGCATTTTAGGGCATTAGCGTGAATGAAGGAGTGCAATGAAGGATTCCCATCTTCACCACATCTCTTCCTCCATTCTAAGGTCAACAATTGATCAGAGGATGAGGGCTTGAGGGAGAGATACATGTTCAAATTGCATCCCTTCGTTTCGAAGGTGTGGAACTTTTATAGAAGTATTGCTCATCTTTTCACATTTCACACTATTAGCCCTAGTAATGGCACCCTTAAAGTAGAAATAACATTTTAATAATTTAATATTGATCTATGGTGACGTTTCTTTGTAATAAAAATTCTATTTTATTTGTATTTCAGTTCGTCAAACTTGCATGGTTTTTAGGTTGCTCATTTCTTACTATTTTTGAGTAAAATATATGGAGTGAGGCTTATTATTTAATAGCCTAATTTTCTATATATTTTCCATAACTTTCTAACATTTCTAGAATTAATTACTTTTTTTGTGAAATTTACTCTATTTGGATCTAAAAATCATCAGGACCAATTTTTCAGTACTTTAGAGTTGGAAAAATTCACAGTAGTGCCCCATACCTTAGAGAACAATGTTCTATTTCATTTTTATCAAATTTTTTTTTGAGTTTGATTTAAAATACACTTTTTTCAAGTTCATATTAGATACCCACTAAATATTTTTGAAATTATTTAAGCCATTCATTCCACGACAACAACACCAACAACAACAAAGCCTTTTCCCACATTAAGTAGGGTCGACTACATGGATTCATTACGTCCATTCAGATTTATCTTGAGTCATTCTCGAGCTTAGATCTCAAAAACTATGATCCCTTCGGATAGTCTCATTCCAATACTTCTCAGGCCTTCCTCACTCTCTTAGTTGGCTCAACATTCCAAAACTCACATCTCCTAAATGGTGCATTAGTCGACCTCCTTTGCAAATGGCTAAACCACCCTAAGTGTTTTCTATAATCTTATCCTTGATCAAAGCTATACCAACTTTCCTTTCGATTACATCATTTCAAATTTGATCTTTACATGTATGAACATACATCCACCTTAGCATGTTCAATTCTTCTACTACCATTCTATGCGCATGTCTACAGTTCACAAGCCAACATTCTGATACATAGAGCATAATAGGTCTTACACCTACTTTGTAAAAAAATCTTTGATTTTAAAAGGAGTCTTCTTATCACATAGAATAGTAGAGGCTCTTCTCTACTTTAGCCAAAACATCTCCATTAATTTCCTTATCATGTTGCAAATAGATTTCATGTATCTAAAAGAATCTTTCTTCTGAATGTTATTGACACTGATCTTTACCTATCTTCCTTTACCACTTCCATCAAAGAGCACTCCATATGTTCAATCTTAGCCCTACTTATATGAAATCTTTTAGTCTCTAATGCATGGCTCCAAACATCAAGCTTCTCATTTACTCCATCTCTAGTCTCATCAATCAACACAATATCATCAGTGAATAACATACACCAAGGTATCTCATCTTTAATGTGACTAGTCAACTCATCCATAATCAAAGTAAAAAGGAATGGACTCAAAACAGAACCTTGATGCAGATGATGAATACCCATTCATCACTCTTTATTCTTATATTTTAGCTACAAAAACCTTTGCAAATGCATGTAGATATATGTAAATATAAATAATTACCAAAAGTACACGTTGTGTAAAAACCTATAATTAGCATGTTTTTGTGCAAAATTAAAAGAATAAAGATTAAAAAGAAAAAGAGGGAAATATTTAGAATAAATATTGAGCAACCTAACCCAAGGGAGGGCTCAGCATGGGCCTGACCGCATAAAAGCCAAAATAGAGGGAGATAGGGGCTCATGTGTAAATATTTGTAAATAAAGAAAACTATATTTTCCTCAACCAAAAATATGCTTGTAGATACTTGTAAATATTTATAAAAATATAAAAACAAAATAAAAAGTTAAAAATCAAAAAAAAAATCAAAAATACTCCCTTTCATCATGTACATAAAACACACCTATATATTTATTTAAGCTTTGTAAATATATATAAAAGTAATAGTCTATAATATATATTGTAAATAAATAAAATAAAAACAATTAAAATCAAAACAAAATAAAAATAGAGAAATTAAAAATACCAAAATACATTGTACATATACCATGTATATAGATGTATATATCTATTTATTTTACCTATGTATATATATAATAAAAATTAAACAAAAATATCTTTTCATTCCTTATTCTATAATGTAAATAAATAAAATATAAAAAGGGAATAAAATCGTACAAAAAAAACAATTAAAAATCAAAATTCAAAACCCTATATATATTGTATATACCTATACCTAGTACATATTATGTATATAGCCTATTTTTATTTCAAAAAATTAATTAAAAATCACAAAAAAATAGAGAAAAATAAAATAAACATTTTTTATGTTTTAAGTTTTTGTAAATTCGGTCATTTTCTGGCTCAAAATAATTAAATAAAAATTCAAAGCTTGGCGGGCTCTGATTGGTCCACGGGGGATTGTTGACCCCGGTCAACTCTCCCCCCAGGACCACCAGAGCCGGGTCCGTCCTGCCCGACCCGTTTTCCCCTATTTTTATCCGGCTGACCCGACCGCCATTAACCCAAACCCCGGGTCCGAATCATTCTCCTTGCATCCGGCATCCTCGCCGGAGCCGCTCCCTCGGGATCCGCGCGCTCCTGAGCTTGCCCGGACCCTTCCTTCTCGGACCCCTAATCGTATTTAGCTGCAGCTCCGCCACCTTCCCTTGGCATCTTTGGTCATTCCCCTTCTTCCCTGTGAGCTCCAGAGAGACCGCAAGAGTGAGAGCGAGCGCCTCGACCTGTTGCAGCGAGGAGAGGAGGTGAAAACCATCGATCCGGCGATGCACCCGCCGTAGCTCCACCACCTGAGCGAGCTTCGAGCCTCGGGCAGAGACGTCCCTCGAGGCGACGACCGGGAGCTTCCCCAGCTCCGCCACAGTCTATTCCTTCACCCAGGTAGTCCCTTAGCTTAGCTATTTCATCTAATTTCCGTTTACCCCCAATCTTCGCCGTCGTCATCTTTCCTCGATTCACCCCGGTTCCGACCACCGTTCGACCATCGGACCCGACCCACATCTCCGCCTTCCTCCGCCGCACGTTCTCCACCCACTCACACAACCCAGCTCGCACAAGAGCCGGGAACCGGGCTCCATCGTCTTCCACCTTCGCCGGAGCCCGTCACCCCGACGCATCGTCCACCTTCGCTCCGCCTAACTGGGTCGAGGCAGTTTGCCCTCGACCCGCGAGTCTTCTGAGCCATTTTGCAGGTCTTACCGAGCCCATCTGAGGGCTTGGTCACTCAGGCCGGGAGACCCAGCTCCGCCGACCGTGTCTGAGCTCCTCCGAGCTCGGGACGATCATCGGAGCACCGCAGCAGATGCAGGAGCGCACCAGCGTTCTTCTCCGATCATCAGAGCGCTCCGAGGAGGAGGCCAGCGCCCGCACGAGCCCGGCGAAGTTCGCCGGGGTCCAGTTCTTCCAGCACCCTCCAGCGTCGTCGGATCAGCTCCCTAGCTCCAGGCGTCATCCTGACCGTTGGTTCCTGGAGCGCCCGTGGACGTCAGATCTGAGGCGACTGATCCGGACCGTTAGATCCACACGTGTCCTGGCCCAGACCGTTGGATCGACCAGAGCAGCACCTGCGTTGAGAGCCGCCCCCATTTGGACCGTCCGATCTACACGTGGAAGCCATCCAGCCGCTCCGGTTAATAAAGGGTAATTTACCCTTAGGCCCTTATCTTTGTTTTATTTCGTTTGAGTCCTGTAAATATTTAAATACGTTGTTTAGTTTTAGAATTAATTGCATAGAGGACCCTGAGCTTTAGCGTAATTGCATATATACCCCTGCCTGTTGTGAGCCACGTGCTTCGTCACGTGTTGTTTTGGGATATTTGCAGTAGATGCCCTTGTAGTTCTGGTTGTTATGAAATGAATGAAAGTTTTCAGTTAATTGCATTTATACCCCTGTGCGTCATTGATTTACACATGTGCATTTTATTTTGGGTTATTTGCAACTGAGCCCCTTGGACTTTTGGTACGTGTTACCAATAGGTCCTCGGGACTTATTTTCCTTACATATAGGTCCCTGAGTGCCCCAGGCACGCGCTTGGTGCGTGATTTGCTGGGTTAATTGCACCTGGACCCCCAGAACTTTGGGTATTTGCACTTTGGTCTCTGTGCACAGTGCCCTATCTCTATTTTTGAATAAAATATCAAATCACCTCCAAATCCAATGAAAATTTGATACATGGCTCCTGCCATGGTGTAGGATTTTTGTAGATTTTTGAGGACATTTTTGATTTTGTTTGGTATTTTTAAAAATTCAAAAACCTGTATTTTCGTCACTGTCTAGTTTGGAAAATCACAAAAAAATCTAAAAACTCCTTCAAAAATTCCCTAAAAACGAGCTGCTGTTTAGTTTGTGTTGCTTGATTTTCTAGCCAATTTTGGCTATTTTTCATTGCTGAAAACCACTAAAAACTTAAAAACACTCAAAACCCATAAAACTTCTAATAAAAATATTAAAAATCCAAAAACAATAAAATTGGTACCTAAATTTTCCTTGTTTTACCTACTTTACAGGAAAATTACCTCCAGGCCATTTTGAGGCCCTTAGATATTTATCTAGGGTTTCTTGGCTCGGTTGGACAGTACCTCTTATTTTTGCTACTGTTTGATTTTTAGAAAATAAAATAAATATCAGAAAATTATCAAAAATTCACCAAAAACATAAAAAAATATAAAACACATAAAAATATTTTTGCTTTGATTTTTGGTTGATTTTTGGTGCTTGAAATAATTTGTTGAATTGTGTTCTTTCTTACTTTTCTTATTTTCTTAATAAGCTTAAAAATCCAAAAAATATAAAAATAATTAAAAACCACTAAAAATATTTTCCTCTTTTCTTTTATTTGTTTCGACTACTTCGTAGGCCTCTCAGCCAACCCGTGCTCCTTGAGTTCGACCCTGGGTGCTATACCAGGTTAATCACATAGCAGGACCGCTTATTCGTGCTTCGATCGATTTTATTTTCATTAGTGGTTCGATTTTTCTTGATCAAGTGCATCTGAGTGACCGAGGTCGCAACGACCTATTTAACACCTTTACCTTAGTTGCTCGGATTTTCGCTGATCAGAATGGCGCCGTTGCCGGGGAGCACGGCTTAGTAGTCGTTTTTCTTGAGTTTTTCCGCGGCTTTTGATTTTCGCGGCTTTTTGTATAGATTTTTGTAGAAATATTTTTCTGATAGTTTCTGACAATAATTTGGACTGACCACTTGTCTCTTTTTCTTGCGAGGGCCCGAGGATCGAGGCGGCCGATTTCGAGAAGCCGACGCAACCGCGAAACTCGGAGGCGGCTCCCTTCTGCACGGAGCCGCAGGAGAGAGCGAGAGAGAGAGTTGAGTGGGTGAGGTTAGATTAGGGTATTTGACTATTATTGTTGTAATAATACAGGGACTCAGGCCGGACTTGGACTTGGTTGACCTAGCGGGTCTGTTTCGCCGAGCACCGGTGTGCTCGGGGGACCCTTAGGAGTTTTTCGCGGTTTTACGCGGCTTTATTTTCTTTCTTTTTACTGCCTTTACGGTTTTTAGCAGTTTTTCTCGAGCCCCTAGATTTAGGATTTTCCAGCTTGACTGTGCCGTAATTAGTAGGATCCCCACACCTAATTAATTGCCTGTTCCTATAGAACGATAATTGGACCTACTAATAAATCAAAAATAAAAATAGCTTAGTCGCTTTCTTGAGAGCCTACGAGCCGCGAGCCTGCCCCGTCAAGCGCTACTCCTGAACTCGACTTGTCGAGAAGAGGAGGGGTGGGTCTAGACCGGACTCTTTGGATCGAGGGCGAGGGACTAAGCTAGACGGTTCTGTCGAGTAGAAATTGCCTGTTTAGGACTCAGTTTTCACCGCTGCACCATATAGGTAGTTTCTTTCCTGTCTTTACATTTATGCGCGGATCATATTGCATGTAGAGTGCTGGAGTCAGGTACGCCTTCCTTACTTTGCATGCATCATTGATTTCATCGTGCATCGGCTTTTTCGACTTCTCCCCCCTGTTTTCGGCTTAATAATCAGGAGAACCGAAAAATTCGTTAGGCCTTTTGTTTGATTTGAAAAATATTAAAAAGAAAAACCATAAAATTGGGACTGGTTAACACTATTGATCTTAAAAGACGCTCACCCTAATAATTTTGTCTTGGGGAGAGCAACCCCCTCATTGTATGGTTTGGATGCGCGAGAGAGTGACCCGTACCCTAGGTAGAACCCCCCGGTGCTAGTTCCGACTGATTACCGACTCTTCCGTGCGGGCCAGTCGGTTGGGATAGCATCGGATATCCTAACAGGTCACGTAAGAGCTCTGATATTTTGTGTATTCACCAAAATAAAATAGACAAGATAATTTGACCGAACTTTCACGGTCTTCAGCTCGCGTTGCGTTGGTGAACCGGGGGTTTGTTTTGTGATCATAGTTTCTCCAGATCTCATCTGCACTACTCGCCAGATCAAGATGATGGGTAGACGCTCTCTTAGGCAGCCTCTGGCTGCACCGCTTTCGGGCACGTCTACCCGATCATCTAGGTTGGCCCGCGAGAGCCGAGACCAGCTCTCCGAGCCCGAGTACGACTCCGCCCTGTTTCCCCTCGACCCCCTTTCTTTTGGTACTGAGAGACATGAGCCCGAGGAGAGATTAGCAGATTTGACAGCACCTGAGTTGGGCTCGTTTGATTTTGCAGACGTCGCTATGGCCGGCAGTTCAGATGATCACCCCCGTCAGCCCGAGCATTTTGTACGAGACCAGGGGGCGATCAACTCCAACCTGATCGCATCACTTGAGACAGTTCAGCAGCAGTTACGTGATCAGGGGGCATTCATGATAGAGATGAGGCGAGAGTTGGAGAGGTTCAGAGCAGAGCGAGACCAGCAGAGCGAGCCTGAGGAGATACCTGATGCAGAGGCACGAGCCGCAGCAGCCGCAGCAGCCGCCGCCGTCGCAGCGGGAGGCGCCGCGGCAGGAGGACCACCACGACCGATGCGGGAGTTGCACAACCCTGGATCGACACTCATGCATCATTGGGTAGTAGTGCCAGCGATCGTGGGGGACTTCAAGTTCCCCCTGAATACCTTGAGGTTGCTGCCCCGTTTCCACGGACTTGCCACTGAGGAGCCCCACCTCCACCTCCAGGAGTTCCTGATGATCTGCAGCACTGTCCACGATCGCCATGTGGACTAGGACACGATCCGGATGATAGCCTTCCCCTTTTCACTGGCAGATAGAGCAGCCACCTGGCTGAAACACTTGGGGAAGTTTGTCTACACCTGGGAGCAGCTCTGTACTGAGTACTTGAACAAGTACTATCCACTCGGGCGAATGAATGCAGCGAGGGCCCTAATCAGCAACTTCTCCATGTTCCCTAACGAGCAGTTTCACGAGGCATGGGAGAGGTTTCGAGATCTCCTAGACAGATGCCCGCACCACGACATCTCCAAGCCAAACTTAGTTCAGAGTTTTTTCAGCGGGTTGACGCCAGAGCTTCAGGGTCTGGTGAACGCTTCTTGCGGCGGGTCCTACTTTGCCAAGGACCACGACCAGGTCTGGGCCATCTACGAGGAGATGGCCGAAAACTACATGGTGATGTCCCAGACCAGGTTGTATACTCAGAGACCCCAGCCACAGCAGCCAGGATCCGTGCAGTACCAGCGGATAGCACGGGTAGATGCAGGTCCATCCAGTTCGTCCGCAGTTGCAGCAGCACAGGCAGAGTCATCCGCTGCGGACATGGGTATTATCAGCGAGAAGTTGGACCGCATGGAGCTGATTGAGAAGAAGCAGTGCCAGAGCATCACTCAGATGGAACAGATGGCACAGGTTCTGAGCGACATGAAGACCCAGCTCATGTGTCTCCAGGAGGCACAGACGGCTTCGCAGCCCCGTCTTCTGTCGCGAGGTGATACCGGCGGCAGCAGCAGCTCATCCCAGCGCTCCCGCTCCTCACAGCAGCCTAGACAGGTTCACCTTGTACAGGCGGAGCCGTACCAGTAGCCGCAGCCTACCTACCAGTCCCCACCATCTCCAGACATGCAGATGGTGGTCTACCAGCCGGATCAGCCTCTGGCAGTACTCCCGCCAGCCCCCTACGATGCAGAGCCGTTGATGGATGTCAACGGGATTTGGTATGACCGTCCCCAGCCTGGGATCTGACGAGACCATCCCGGATTCAGGTGGGGGAGTGGTGGTGCCCAGCCCCAGTAGCAGCCGTCAGGTCAGGGAGGGCAGTACCTCCAGCAGAGAGATCACCAGCAGTCGCAGCAGCAGCCCCCAGCTTACCAGGCACACCAATCATCATCCTTCGGTCCTCGTCCCTATCACCAGCAGGGACAGTCGTGGAGACGTGAGCAGCAGGCTCACCCAGTTCAGCAGCAGCACCCTTCCTCATACCCCACTTACCACCAGCAGCAGTTCCAGCAGCCTCACCCCCAGAGAGGCCACCCGTCGGGCTCCCATGAGGGCTCTGCTTTAGATGACATCGCCCGCCTCCTCACGGACCAGCAGGCCACATTCAGACGGGAGATGGATGAGTTCCGCCAGGAGATGCGGGACTTGGTGAGAGGGAAGGCCGCCATTCCAGCCCAGATTGAGCCAAATCCGAATTACCTCAAGAGGAAATCTGAGCAGGTAGTACACACTGAGTTTGCCACTCCTAGTGATCCATTTGTTGATACATCTTCGGATCTATTTGATGCTTATTTTGTCACACTTAGGAGCGGTAGGACCCCAGCAGGCGGCGGCGCCTCATCTGAGCTTCACCATGAGGATACGTTAGAGGCGCCACATGAGGAGGAGAGCGGTACTGAGGCCGCTCCAGATGATGACGGTGGCACTGAGGCCACCAAGGATGCTGATTCCACCGGCGGTACTGAGGCCGCCGCTTCACCAGTTCGAGGAGGTGGTACTGATGCCACCCGTTTAGCCGAGTCAGCCCGCGGTACTGATGCCGCGAGACGTCTACCAGCAGCAGCAGAGCCAGCTAGAGGTGGTACTGAGGCCACCGGTGTTTGTATTGAGAGAGATGTTGTCTTTCCTCGCCTTGATGTATCTCAGAACTTTGGTTTGAATAAAGGAAAAGGTTTAGTTTCTTCTGTTCCCACTGTGGTGCATGATGTATGTGTGGATCCGGTCATCGAACCGTCTAGGCCTTTTCCTAGTCCTTCATCTGCGAAGGATCCTGTGATCCCCTTCCCTAGAGCCCTTCAGATGGGGAAGGGGAAGAAAAAAGAAAATCTGAAAAAGAGAGAGCTTGAGGAGTTCAGCCAGAGCATGCTTGATCGATTCCACATCCAGCTGACCCTCCAGGAGGCTTTGCAGCACATCCCCCTTCTCCAGCGTTCTTTGAGAGACAGGACTACAGTCAGGAGGAGGAGGAGGAACCACACTTCATAGATTCACGTGCTGACCAAAGCCACATGTTTTGCGATCCAGAACCGCCTGCCAGCCAAGAGGCCAGATTCAGGGGCCCCATATGTCAGATGCCAGATTAGTGAGCAGTGGTTCGACCGTACTCTTCTAGATAGCGGATCGTCGATCAACCTTCTTCCGGCAGCCCTTCTCGACCGCTTCAAGTTGGGCACTCTTCGACAGAGCAGGACAGTCCTTCAGTTCGCTGATTGATCTGTCAAGAGGCCGAAGGGGTTATTACGAGACGTTATCGTCATGATTCAGGGCCTGAAATTCCTCGTGGACTTCGTAGTGTTGGACATGGAGATCCCTGAGTCAGTGGTCGATACCCCCATCATCCTCGGTCGTCCATTCTTGGCCACAGCCAAGGTGGTGACTGATCATGATAGCGGGAAGGTGTACTTTCGCGTCGAGGGCGAGAGTATACAAATAGAGACGGTCGAGGACTACAGAGCTAGAGAGAGCCCGCTCAGATGCGAGTACAGATTCAGAGCAGCTGACAGACACAGAGCCAGACATCCACCAAGACTGTGATTTTGTGATCACAGACGATGAGTCAGCTTGGGCAGATCCTGCAGCACAGACCATCCTCTCATATTCAGATACAGTTGATGCCGAGATGATAGCAGAGGAGAGTCTGGAGAGCACAGCCCTGGTTCAGGATACCATAGAGGCAGCAGAGCCGGTCCTTGATCGCGACACGATGTTTAGTGATGGTGGTGCTGAGGCCACCTTGTTTTTTGGTGGTACGGATGCCACCGCGATTGATACAGATCCCTCAGATTCAGAGTCTGATTGGGCCGATTGCTATGATCAGATGCCAGACCTGAGTCCACCTGAGCCTATAGATGAGGAGGAGGTAGATGCAGAGCCGAGCAGAGACAGTGCAGTTGAGCAGCCTTCTCCCGATCCAGTTTGCGAGAGTACGCTTTCACTTTCCCAGGCAGATTTGGCAGACTTAGCAGCTTTCACTCAGTTTCTTCCGCAGCCAGATTTGCCAGCACCCAGCATTCCAGAGCTGAAGCCGCTCCCTACTTCGCTGAAGTATCGGTTCCTTGCGGGCGAGCCAGAGATGTACCCAATCATCATCTCCGCCGAGTTGACTGGAGAGCAAGAATCCCGTTTGATGGGGGTTCTTGAAAAGAACCGCAAGGCGATCGGATGGAGCGTAGCGGATCTCCATGGGATTAGCCCTTCAGTATGCTCCCACCATATCTATCTCGAGGAGGGGGCGAAGCCGTCGCGTGAGTTCCAGCGGCGACTGAACCCCAACCTGAGAGAGGTTGTGATGAAGGAAATATCGAAATGGTGGAGTGCATATTTTATTTATCCCATTTCCGACTCCAAGTGGGTCAGCCCCTTGCATGTGGTGCCCAAGAAGACGGGCATCACGACTGTGATCAGTGAGTCGGGAGAGGAGATCGCTACACGAGTACCCACCTCTTGGAGGGTTTGTGTTGATTACAGGAGACTCAACCAAGCCACCAAGAAGGACCATTTCCCCCTGCCTTTTATTGACCAGATCATTGAGAGACTGGCAGGGAAGAGCCATTATTGCTTCCTGGATGGGTACTCGGGCTACAACCAAGTGGCCATCGCTCCTGAGGATCAGGAGAAGACCACCTTTACCTGTCCCTTCGGCACATATGCTTTTCGACGCATGCCATTTGGGCTATGCAATGCCCCTGCGACCTTTCAGAGGTGCATGTTGTCGATCTTTTCGGACATGGTAGGGGAGTGTTTAGAGGTCTTCATGGACGATTTCTCGGTCTACGGCGACGGATTCGACTCCTGTCTTGTCTGCCTAGACCGAGTACTCCAGCGATGTATTGAGTATCATTTGGTTCTATCTTGGGAGAAGAGTCACTTCATGGTGACTCAAGGGACGGTGCTTGGCCACATCATCTCCAACAGGGGCATGGAGGTTGATCCGGCCAAGGTTGATGTCATTAGAAAACTCGCACCACCGTCCAATTTGAGGCAGCTACGGTCATTCCTGGGGCATGTTGGATTTTATAGGAGATTTATTCAGGATTTCAGCAGGATTGCCCGACCGTTGACTGACCTCTTGACGAAAGACCCGAGTTCCTTGTCGATGACAAGTGTCTCTCGTCCTTTGCGACTCTCCAGCAGTGTGTTATTGAGGCTCCTGTCCTCCAGCCGCCTGATTGGTCTCTCCCATTCGAGATCATGACGGACGCCTCCGATTTTGCCGTGGGGGCAGTGCTGGGACAGAGGAGGGATGGAGTTCCGTTTGCCATACACTACGCTAGCCGCACATTGGATTCTGCTCAGCGGAATTACACGGTCACAGAGAAGGAGATGCTAGCCGTGGTGTTTGCCCTAGATAAGTTCAGATCGTATATCATTGGATCTAGAGTGACTTTGTTTACAGATCACACCGCCATCAGGTACCTCATGGCAAAGAAGGATGCCAAGGCCAGACTGACTAGATGGATCCTTCTACTCCAGGAGTTCGACATTGAGATCAAGGATAAGCTTGGAGTCAAGAATGTGGTGGCGGATCATCTCTCCCGACTAGAGCAGCCTGAGGAGTCTGAGCAGATTGACCCTATTAGAGATACCTTCCCAGATGAGGCGATCCTTGCTATCGCCTCACTCCCGTGGTATGCCGATATTGTGAACTTTCTCGTTGCTGGGAAAGTCCCACAGGATTGGCCCAGGCAGAGGCTGGAGACCTTCCTTGCGAGGGCCAAGTCCTACCACTGGGAGGATCCCATCCTTTACCACGAAGGAGGGGATAGCATCTGGCGTCGGTGTATTCCTCAGGAGGAACACCATAGCGTCCTCACTTACTGCCACAAGCTTGAGGCAGGAGGACATCATTCTGGGAGGAGAACGGCACAGAAAGTGCTTCAATCCGGCTTGTGGTGGCCTACCCTCTTCAAGGACTCTGATGAGTTCGTGAAGAGGTGTACTGACTGTCAGAGGATGGGCACTTGTGGACAGCGTGATATGATGCCGATGCAGCCCATTCACTTCTGTGAGGTTTTTGACGCAAGGGGCATCGATTTCATGGGTCCATTCCCTAAGAGTCAGGGATTTGAGTACATTCTGTTGGCTGTCGATTATGTTAGTCGTTGGGTGGAGGCTATCCCCGCCCGAGCCGCTGATGCGAGGACAGTTTGCAGATTTTTGAGGAAGCATATCATCACGCGGTTCGGGGTTCCACGAGTTCTGATTTCTGATGGGGGATCTCATTTCATCAACGACCAGGTGAAGGCCCTTGCTAGCGAGTTCAGTATAGACCATCGTGTTGCCACACCTTACCATCCACAGACGAATGGTCTAGCTGAGGTGTCGAATAGGGAGATCAAGACTATCTTGCAGAAAGTCGTCCGCCCTGACCGAAAGGATTGGTCACAGCTTTTGTACTCGGTCTTGTGGGCATATAGGACGTCTTTCAAGACTCCATTGGGCACATCTCCCTTTCGCCTCGTATATGGCAAGCCGTGCCATTTACCTGTTGAGCTGAGGCACAAGTCACTTTGGGCAGTCACAGATATTCTATGGATCCAGATGGTGTAGGAGACGAGAGGAGGGCAGAGTTAGCTGCCGTGGAGGAGCTTAGAGATGCAGCTTTCTCAAGCAGCCTACATTTTAAGGAAAAAGTGAAGGAGTGGCATGATTCTCACATCAGCCACAAGCATTTTGAGATTGGACAGAGAGTATGGCTGTTTGATGCGAGGCTTCGTTTGTTTCCAGGGAAGCTGCAGAGCAAATGGAAGGGACCCTACTTGGTCAGAAAGGTACACGACAATGGTAGTATTGATATATCTGAGTTGTCTTCTGAGAGTACCTTTCGAGTGAACGGCCAGCGGCTCAAGCCATTTCTAGATCATGAGCCGCGGGACGTTATTGTTGCCCCTATTCATTTTGCGTGAGATGTGGTCTCTTGACTCACATCTTTTGCATCTCACGCCTGATTTTCACTGTTCCTCCGCCTGTATAGATCCAGTTGTCCATATCATTCTATTCTTTAGTCCCACATCCCTTTTCTCATCTTATGATTATGCTATACTTAGGGTGTACTTTACCCTAAGTATAGGGGGGATGTAGGACCTGCGGGTATTCTTTTCGTTCTTTCTGCTCCTGTTTTGCTGCCTATACTTAGGGATATTTTACCCTAAGTATAGGGGGGGCAGACTCTGTATCTTCTTCACTCGGATTTCCCTTCATGTACAGCTTGTTATACTTAGGATTAGTTAATCCTAAGTATAGGGGGAAACCACCGAGTCCCTCTCATTCTATTCATTTATTCGTTTCTGTACTTAGCCATTCCTTTTCACTCCCCTTTTACTAAGCACGAGTTATGTCTTCTTCATAGCTCTTGATCACTCTGAGGACATCGTTCGAGCTAAGTATAGGGGGGTGTGTACATATTTCATATATACTTTAGCCATAACTCGTACTTTGTGTGTTAATAAATAAAATGGCTAAAAATCACAAAAATTAAAAAATTTTCATGTACATAAACTTCTTTTATTTGCACACATACATAGCTAGTGTACAAAGTATTTTTGTAAAAATGATTTCAAAAATCTTTTGTGTAAAGCTTGTATAAATATTTTTGTATCAAAATTATGTATATAGTACAAAATTTTTCTAAAATGTTTTGAAAATCAAAAGTTTGCAAAACTCTTGTGTAAATATGTGTAAATATCTTCTTGCAAAACTTGCACCTCATGCATTATTCATCCATGATTTCAAAACATTTTTCAAAAATTTTGCACGATTGTAAATTTGTGTAAATAAGCATCTTGTGTACATATGTATATAGTTTTTCCTGGATGAGAGTTGACCTTTAAACTAAGCCTGGAATTAAATTGAGAAATGGAGCTTGAATAAGATCTTAATCCACTTAACTTTAAGAGGAACCTTATAGGACTTAGGGTTAAGGCTTTTCAGGTCCATAAGGACTTAATTCTTTGAGTCCACTAGGCTATGAGCATATGTCATCTTGATGAGCCTAAGTAGAGCACTTAACAACACACGCATGACTCTTAGAGACAATGGCTTGACTTGCACCAGCACTTTACACATGGCTCTCCACGGATGAGGTGGTGAGGAGGCAGTTTCCTTTGGCTTGGGGTAGCATATGAGGGTAGTACTTCTAGGCGGAACCTCTCTTCTTCTTCTAGTGAAGGAAGTGCGTCTCAACTTGGTCTAGTGGTGATGAAGGCTAAAGACAGAAGCTGTGGGTTGCAATAAAGCTTCAAAAGAGGGATAGTCTACTGGCACAAGAGGAAATTTCTTGTATATATGCTGCACCATGTAGATATGTTGTATAGAAGTCCTTGAAAAAATTGCAAAATGAAAAAAGAACTCCAAAAAAGTGGTGGGTCGGATTGAAAATTTAATAACCCCACCGGAGTGTATATATTCAAATAAAGCAAAAGCTTATGGTATCCATGTTACATCTCATGAAGCTTGCAGCGGGAGACTTAGCTACACTGGCTGAGCTTCCAAAAGTCTATACTTCTTCCCCCTCTTCTTGAGCCGGTTGCACTTGAACTTAGAAGGGAATACCCCGCTTCTCGAGGAAAGAGTTGCTAGACCGAGGCATTAGAGTTACCAGGTTGAGGGAGGTTGTTTCTTTGTTACTTCTGAGGTGGGGAGCCACATATCACTTACACTGCATGGAAAGATTCATGGTCATTAGAGTTTGTGTATGTACACTTGTTCTGATCTGGTTTATTAAGGAGTTTTGCCCATAGATTGGTGGAACTTAGAGGCTGTTGAGTTTTAAGCTTAAGTCCAAATAAGGTTCCGACACATTAATAATCCAAAGATCTGATCGAGCTCCATATCTCAATTTAATGAAGGAAAGTTTAATAGTTCAACCTTGATCCATGTACATTCCCCTCTTTTTCTTTTTCTTTCTTTCTTTTTCACTTCTTTTTCAAATAAGTGTTTGCTAAGGGACTAGCAAAGTTAAGTATAGGGGGGTGATGAATACCCATTCATCACTCTTTATTCTTATATTTTAGCTACAAAAACCTTTGCAAATGCATGTAGATATATGTAAATATAAATAATTACCAAAAGCATGCATTGTGTAAAAACCTATAATTAGCATGTTTTTGTGCAAAAATAAAAGAATAAAGATTAAAAAGAAAAAGAGGGAAATATTTAGAATAAATATTGAGCAACCTAACCCAAGGGAGGGCTCAGCATGGGCCTGACCGCATAAAAGCCAAAATAGAGGGAGATATAGGCTCATGTGTAAATATTTGTAAATAAAGAAAACTATATTTTCCTCACCCAAAAATATGCTTGTAGATACTTGTAAATATTTATAAAAATATAAAAACAAAATAAAAAGTTAAAAATAAAAAAAAATCAAAAATACTCCCTTTCATCATGTACATAAAACACACCTATATATTTATTTAAGCTTTGTAAATATATATAAAAGTAATAGTCTATAATATATATTGTAAATAAATAAAATAAAAACAATTAAAATCAAAACAAAATAAAAATAGAGAAATTAAAAATACCAAAATACATTGTACATATACCATGTATATAGATGTATATATCTATTTATTTTACCTATGTATATATATATAATAAAAATTAAACAAAAATATCTTTTCATTCCTTATTTTAAAATGTAAATAAATAAAATATAAAAAGGGAATAAAATTGTACAAAAATAACAATTAAAAATCAAAATTCAAAACCCTATATATATTGTATATACCTATACCTAGTACATATTATGTATATAGCCTATTTTTATTTCCAAAAATTAATTAAAAATCACAAAAAATAGAGAAAAATAAAATAAACATTTTTTATGTTTTAAGTTTTTGTAAATTCGGTCATTTTCTGGCTCAAAATAATTAAATAAAAATTCAAAGCTTGGCTGGCTCTGATTGGTCCACGGGGGATTGTTGACCCCCGGTCAACTCTCCCCCCAGGACCACCAAAGCCGGGTCCGTCCTGCCCGACCCGTTTTCCCCTATTTTTATTCGGCTGACCCGACCGCCATTAACCCAAACCCCGGGTCCGAATCATTCTCCTTGCATCCGGCATCCTCGCCGGAGCCGCTCCCTCGGGATCCGCGCGCTCCTGAGCTTGCCCGGACCCTTCCTTCTCGGACCCTTAATCGTATTTAGCTGCAGCTCCGCCACCTTCCCTTGGAATCTTTGGTCATTCCCCTTCTTCCCTGTGAGCTCCAGAGAGACCGCAAGAGTGACAGCGAGCGCCTCGACCTGTTGCAGCGAGGAGAGGAGGTGAAAACCATCGATCCGGCGACGCACCCGCCGTAGCTCCGCCACCTGAGCGAGCTTCGAGCCTCGGGCAGAGACGTCCCTCGAGGCGACGACCGGGAGCTTCCCCAGCTCCGCCACAGTCTATTCCTTCACCCAGGTAGTCCCTTAGCTTAGCTATTTCATCTAATTTCCGTTTACCCCCAATCTTCGTCGTCGTCATCTTTCCTCGATTCACCCCGGTTCCGACCACCGTTCGACCATCGGACCCGACCCACATCTCCGCCTTCCTCCGCCGCACGTTCTCCACCCACTCACACAACCAGCTCGCACAGGAGCCGGGAACCGGGCTCCACCGTCTTCCACCTTCGCCGGAGCCCGTCACCCCGACGCATCGTCCACCTTCGCTCCGCCTAACTGCGTCGAGGCAGTTTGCCCTCGACCCGTGAGTCTTCTGAGCCATTTTGCAGGTCTTACCGAGCCCATCTGAGGGCTTGGTCACTCAGGCCGGGAGACCCAGCTCCGCCGACCGTGTCTGATCTCCTCCGAGCTCGGGACGATCATCGGAGCACCGCAGTAGACGCAGGAGCGCACCAGCGTTCTTCTCCGATCATCAGAGCGCTCCGAGGAGGAGGCCAGCGCCCGCACGAGCCCAGCGAAGTTCGCCGGGGACCAGTTCTTCCAGCACCCTCCAGCGTCGTCGGATCAGCTCCCTAGCTCCAGGCGTCATCCTGACCGTTGGTTCCTGGAGCGCCCGTAGACGTCAGATCTGAGGTGACTGATCCGGACCGTTAGATCCACACGTGTCCTGGCCCAGACCGTTGGATCGACCAGAGCAGCACCTGCGTTGAGAGCCGCCCCCATTTGGACCGTCCGATCTACACGTGGCAGCCATCCAGCCGCTCCGGTTAATAAAGGGTAATTTACCCTTAGGCCCTTATCTTTGTTTTATTTCGTTTGAGTCCTGTAAATATTTAAATACGTTGTTTAGTTTTAGAATTAATTGCATAGAGGACCCTGAGCTTTAGCGTAATTGCATATATACCCCTGCCTGTTGTGAGCCACGTGCTTCGTCACGTGTTGTTTTGGGATATTTGCAGTAGATGCCCTTGTAGTTCTGGTTGTTATGAAATGAATGAAAGTTTTCAGTTAATTGCATTTATACCCCTGTGCGTGATTGATTTACACATGTGCGTTTTATTTTGGGTTATTTGCAACTGAGCCCCTTGGACTTTCGGTACGTGTTACCAATAGGTCCTCGGGACTTATTTTCCTTACATATAGGTCCCTGAGTGCCCCAGGCATGCGCTTGGCGCGTGATTTGCTGGGTTAATTGCACCTGGACCCCCAGAACTTTGGGTATTTGCACTTTGGTCCCTGTGCACAGTGCCCTATCTCTATTTTTGAATAAAATATCAAATCACCTCCAAATCCAACGAAAATTTGAACATGGCTCCTGCCATGGTGTAGGATTTTTGTAGATTTTTGAGGACATTTTTTATTTTGTTTGGTATTTTTAAAAATTCAAAACCTGTATTTTCGTCACTGTGTAGTTTGGAAAATCACAAAAAATCTAAAAACTCCTTCAAAAATTCCCTAAAAATTAGCTGCTGTTTAGTTTGTGTTCCGTGATTTTCTAGCCAATTTTGGCTATTTTGCATCGCTGAAAACCACTAAAAACATAAAAACACTCAAAAACCCATAAAAATTCTAGTAAAAAAATTAAAAATCCAAAAACAATAAAATTGGTACCTAAATTTTCCTTGTTTTACCTACTTTACAGGAAAATTACCTCCAGACCATTTTGAGGCCCTTAGATATTTTATCTAGGGTTTCTTGGCTTGGTTGGACAGTACCACTTATTTTTCCTACTGTTTGATTTTTAGAAAATAAAATAAATATCAGAAATTTATCAAAAATTCACCAAAAACATAAAAAAATATAAAACACATTAAAATATTTTTGCTTTGATTTTTGGTTGATTTTTGGTGCTTGAAATAATTTGTTGAATTGTGTTCTTCCTTACTTTTCTTATTTTCTTAATAAGCTTAAAAATCCAAAAAAATATAAAAATAATTAAAAACCACTAAAAATATTTTCCTCTTTTCTTTTATTTGTTTCGACTACTTCGTAGGCCTCTCGGCCAACCCGTGCTCCTTGAGTTCGACCCTGGGTGCTATACCAGGTTAATCACATTGCAGGACCGCTTATTCGTGCTTCGATCGATTTTATTTTCATTAGTGGTTCGATTTTTCTTGATCAAGTGCATCTGAGTGACCGAGGTCGCAACGACCTATTTAGCACCTTTACCTTAGTTGCTCGGATTTTCGCTGATCAGCAGACCATGTTGATGTCAAAATAGGCAGTCTTCCCAGGCTGGATCCTTACACCAGATGAAGTCCCATCATACATATCCTTTATGAGATTAATTTATAGGACAAGTACTTGTCTCTTATCCAAAAGTCTCCACAATATCTTCCGTTGGACGGAATAATAAGCCTTCTCCAAATCAATAAAAATCCTATGGAGGTTCTTCCTTTTAGGTATATAAATATCAGTTGTTCTCCTCATCAAGTTGATGGCTTCAATAGTTAAGTGACCTGGCATGATCCGAATTTGTTTTCTTTTACTTTTACAACTTGCCTCAACCTTATTTCGATCACACATTACCTTTTCATAGTATGACTCGTCAGTTGGATACCCTTGTAATTCGAACAATTTTGAATGTCTCCTTTGTTCTTATAAAAAGGTACTACGATATTTCTCCACCATTCTTCAGGCATTTTCTTGCATCGCCAAATAATATTAAATAAATTTATAAGCCAAGTCAAACCACGATCACCTAGAACTCTCCATACTTCTATAGGAATGTCATTAATTCCCACACCTTTCCCACGTTTCATAACATTCAAAGCCTCCTCTACTTCCTTCCTTTATATTCATCTATAGCTTGCACAATTCAAGTAACTTTCACTGCTAGATAGATCTCCCAAAGTGATCTCTCTCCTTTCCCACAGAAAAGCTTATGGAAATACTGCTTCCATCTGGTCTCTATATCCTTTTGAGTAACAAGCAAGTGTCATTCCTCATGCTTAATGCATCTCACTTGGGAAAGGTCTTTGGTCTTTCTTTCTCTTGCTTTCGCCAGACTGATTATAAGACATACATTCCACTACTTCCATAAAATCATCTCAAATTTTCATTTGCAAAATTATTACTGCTTTATTTTCCTAAAAGAAGAGAAACATAAAAGTCTCTATTTACCTTAGAAAATTCATTCAAAAACCATATTTTCTCCAACAATTACCAAAACTCCAGGGTATATGCCTCTAGCATATGACTATAAGCTTTCCAAAAATATGAAAACTCCTTTTATTTTCCTAAAACCCCAAAAACATTTAAAACATTTAAAAATAATCAAAATTCTTATAATTCAAAAAACAAAAACAACTCTCCTTTTCCCCCTAGTAGCTGTCTTTTAAAAATATCATTAAACATTTCCAGATCCAGTTCTTATTTATCCATCATATTATTTACTTATCATCTTTTTACTTTAACTTATTTCATTTATCTCCTAAAAGTATTACAATCCAAAAATTTATCTCCAACACACCTTTTTAATATTAAAATACAAAAAATTCTCCGTATTTTATACCCTTAGAATACATTTAAAACCCATAAAATGCATGACGTCAAAAAATCCAATTAAAAAATAAAAATCTATTCAAGAAATAATGGAAATCTAAGATATAAAAATAAATTATCAAAATATAAAAGAAAATTAAATATACATATATGAATAGCTAAAAAATCTCAAAGATAGCAAAACATCACAAAATGTTTGTTTCTACGAACAACACTTCGTACACGTACAATGCTTTGTCTTTAATCTGATAAAACTATATAGTTCTTATAGGCATGCCTGCTTCAGTTTGACATTAGGGCTTTCCCAAGTAAAATATTTTTTCGCACTTACAGTGGACATCATTTCTATCTTGTTTACAGTGGACATCATATATATCTTGTTTTTTTAGAAGAATTCTATATACTACATCGATAGGTTAATTCCCCTGAATTAACATACTCAGAAAACTTTGCAATACCCACATATACAGTATGAACATGCTCTATTTTTCCAAAATTTCATGTCCTTGCAATTTTTATGAAGCTATCTTTATTATGCTTCCCAAAACACAATCTTTGCAGCATCCCAAACTTACTTTCACTTTCACAAAACATAATTCTTCTAAATGGCAAAATTAATAGTCTAAGTCTCGGTAGTTTTTCCTTCTTTTATATCGTCTAAATTTCTTTCCCGCTCATATGACCAAGTCATTTTTGTGATGCACTAACATCACAACCAGAAAAAATAATTGCCATATTATTGTATGAGCATGACATAAAGATGAACTCTAGAAAAATGAACTCCTATGACATTTCCCAATGACCAGTATCAAAAGATATCACTACACCACTTCCAAAAAAGATGATTAGATAATATGAGATTTTCTGATTCAAGTACGTACATGTCTAATCTTTATTTAATTGAAATCGTCTCATTAGGATTGCGAGATGTCAATAACTTTCTTGTCAGTGATGTTGCAACACTCACCATCCACTAAATATGCCCTTGGAAGTCTCCTTTCACATAATTTTGGACAACATCCTTTCTTGGGGAAGTTTAGAATGAAGCATACCGTGTACATAATCCAAGACTTGTTTCTACCATCTGCAACACAAATTAGGACATCATTGCCGATGTCATGTATAAAATTTACAATATTGTCACCTATTATCATTTTCTTCTTTTTGTTTTCTTGGGACCTTAATGTCCTACTTGGATAGGATTTTTACATCATTCTCATATATGTCTCATCGACTCCAATTTTTCGATGATGTTCAAATCATTCATATGTAAGACCTCCATGGAGTTTTGATTCGTTAGATATTGAAAAGAGCCTTCATTATATATACATTATTGATGCATATGGCTTCATATACATCTTTGGTATGATTGTTAATAAACTTGTCATCATCTCCTCCTTCATAATGTTAGAGGCTATCGATGGAGAGAGTTGACTTACTGTCCCTAGGTCTTTTCGATCTAGAACGTTGCACTCCTTAATGACTTCGCACTTCTTCTCATTGATAGATTAATTGAGACCCTTGAGGTAGAGAACAATTAAACCAGCATCGACCAGATCGGAATGTCTGATTCACTGAAGTTCTCAGCCTTCTTTCTCAATTCTTCTATCGTTGGTGCAGAAGTTGATCACAAACTAGTGTTGTTGAAGATATTTTATCAACAATCACAAGAAATTGATCAAGAAACGAAACACATGTACAATCGCAAATTATAAAGATTTGTAATGACTGAACAACGTGTACACTCCACTTTTACTCCACTCTTTTTGTATTCTCCTGAACATGCTTTGGAATACAATGAACGACTGTCCCTAAGGCCTACTTATATTGGGAGTTTAGAGTTGGGATAAAGAGAGGCACATTTGAATCAGCAATCAATCGTCACATAGTCGAGCACAACAAGAAAAAGTTATTTTCAGGATAGATTAGTCGACCGTCACAATGCCATCAGTTCTTTTAACCTTCAAAGCCGCAACTGTTTCGAGGACTAACTGCCGAGAAAAAGCGCATAAAATCAAATTAGCGCTTAAAGCAACACGACATATTACATCAATACCTACTGCCGAGCAATTCAGTTCGATTATTTAGTCAATAAATATCTTAAGTTGTTAGGATAGAATAAAGCTTCGTAAAGAGCACGTGTAGGCGAGGCTACGGGTTATGTTTTCCTGTCAAGTTTCATGATTCCGATGCCTACAGTGTAACGTCATTAGCTATGGACTTGCCTACTCTTCCTGATACAAACAACATAAAGAAATATGTAGAAGAGAACTGCCGATTATTTCCAAAGAAATTATATCTAGAAATATAAAACCGAATAGGAACATAGTTTGCCATACTGCTGTTTTATTAAAGAGATCACTCAACATAACAGCCACATGAAACAAACTCCGATGCCAGCTATGGCGAATATAATCCAGGAAGGGATCAGCAGATAAGCCTAGAAGATGAACACACGCATTTATGTCACAACCTAGAACTGTAAAGAGACGCAAAGCGTCCCAATGAGTACAAGAAAAATACAGATACCATATTCAATATGTAGTTACTATAAACATTTCGCAATATCTTTCAAGAGAATTCCTGGCAGGTGCTTTCTAAGGAGAGGACTGCACGACGGTCCTTCTAAATGTTAAAAAGCCGAAGCAAACAGAAATATACACATATGGGCCCCCAAGCACACCATCTTAACGGCGAATGAATTTCGAGAAATGAATAAAATAGGGTAACGATTCCGCCAGCCTCGTCGTTCGGATTGTGGATCCATCTTGCAAGTAGCACCCCCTGGCTCATTATGTCTTGTGCGAGAAACACGTATTAGCTCTTCTTCTCTGAACGGCTCAAGTTCAGATTAAACCATTTCTTCTTGCTAGATCTATCCTTTGCATCAATAATTTCATCTTCCGAGGAGCTTTCCACCTTAGGATTCTCGTTTAATACTTTTCCATTGCTGCTGGAGCTACTTCCACTTGGATTTGGAGCGGCTCGCACATTGGTAAACAAGGAATGTATATTGTCTCTTTCCTTCAAAAGATCATCAACCTGCAGATGGCATACATGAGATAAGACAGGTACGCTGTCATTGCGGCCATTCCACGTTGGACAAAAACCTAAAAAATGGAGGTGTTTGGAAAAGAAAAGTGAAATCTGCATACTTGAATCGACCTCTTAAATACAAAATAGTATGGTTATTTGCAGCAGGGGACTCCCAACTTTCCACGATATATATTTTTAAAATTTAAGTACTCGCAGGAAAATCTGCATTAAGAAATCTTTTTAGACACATTGGACTCATTTTTCGAAGTTGGCAGAGTATGACGCAATCCAAAAGTCAACTACATAAATTTTAATTTGAATAGTTTAGTTAGAGTTGATTTGTTCTGTACCGAGTCTGCTTAGTCGATTAACATCTGCCCTGTTGTTTTGGATCATACATTAATCAATTATATTAAGAATTCATTTTTTTGGCGTGAGCCAGTGCTTTTCAACCTAAACGTGTATAGATATGTATATAAATGCTAAATCCTTTTCCAACTATAAGTAGGGTCGGCTACATGGATTCTTGCTCAAATCCATGTAGAAAGATTCGACTATTTTTTACATTAATTGTCGACTACCTAACACAACCCCCGCAGGGGGGGGGGGGGGGATTTGAACATTGGTCTTTTGGGAGGGGATAGGCACATTGCACTTCTACCAGACCATTTAAGCGGTATATATAGATGTGTGTGTATAGAGAGAGAGAATGAGATAAGAGAACACATTGGAATCGAAGAAGCCAAAATGTAGAGTTCCCTCCACATCTCTTTTTTTCTCTTGGTTAGAAACAAGTTATCCCCATCCTATATTCCTTTTTAAGGAATGTGAATTATGTGAATTAAGACTCATTCTCCAAGCATTTTTTGCATGCATCCATTTAACATGATCTAAGATAAAGGATCTTGCCTTTCCCTGAGATTATTAAGAAAAACTAAATGTTGTTTTCTTTTCTTGAATGTTGGTTCTTCGATACAACCAAGACATTTTCCAAAGTCAAGTACGTGAATTCATTCCCTACAAAAGTAGCTAATTCGAATCATACATAGTTACCTAAGGATGTCAACGGATCATGTTTAAGGCGGATATCAATATTCTCAAACATGTACCAATTTATAAAACCACTGCTCATACCCGTGCATTTATTAAATGGGTAATTTCTATTGGGTACTAATATACCCAGCAGATACACATGCACGCAATGGATACACCCACATATTTGACATAGTAAAATCCTAAGCTATTCATAAATATGCATAAGATTTTCACACAGATTAAAATAAGAAGATAACGTACTATGGTTATATACAAAGATGTCCAATGTGTAGGGGATATTCCTTTTACACTTGCCCCTCCAAGATTCTGTAATTACAATTATGCTCCTACATTTTTTCAATACCTTTGTATTCTCACAAAATCTACAAATACCCGCTCTTCAGTTATTACACTTATGCCTCTATTTTACCTTAAAGGAGGGCAATATCATGAATTTTGTAAGAATACAGAAGCACAAGTATTACTGCAAAAAGGTAAGGGCATATCTATAATTGCACAATCTTAGAGGGGCACAAGTGTAAAAACCCTAATATTTATTAGGTGTCTGCCTCTTTTGGGTAGATAATTTGTATTTATTGAAAATATCAAAAGGTAGTTGAATATCAATAAATGGATTGAGAGAAGAATTGTGAGTTGGATTTTATATATGTAAATCGATACATTTAAATACGAAATGGATTTGATTAATTTGACTAAAGAGCAACACACATTTATTTTTATTTTTTATTCGAGTTTGGGGCATATTCAGGTTAGGTGTCTGCCTCTTTTGGGTAGATAATTTGTATTTATTGAAAATATCAAAAGGTAGTTGAATATCAATAAATGGATTGAGAGAAGAATTGTGAGTTGGATTTTTATATATGTAAATCGATACATTTAAATACGAAATGGATTTGATTAATTTGACTAAAATGCAACACACACATTTATTTTTATTTTTTTATTCGAGTTTGGGGCATATTCAGGTTAGGGTAGCCACAAAGCAATCTCAAACTCATATTCACATAGGTAGTAAATTTAAAGCCAGACCCATCAAAAGTAAATGGGATGGGTTTCAAGTCCTTAAATGGGACGAGTTTGGGTTTGGTAGCCAAGAGGTAAACCCATATTTACATCCATATGGTTGCCTTTGTTAGAGTTATTTAGCTATTGGGCTATTTCTCTTTATCAATTTATTGAGTCATGTAACCCCTTCGAGGTTTTTATGTAATTTTCTCTTTCGATTCTCTAGGGTTTCACGCTATATAAGAACTCGGAACCCTTGAATAGGACAAGTCATTCATTCTCTATTTTTCTCCACTTGGTATCAAAGCAACGGTACTAGACCAGGGTTCGTATCCGATCAATCGTCACCGCCAGCCTCCCCATCTCTACCACACGCAAGCCACCTCCCTTGGCTTTATGTAAGTTTCTCCATCTTTGATTGGCCCTTCGGACGGGCCTCATTCTCTTGTAGGCCATGCATAGGGCTCTCGCTGTCCTTGGGACAACACTTGGGCTTTGTCGCAGGCCTTCCCAACATTGACGGTAGCCCTCATTGGTAGCCACCAACACCGCTAGCCCATCTAGAGCATCGTCAAGTCCTATCTGGGCTCCTAGTCTCTACATGTGCCACCTCCAACCACCCTTGGGACCATCACCATCATTGCATAGGCCTTCCAGGTTGATCGCTACCATCGCCAGGCCTCCTAAAGGGCACCACAAAAATCCATGCTTGCGGCTCCACCATCCAAGGTTGTAGAAGTCAGTAGTTACTACTCGATCGGTAGGGTCACTAACTAAGGATAACCGTCAGTTGGGAGAGTAATTGGATTTACTAGGACATTAGTCAGTTTTTGGATTTTAAATTATTTTAAATATACAAATCAATTTTCATAAATATACTCTCATTTATATTCATATATTTAGCAGTTTTAATATTTTTAAGAGTAGAAATAGAAGAAAAAATTGAAGCGGGTTAAGAAAAAATGCTTGCTACATAGCACGGGAAAATGCTCAAAAACATATATAACATGCCCCAAAAATTAATACACATCAATTTTAGTCTAATCATAAATCACAAATGTGGTCATGTATCGCTGCAAAAGAGCTCCAATTCTTCTCACGTCTAGAAGAAGAGGATGTCAGCTTTAATATCTTTATTACCATTGCCTTCATGTATAGTGTGCACCGCCATATAGCAAGCACCAATTAGCTACAAGAAAAGTAAGATGTCAACTCCTTAGTCCTTACATACTTTAAATATGTGTAAAGTGTATATTATAAATGGCATGCTACTACCTGGATCGAACTTGTCATCATTGACGGATCTCTACATGATAGCTAATGGTTTTCTGAATGCACCATCTCTTGTTTTTTATTAAAAAAACTATTTCTTTTGTTGTGATTACATCTTGAATGTCCAAATCAGTGTAAAATATCTCCAAGCATCATAAAAAGCCATTTATGACAAAGCTACCTTCTGAAATGACTTTATCATCTCTATAAAAATAATAGGTATTGAGATAGTGAGCTATAAGGTGGAGAGAACTATCTAATCTCCCTCTCAACTTGGAAGCAATGGAATCAATGTAGGATTTATACGAATGTCCAATGTCTTAAAAAAACTCTTTATCTCCAACTCTTTATCTCCTCCTTTGCATCTTCAAGTCCTCCATACAGAAAGGTCAACGATAGCCTCCTATCAAGTATCAACAATATGCAAGAGAAAAACAAGCAATGAAAAGACATAAGGTCAAGGAAACTTGGCTCTAAAATGATGCACTTAGGACAATTGATCCAACCATTTCACCTTTCCTTGTCTTGGACCATTTGCACTCTCACTATTCATAAGAAGAAAACATCAATCTCGATTTCTATTTCTGATCAATGACACTTTGTAGCATGAGAAAAAAACAGGAAAATCTTGTTTTCCTGAGTCTGACTATCTCTCACTTTTGGGTAAATTGTCGCATCAAGATGAGCGTATTTGCCCGGTTATAAATGAAAATAGTCAGAGCCTTTGCTATACAACTTTCTACATTCGACTCTTTGACAATTTCTTCAAGCATGATATCTATGCAGCGAGCATCGCAAAAGGATTAAAATATGTTTGGATATGTGGTGTTGAATAGCCTTCCGATCGTTATGTTAGCAAAAGCATTGTCAGTCACGATTTGTAGAACATTATCAACTCCAACTTCCTTAGTGTAGTCCTCCACCAACAAGGGTATATATTCAGCGGTGTGTGCATGGACTGAAACATCAATGGACTTCAGAAAACAAGTGCTCAAGTCACAGTTAGCATAAGTTCATTATATTTCTTCCCTTCATATCACCCACTTAAAGGGTCTAATCGTAGTCCAGTGTGCTTACAACCCAAAAGACCAGAGTTCAAATCACCGCTACGTCGGGGTTGCGTTAGATAGTCGACAACCAGCATAAAAATTAGTTAAATCTTTCAACATGGATTTGAGCAAGAATCCATGTATCAAACCCTACTTATAGTGAGAGAAGGTTTTTCCATGTCAGTCCATGCATCTGTTATGATCAGCGTTCATGAAATCAGTCGCATATGTCGCATGTGCCCGTACTGCATGTAGACCGAATCGATTTCATGAATCGATGCATTATGTGCCCTCCCCGCATATGCGGCCCGCATATGCCCCGCATATCTCGCATATGCACCGCATGCTGCTCCAACAGCTCCAACTTTCCAATGCTCTCATTCAGGTGCTTAATTCAGCAGCTCTACCTCTTCCTCCTATCAATTGTAAGAATATGACATGTATTTATATACAATTGCAATATATTATAACATTATATATATGCAATGTTTTATGTTTTCTCATTTATTGTTTTCATGAGTATGTTCAATGTTGCAGAAAGCGGTAGTTGATACTCGGTCGGCGGGGTCACTGACTAAGGATTAATCGGCAGTCGGGCGACTAATCGGATTTCGTCGGCCATTAGTCAGTTTTGAATTTTTTAATTATTTTAAATATATAAACCATTTTGTATACATATATTCTTATATGTTTACATTGATTTGTTCATTTTCTATACTATCATAATGAAATAAAAGAAGTAATTTTTAGATATAGGTTAAAAAGTGCCTTTAAAAGATGTTGGTGCTCACATGAAGAGAAGACGTTGGTGCACAACTTAATAATGAGATTTCTTTGACCAATGTACAAGTTCATGGAAGTGCACAACTTAATAATGAGATTTAAATATGTAGCTCCTACATTTACCAATAAGCTCCATTTCCATATATTTGCTTTTCACTTATGAAGAGAAGACGTTGGTGCTCACATGATGTTAAGTATTGTGGTTAAGTTAGGAGTAGATAGTAATTCTTTTAGTAGACGACATTTTCTTTGACCATTTTGAGACATTTCTTTTCCAATAACTCTCTGAATGCTAGAAGGAATCTCAATATAGTTGAGTAGTCTCTTCAGCAACACAAATAATTGCCTCATTGTATATAATTTATCATTCAAATGTTTTTGATGTGCACATGGAATCAGCTAAAAAATCGCTTTTTAACATAATGCAGGTGTGGCTAAAAATGTATAAGTTTGCTTTTAAAAAAATTAGAAAACTAAAAATAAAAAATTCGCTATATAAAAGCTAGCCTTGTAGTCGGCCCGATTAGTCAGGTTGACTGACTAATGGCCGACTAGGCCTAGTCGAGTCGGCTACCCCCCCCCCCCACTCGACTAGTCGGACCTACTAATCGACCTAGTCGGCCGACTTTTACAACAGTGAGTATATGTAATGTATCGTCAAATATTTTAATAAATGTCGATTGAGGTTTTGATCATGTAGTGCATGTATGTGTATTGAAGTTTTGTTATTATGAATAATCTAATATGTGAAGTTGTTATGGCTAAATGTTTGTTTGTTATTAAATGTTAGGCAATTAAAAGCATATATTCAACCATCTAACATGAACCATTTTTCTTCGATCTTCTTTAACTCCACTTATATACCTAAATTTAGTACTAATGTTATTTATATATATTTATTTATTTTAAAATTAAAATTAGAAAACCGCGCAGAACCGCATATACCCCGTAAATGCCCCCATATACTGCTTATTCAGTATTCTGTGATCTATCCGAACGCATACGCATACTGCTTTCCTGAACCTTGGTCACGATGGAACAACCACTTTTCCTCCATGCTTCCTTGTGACTTTTCAAGAATTTTTTTTATTTCTTCCACTTAATCCTTTAATAAAGTCTCCATAACTTCATAATAAGGAGACTTGTAACTACTTTTGTATTAGCCAATTGCTTCACACATGCGCATGAAGGAGTTCTTGGTCATCACGTTGAATAAAGCATTCACAATCATTGAAGAACTTGGCTACAAAGTATTGACACGCATGCGTTCCTCCTTGGCTAGTGTTTCCTTGATAATGGTTTGACGCATTACGTCAATTGATGCATTATCATCATTAGATGTTCATGGTATTTTTCTAGAACGTGTTCCTTCACATGGAGTTGTGGAAAGTATGTAGCTCTAATCACCACCTCCTCTCTCATTTCTTTCAAACGGCCGGTTTATCGTTCTCCTTCATAATTTCCCTCTATGTAATCTTGTCTCTCTTTCTGCACTTCAAAGTCTTCCTTGGGACATGATTTGCAATTCCCTTTGGTGTGTCCAAGATGTTTCATATTGTTGATTCCTCCTTTCAAGACCTTGGCCTCACAAGTGATTAAGTCACAGAATTCGAGTCATTCTCCTCCATGAGGTACGTACATTTCCAGCCAGGATTAGTAGATCTGTTTGGAAAAAAACACATGTTCCGCAACATGTGTGGGTTTTGAATCCATGATAACCTAAATTCATGGAAAAAGAGTTAATAAGTTAAAATTACAAACAAAAATTGAGCTACACATTACCACCACCTTGTCTTCCTCCAAAAGTTGTCAAAGTCATAGTCGGTACGTGGTCGGCCGGGTCACTGACTAAGGATTAATCGGTAGTCGGGGGACTAATCGGATTTAGTCGGACTTTAATCGGCTTTTGAATTTTTTTTATTATAAATATATAAGTCATTTTTATACATATATTTACATAGATTTTGTACATTTTTATACAATCATAATGGAATAAAACAAGTAATTGAATTTAAATAAAACATTAAGCATATCATAATAAGTTTGCTTTTTAGAAAAGCAAAACATAAAAAAAAACCACGCAAAAATTGGTCAACTAGTATGCCTAGTTGGAATTAGTTGATACTCGGTCGGCCACCCCATTGACTAGACTAGTCAGACCTACTAGTCAGGCCAATCGAACGACTTCTACAGCATTGCTTCCCCCTTTGCATTCAAATCTACTTAGAAAAGATGATGATCAATATGATTATGATAATTATTCAATGCATTTATGAATACATATCAAATGCCTATCAGACTCCATTGATACAATATTCTTCATTCTTTTACTTTAACAATTTAATAGTAGACAACATAAAGTGTGCTTACCACCCAAAAGATCAAGGTTCAAATCCCCCTTTGTGGGGGTTGGTTAGGTAGTCGACAATCAGCGTAAAAAATAGTTGAATCTTTCAACATGGATTTGAGCAAGAATCCATGTAGTCGACTGATGTGGATCGGATTTTGGCGTGCGTCGAAAAATAAATTTTGGTAGAGATAATTGGTGGAAGAAGAAAGAGAAGGGTTGAGAAGAAGAAACTCGTCGGAGATACGAGGGGTTTGGGGAAGAAGAAACGTGAAGACCACGTGGGGAGAGAGAGACGAGAGGAGGGAGATAAAATCTCAAATTTAATAAACTTCGACTTATCAAAAACATTGGACCCTCATCCCTTTATATAGGAGGGATGATATTACAAAAATAGAAACTCATTTAATTGACCACCAATTATCCTAATTAGACTCTAACTAATTAACCGATTAAATTTGAAAATCAAATCTACAACTAATTATGGGAGATCACAGGCGATCTCGTTTATTTAATTAAAGATATGACAATTTAAATAAACGTAAATAAAATTGACGACTACAAATTAAATAAATAGACGGCCCTATAATTCGAATCCACGCTGCATCAACTCTCCTCCGCTTAATTCGTCTCCCGACGAATTGTTCGATCTTCGTTGCCTCGGTGGCGAATTCGATGTTGAAACCATAATTCCAACTTCTCAATTTGACCTTTTTCATGTTACGTTTGTAATTGCTTTTCACTGAAGGGCATGGTTGCAAATGTTTTACCCCTTCACTTAAAAAGATCCCATAGCATAATATTTCTTCCAAGTGGCCCCAGTGATAAATAATTTTGAGAGGAGGGGTCCCCTTGTAAATCTTCCAAAATTCCCCATTCCCTGTTTTATGGAATCCGATTGAAGCGTGATCCCTAACCTTCGTTAGGGTTCTCTTTATATGTCGGCAGGGGGTGCTTGGACTGGGTGGCCACTGGCGATGGCGCCACAGGTGGGGGAGGCGATCCCGCGAGGGTGGGTGCACGGGAAGTAGATCTGGGCAATGGGCCGGGCACCCAATGGGCTTGTGGGTACCCGACCCATTTAGACTGGGCTTGGGTATTGCTTTAAAGCTTCAGCCCGAAAAAATCCGGGCCTAGCCCGACCCGCAACTAAATGGGCTTGGGCTTGGGTATTGTTTTCTTTTTTTGAAAACCCGATTCGGCCCGATAGGCCCGAAAAACAATAATAACAAAATTCAAATTTCATATTATCATATACCTAAATCATAACGTATATGGTAGATTTTACTCATATGTCTAATAATGAAGAGATTTCTATATCAAGAAATACACTAATTGGATTTTTTGGTAGATTGAAAATGTAGCAACGTTTGCACTTTCTATTTTTAATTTATTTACTAATCCACTAATCCATCCACCATTATAGAGCTAATTGATTGTCAATTCTATATTTATTCCATAAGTGAGCAACGTTTGCATACTTATAATGATTTGACGGGCATATAAAATGGGCTTAATAAATAGATTGGATCTGTACTTGTCATAGTATAACTTGTGGGCTAAATGGGCAGGCTTGGGCTTCTAAAATGAAGTTAAGCCCAATTTTAAGCGGGCTAAGCCCGACCCGATATTAAATGGGCTTGGATGGGCCTGGGCCTCAAATTCCATAGGCCAAATGGGCTTTTATACCTATGTAAATGGGCTGGCCCAGCCCGACCCGATGCCCACGCCTAACGGGAAGGACATGGCGCACGGGAAGGGAGGCGGTATCGGCAATGGTGAGGAGGGGGGGTCGGCGGGAGGCTAGCGGCGATGGGGGGGCTGGGTTGCGCGAGCAACGTGCGGGAGAGGGGGAACCCGGGAGGGGCGAGGTGAGGGAGGGAATTGGGTGTGGAGGGCGGTGCAGTGGGGCGCGCAGGGGTCGTGGCTGGAGGGTGCGCGGGCCGAGGGGAGAAGGGGGGGTGGAAGGTTCGCGGCCGGCGTGGGAAGAGGGAAGGCGGCGGTGGGTTTAGGGTTCGGGGAAGGAAGAGAGGCGCGGGAGGGAAAGGGGCGGAATCGGGAAGACGCGGGGGATGAAGAAGGCGGTGGGGCGAGTCGGACCTGGGAGGTTTTGGGCTTCGGGGGGTGGGGTTGAAGGGAGTGGGGAGGGCGGTTGTGGCCGGGGTTGAGTCGCAGGGGGGGTTGGGGGTCGCGGGAGGGGCCGCCAGTGGCGCGACGAGGGTCTGGCCGGCATGGGGAGCCGCTGGGGGGGATGGGGCTGCCATCGGGAACGCCGTTGGTGACGGGGGCTGATCTGAAACCTCCTGGACAGCAGGTATATTGTCGACGACGTCGAGCTTTTCTTTGTCTTCTTCATCGAGAACTTGAATGGATGTTTCACCATCCCTTTTGGCGATGACTTCTTGTATGTGTTGCGTCATTGATTCTCTATTCTCTGAAAGAATTTGGAGCATATTCGATAGGGTTTGTCTACTCAGCATACCAGGCACGGTCGTTGGGGCGAGATCCGTTGGATTTTCTGCGTGAATGACGAGAGGGATCGCCAGATCGTGAGGACGACCTAGATGCCATGCTCTGATACCAATTGATGCGGATCGGATTTTGGCGCGCGTCGAAAAATAAATTTTGGTAGAGATAATTGGTGGAAGAAGAAAGAGAAGGGTTGAGAAGAAGAAACTCGTCGGAGATATGAGGGGTTTGGGGAAGAAGAAACGTGAAGACCACGTGGGGAGAGAGAGAGATGAGAGGAGGGAGATAAAATCTCAAATTTAATAAACATTGGACCCTCATCCCTTTATATAGGAGGGATGATATTACAAAAATAGAAACTCATTGACAACCAATTATCCTAATTAGACTCTAACTAATTAACCGACTAAATTTGAAAATCAAATCTATAACTAATTATGGGAGATCACAGGCGATCTCGTTTATTTAATTAAAGACATGACAATTTAAATAAAAGTAAATAAAATTGACGACTACAAATTAAATAAATAGACGGCCCTATAATTCGAATCCACGCTGCATCATCGACCCTACTTATAGTGGGAGATGGCTTCGTCATTTTTTAGAAGTAGATAACACACAATAGGCGCAAGGATGATTAGTAAGAACCTTCGGTTTGATGTCATGTTCAAAAAAACTCAATCTCTACTAAAATCTTTTTAGAATGGTTTAAAATCTAGAAAGCAAGAAATACAGAACATTACCTAATTTACATATACACGATGAAAATCAGTATATATATGTACACAAAAACAGGATTCTCTCTTGAATTTGCAATACATAGCAAGCCAAATTAAATGATTCTGTGCAACAAATTGTCTAAATTAAGGAAATGTCAATACAAAAAAATCATATCAGTCCCAAGTTCAATACACAGTTTCAACGAGTTTCTAAATATGCACCTTTCGGCAGAGTAGAATATGGCGAGAACTTCAAATAAAAAAAAGCAAAATATGAAGTTCAAACTTAGCAAAATATGGTGAGAACTTAGCAGAGGAGCAAGAAACTACGAAGAACTTGGCGGGGAGCAGAAACAATAAACAATACAAAATATGAAGTATAAATAAAGAATCTAACATGGGAGTAGAAACTGATCAAAGGTCGCTCAAAGACCTCATCTCGGAGACCTGGCAGAGGAGTACCAGCAACTGCTCGAAGGCTCTCTAGAAGACATCCGCGCAGAGATTCGGCGGAGGGGCAGAAACTGCTCGAAGGCTTGGAGACACGGAACCGAATGCTCTAGGGCTCGATAATATAGAAAACTCCAACGGCTCGAGAGGCAATGGATTTGGCAAGTCGCGTATGGGTTACCATCATATTGAGCTATCGGGTATTTTAAAAAAATATAAAGGCAAATGTGGTGGGGGTAAAATAATGCTCTAATACATATGGGACCGCATATGCGGATTACTTGGACCATATATACTATTTTGGGTTTTTATCACTTGTGCCCTTCCGAGATATCGCAATTTCAGTTATGCCCATATCTTTTTGGTAATATCAGTTGTGCCCCTCACTTCTTTCTCCGTTATCACTTGTGCCCTTCCGTCAGATTGACCGTCAATGAGTTGACTTAATCATGGTTTTTTTAAACCTTGGTTCAGTTAAGAGGGGTATTATTGTCCATACTCCTCTTCTTCCTCCTCTTCCCCCATACTCTTCTTCCTCCTCCAACCTCCTCCTCCTCCCTCTCCGCCCGGAACTCCTCCCCCGACCCCCTGCCCCGAGCTCCGCCCCAGCCTCCCTCCTCTTCGACCTCCCCCCGCCCCAGCCCCGAGCTTCGCCCTAGCCTCCCTCCGCCCCGACCTCCCCCGGCCCCCTGCCCCAAGCTCCGCTCCAGCCTCCCCCCGCCCCGAGCTCCGCCCCGAGCTCCCTCTGCCCCTACCTCCCCCTGCCCAGAAAACTGTTGACACGATTAAGACCGTAAGTATAACCTCCTATGGGAGACCTTGCAGTAGGTCCACGAGAGAGTTCTTTAGGCACAACCTTCTTCACCTCGACCATCTTTCCGTTCAGCTCGTGAAATGTATTCTGCAATACTTTATCAACAGCATCCTCAGAATCATAAGTAATAAACCCGAAACCCTGGGTCTCTGGGTGTTGTGGGCGTACATCACGACATCTGTGATTGTTCCGAATTGATCAAAATACTTCTTGAAGTCACTCTCGGTTACGGTGGATGCAAGACCTCCAACGAAGATCTTCTTGGTGTGTGCTGGACCGGGGAAGCCATGGGCACTACCAATGCTTCTGTTGACCACATGTTGATCGTGGTGGGGGATTGCTTTTTTGGCTTCAACCTAACAAATTCAGTAGCCCGAGCACAAAATTTCTCGATCAAACTAACTGAATTTATTCAGAGAATCGATTTAGCTACAGAAAAATAGAGAACAAGTTTAGCAAGGTCTACAAGCACGGATATCTAGAGGTGAGACCCAAACGTATAAATGAACTACTGCAATTGTAACAATGGAAGTTCAAAGACAAGGATCGGAAACTCTTACCGACCATAAATGGAGTGCTTCTCCATAAGAACACGCTCGGCAACAGCGGGATCTGCGAACACGACGAATCCGAATCCATGGGCGCGGCCCGTGACACGGCCTCTCATGATCACAGCTTCAACAACATCCCCATAATTCAAGAAGTACTCTCTCAGCCGATCCTCATTCGTGTCCCACGAGATTCCACCAATGAAGAGCTTCCCCAGATCCGACTCCATCCCTTCCCTGAGCACCAAACCATCCAAGTCACCCAAATTACGCAAACCAACAATCCAAATCCAATCTTTGCTAATCCAAATATCGAAATTCGATCCATTAATGCATAATTCACGAGACCAACAAATAATTAAGACCCGGACCGGGATTAATTCGACATATTGACAAACCCAAAATGCCAACCGAACAGGAGAAAACGGATCAAGAAGCCCAACCTTACGAAATCTACGTAGAATTCACATGTAATTCGAACTCAAAAACACGATTGGGTTCCGAAATCCAAACAGCACCAGATCAAGCAGTTGTTAGCTGGGGGATTGCTCGAAAGACACCCACCGATGAAGAAAGGTCAATCCGGAGGCTCCGAGGGATGAGACGAAGCTTGAAGGCCCAGCGCCGAGATCTGGGGAGCTACTTGATGAGGGGGAAGGGGGGAGAGGGAGATGAAGCGAATCAAAGGGCAGGAGAGGACCCCCTCATCTCACCGCCCTCCGCCCCGACCTCCCCCCACCCCAGCCTCCCTCCGTGGGGGCGGGGGGAGGTCGGGGCGGAGGGAGGCTGGGGCGGAGCTCAGGGCAGGAGGCCGGGGGAGGTCGGGGCGGAGGAGGTGGTAGGCTGGGGCAGAGGAAGAAGGCAGGCTGGGGGTGGGGAGGAGTTCCGGGCGGAGAGGGAGGAGGAGGAGGTTGGAGGAGGAGGAAGAGGATGGGGAAGAGGTAAAATGACCATTGAACCCTTTTTCTTAAATTAATTTCGCTTATATCCTCAAAGTTAACGTCCGTTTGCACTGTGAATGGACCGTCACTAACCCGAGGGACTCAAGTGATAGATTAGCAAGAAGTGAGGGGCACAACTGATATTATCATAAAGATAGGGGTACAACTGAAATTGGATATCTCAGAGGGGCATAAGTGATAAAAACCCTACTATTTTAGTGTATAAGTAGTGCATATTGTATATACGGCATGTTAAGGGTCCGAGAGCGCATATGTAGCCACATATGCGATCGTGTGGTCTGACTTTCTGAATCTTGACATCCATTAATCATGAGTTTGAGGATACTACACGATACAGGATCCTAGTGGGCAAATTGCTCTACTTCATTGTCACTAGGACAGATATATCATATGTTGTGAGCAGAGCCAGCCAACACATGACACATGGAGAGAGCTTTCAATAGTCATCGACGGGATGTTCTTCTGATCCTTCGATATTTGAAGGAATCTCCAAGGAGGAGCCTCTTCTACAAGTCCAATGACCACACTGATGTCACATCTTATGTAGATGCAGATTATGTCAATTCTCTTGAGGACCAACGATCGTATACAAGTTAATCTATTTTTGTTGATGGCAACCTAGTAACATAGCGGAGGGAGAAGAATGCGGTGGTTTCTAGATTGAGTACAAAGTATGTATAGCGGGTGATGGCTCAAGCTACTTGTGAAATTACATGGCTAGTCTCCTTTTTACAGGAGCTTGGACTTCCTGTTACTACTTGTGTACCTTTATCATGTGAAAACAAGTCTGCTACATTCAAAGCTACCCATCTTATATTCCATAAGCGGACTAAGCATATTGAAGTCAACTGTCACTTCATTCGAGATGCAATATGAAGAGGGAAGATCATTACACATCATACCTCCACGGATATTCAGTTTGTAGATATATCCACGAAGGTACTATCGAAGAAACACCTCTCGTGGATGGTTTCCAAGTTGGACATGATCGATAGGTATGCTACTACTCAAAGGGGAGTGTTAGAGTTACTTAGTTATTGGGTTATTTCCCTTTGTCTATTTATTGAGTCATATAATCCCATCAATGTCCTTATGTAATTTTCTCTTTCTGGCTAGGATTTCCATGTTATATAAGAAACCCTAAACCCTTTGAATAAACAAATCATCCATTCTTTATTTTTCTCTACAAACTTAAAAGGGCATACCTTCTTGATTATATCTAAGAAAAAAATGGTGAAGCCTTCTCCCACTATAAGTAGGGTTGGCTACATGGATTCTTGCTCAAATCCATGTTGAAAGATTCTATTATTTTTTACGTTGGTTGTCGGTTACCTAACTCAACCCCTACAAGTGGTGATTTGAACCCTGGTCTTTTGGGTGGTAGGCACACTGCACTACCACTCAACCATTTAAGTGGGTAATAAAAGATCTAAGAAGCTATTATTTGCCTATTTCCTTTCTTTTCCGTCGCCACTAATCAAAGATTAACAAAAGAAAGTTGTTCTCCCTATGTTTCCACCATATATAAAATGATGAATTATGCTAATAGAAAGTAACTAACAAATTAACAAATCAAAATATAGTGCCACAGACAGTATACTCATTGTGGTTGCCAAAGTTCTTGCTAGCAAATAAAGCTAACTTATAACGAGGGGTGACAATCAGTACTTACAGCTTGTTTCTCTTGACTGTATCTGTTGGTTACCTCCTGAAAATGTGCCAACGCCTGCAAAAAGCCAGCAACAAATATAAGCTCAAGAGCTATCTAGAATAAATGTTGCATTGAAATTCAAATCATCAAATGTAGAAATTACTTTTCTGTACTCCAATTCAAACTGCCGCAGCTCAGTCCTCTTTGCTAAAATTTGACCCTCTATTTGTTTAAGCTTTTCACTTACATCCTCAAATGGTTTTGCACTTAAAGCCTCAATCGTATAAGAGGCGGGTTTGAAAAAATTATCACCTAAAGATAAAAGAAAGAACGAGCATCCATTTACTTGCATGCAAAGGGAAAGATGGTGTTTGAACCCAGACCGTAATCAATAAACAAATACTATACAAACCATATACAGCAAAAATGTGGGTTCCGGGTTTCAGTTCAGAGACTTCACAAGGTTGGAGACCTTCCAGCCTTTTAAAAAAAGTAGTTTCAGGATCTTTAGCCATTGCCAACTGCATCCAAGCACAGCACATCTTATCTTCAAACACAACAAAATTTGCTGGTAAGTGAAAATTATGTTGTTAGCATACTGTGTTTATAGTTGAATCCAACCGGTACACTTGAAAATGTAGGAAATACATCCCTGCTGATGTGACCTTCCCAGTTTTCTCACTATCTTCCTGTTAAAAAAACTAACCATAGTTCAGTCAAGAAATGTATAAAATGTCATTTTTGCCATAGTGACAACAGCCACGAGACTCTTTCAATTGAAGCCTCATTTGGTCTAAACAAAGTAAACAAAGTAAACAACCATCAATACAGTTCGATCATGAGAATCTTTCAAGGCAATCAGATTAATCTGTGTTGCAATTTCAAATTTCAAGCTCATAGGACCTATGTACTAACAAGGTGTGCAAGAATCATTCAAACGCATACAAGGCCCCATCTGCCCACCTGCACCCAGAGATGAAATCACCTTCATTGGTACTTGACTGCATTTTAATTGCCAAAATCAAATTAAATTGTTAATCAATAACATGGATTTTTATCTAATATGCTCTCTTCTTCTTTTTTAAATAAAAAAGGATGGGCATCCATGACACTGCACACCCACATTATGTATTCGTAAACACTAGGAATAATTACAGGGTCCAAGAAAAGAAGAGCCTTGGCATGATGAACAACATTCTCCTCAGAATATCTCATGACGGAATATAACACACATACGAGCAAAACATGAGGCCCTCTTGTAAATCAGCCATACCCCCTTGTGCTTTTTAAAATATCAATATTATTCAGTTTAGTATGTAGTGCACAATTCATCCCTACCCCCTTGTGTCAGATTCACAACTTCAAAATCTAAATCAACCTGCAGTCCTGTGCCAAACCTCCGGGATTAAAAAAACAAGGGAGTAAACTTTGGTTAGACCAAGTCCAGATATCAAACCCATGAGAGAGCCCCTCCATTGAGCTGAGAAAATATATCAAAATCTAAAAAAGCCATGCACCCTCCATTTTGAGATCCCAGAGTCAAATGTAGGAGTCCATGCACTGCCAAATCGCACCTTCGAGATAATCAAGACCATGATAGAATTGATCACATAATAATCTCTCATCAAACTGTAGAGGTTTATATATGTTGCGGTGTACTGCTTCGTATTTCCTATTTATATTATGTACGTCTATGTAATTTACCCAAAGGTTTTCTCTCTATATAAGAGACCCGAGGGTTCTATGGAATAACACATCAGAGTATCGATTACTCTAACATGATATCAGAGCTAAAACCCTAACCCTAGGGTTTAGTTTTCTCCACCCCCCCTCCTCGCCGCCACCAGCCCAGTCGGCCCCTCCCGCCGCCGTCGCCAGCCCAGCCGGCCCCTCCAGCTCTTCCAGCCGCTCCAGCGAGGTCCCCCGCCGCCCCAGCCAGGCCCCAACCCCACCGCCGGGACCTCCCAACCGTCCCCAGCCCCGCCGCTGCCGCCGCCAGGCCTCCCAGCCGTCCCCAGCCTCGCCGCCGGGCTCCTCCGCTATCGCCTCTCTCTTCCGCCGAGGCTTCCCAAGCCTCCCCGCTGATGGGTTCAAGTGCATAACGTCTACCTATGCACTTGAATCCACAAAGGTCTTGGTAGACACCAGTTCGTTTGTCTATCATCCCTAGTTGTTCTTCTCCGGCAATATGTCAGAACAAAGGTCGATATGCCCGCCATAGGTGCCTTTAAAGGTTCGGCACCAATCGTCAAAATGGACGGGACGAACTACGAACTCTAGGCTATGCAGTTCCTCAGTCTTATGAAGTCATGTGGTAAGAAGCATATTCTTACCGAAGATGAACTGTCGGAGAAGACGAGAATCTATACCTCATGGGAGGCGGATGATGCGTATGCCAAAGTTTGGCTATCGGGAACGCTCACAATGGAGATAGCAAACGATGTCCTCCATCAGCCCACCGCCAAGGCGATGTGGGATATTCTGGCCACGACATACTCTCAGGTGCGGAATGAGACGAAGATGCTGCAGTTGCAGCATGATATTTTTACCACGAAGCAGAATGGGAGGCCTCTTCATTCTCTGTACACATCTCTTCGTGGAATGTTCGAGAAGCTATATAGCACCATTCCTCTCACAGCCACGCCAGAACAACAGAAGACGTTGCCCTTGACCCAGAGTACGAGGCAGCACGCTCTCAGATCCTTGCCGATGCCACTATTCCACCGATGGAAGAAGTCTATAGGCGGCTCAGTCGTGTACCGGTTCCATCAACTACAGCGACTCCACCTCCCTCGGCAATGGCGGTCTACAGAGGACGAGGTAGTTCGTCGTCATTTCGTGGTAGAGGAAGTGGTGGACGAGGCCGAGGCGGTCGCATATGATCTACGTGCACATTCTGTCGTCGTACTGGTCATTCGAAGGATACATGCTATTCCAAGCATGGCTTCCCTCCTTCTGCACGTGCCGCTGATCATGTTAAGGGTCCGCCAACATCTACTCCAGATCACAGGTTCGAGGAGCTAGTGGCACGGCTTCGTGATATTATGCCACAGTCATCTTCAGAGGGTGCTGACACTTCCGATGTTGCGGCTTCAACGTCAGCTAGTACATCTGCTACAGCCAGTGCCTCAGGTAGTACTTCAGTCTCCTATCATAACCATGATCTCACAGGTTGGATTGTTGATTCTGGAGCCACCCATCATCTCTGTCGTGATAGAGATGTCCTGCAGTCCTATAGAGCGGTTCAGCCTGGTCGCTCTGTACTCATTGCCGATGGCACTCATTCCCCAATCGTCGGTCAGGGGGAGACGGATTTGCTGCCCTCTATGCACTTACAGAATGTTCTACATGGACCAGAATTCTCTATGAATATATTATCCATTAGTCAGATTACTAGAGATTTGCAATGTCGTGCTATATTTGATCCATCTTCTATCATTTTTCAGGACATACTAACGGGTAGGGTGATTGGTTGTGATTCTGAGCACAATGGCCTCTATCGTCTTGTACGGACCTCGTATGCTGGCGTCTCACTACACTCTCAGGGCTCCGTATCACCATATACCTGGCATCTTCGGTTTGGTCACCTGCCACTACAGAAAATGCGTCACCTCCTGCCTCAGATATCTCCGAGTTCATTTTTTTGTTGTGAAGCGTGTCAGTTAGGGAAGCACCATCGGTCCAACTTCCCCAGTCGTCAGGGTCGGAGCAGTCGCTCTCCATTTGAGTTATTTCACATAGATATTTGGGGTCCCAGTCGTGTCCCAGATCACCAGGGGCACAGGTTTTATCTAGTTGTTGTTGATGATTTTTCTCGAGTGTCCTGGACTTTTCTTCTTAAAAATAAATCCGAAGCAGGAAGTGTTACTCAAAATCTTATCAATGAAGTTCAAAATGTTTTTTCGTCTACTGTTAAGTATGTGCATACTGACAATGCACTGGAATTCTGCACTCGTTCTCTTGCTCGCTTTCTTTCTTCTAAAGGCATTATCCACCAAACCACATGTGCATACACATCTCAACAAAATGGTGTTGCCGAACGGAAGCATAGACACTTTCTTGATATTGCTCGCACATTACTTATTCAGAGTTCTGCCCCATTATCTTTTTGGGGGGATGCTATCCTTACAGCATGCTATCTGGTTAACCGCATGCCTACAACTGTTCTTGGGGAAAAGTCTCCTATCTCTCTTCTCTTTCCTGACAAAGATTTGTTTACACTTACACCTCGGGTCTTTGGCACTGTTGCGTTTGTCCACCGGTTATCTCCAGGACTTGATAAGCTTTCTCCTAGAGCTATCAAGTGTGTTTTTGTGGGCTACTCCAGGACACAGAAAGGATATCGTTGCTATGACCCCATTCATGACAAGTACTATGTGAGTGCTGATGTTACATTTTTCGAACTAGTCATGTACTTCTCCCCTGCAGGTGACAGATTGGTCTCCTCCACATCCACAGATTCTCATGTCTATGTGCCTCCACCTCCAAGCCTGGGTCAATCCTCTCATCCACCACCACCACCACCACCTCCAATGGTACCATTTCCTAAGTTCTATACAAGGCGGACAGGCCCTGCTCAAGCTACATGCCAACCATCCAGCACGCCTCAGGTATGTTCTGATGTTATCACTAATGATGGGTTAGACAATGCACCAGTACAGGAGCCTTTACTACAGGAGGAGGATCCGCCAGTCAACACAGTGATAGATGATCTTGATCGGTCTATTGCTCAAAGGAAGCAGAGAAGACAATGTGCTTCATATCCGCTTGCCTCTCACGTCTCATTTCATCGTCTCAATGGGGATTTCCAGAAATTTGCAGCTGCAGTCTCGTCGGTTGAGATTCCGCGGACCTACCAAGATGCCATGAAGATTGATTCCTGGCGTCTAGCCATGGAAGAGGAGATGTGTGCCTTGCAATCTAGAGGGACTTGGTCTCTTGTTCCCATTCCTCCAGGTGCCTCCGTGGTGAGTTGCAAGTGGGTGTTTACGGTGAAATATCATGCAGATGGACGTCTCGACAGATACAAGGCCAGACTTTTAGCACGTGGATTTACCCAAACGTATGGGGTAGATTATTTGGATACTTTTTCACCAGTGGCTAAACACTCCACTCTTCGCATCCTCCTATCTGTTGCGGTGGTACGTAACTGGACCATTTTTCAGCTTGACGTCAAGAATGCTTTCTTGTATGGTTACCTATAGGAGGAAGTCTACATGCAGCAGCCACCGGGGTTTGCTGCTGAGGGGGAGACTCAGATGGTGTGCAGACTTCATAAGGCTATCTATGGCCTCAAACAGAGCCCCAGAGCATGGTTCCAGAAGCTTTCCCAGCTAATTGAACGACATGGGTTCAGGAGATCAAATGCGGACCATTCACTGTTCATCCAGAAGACCCCTAGAGGTACAGTTGTTGTCATGATATATGTTGATGACATCTTGGTTACAGGAGATGATGCTCAGGGAATTGAGATAACCAAATCCCTGTTGGGAAGCCAGTTCATTACAAAGGATCTGGGCACGATACGATATTTCCTGGGGATAGAGTTTGCAAGAAATGCACAAGGGATGGTAATGACTCAAAGAAAATATGTCACGGACTTGCTAGTTGAAACAGGAATGACTGGATGCAGACCCTCAAGCACACCTATGGACCCAAGCATGAAGTTGTACGATGATGATACCGAAGAGGTGGACAAAAGAAGGTACAGAGAGATGGTGCGTAAGCTCTTATATATTACTATAACTCGACCGGATATTCCCTTTGCAGTAAACCAGGTGAGTCAATTTGTGGAGCAGCCTAGGCAAGTTCATATGGATGCCTTGTATATGATGCTGAGATATCTGAAGTCTTCCCCAGGCACAGGGTTGCTATTCAGGAAAGATACAGATCTGTCTATTTCAGCTTGTGCAGATGCAGATTATGCAGGATGTCCAAGGGATCGTAAATCTACTTCTGGATTTGCTATTTTCATAGGAAACTCTTTAGTTTCTTGGAAAAGCAAGAAACAGACTGTTGTGGCGAGATCCAGTGTTGAATCTGAGTACAGAGCCATGGCACAAGCAAGTGCAGAGATGATGTGGGTTAGAGCAGTCTTAGAAGATTTGAATGTAGATGTCTCTTTGCCTATGAATCTCCAATGTAACAATCAGGCAGCATTGTTTATTGCCAATAATCCAGCTTTTCATGAGAGAACAAAGCACATCGAGGTGGATTGTCATTAAACTAGAGACATGATTCAGAAGGGCTTCATTTCCACTTCTCATGTCAGTTCAGAGGACCAGACTGCTGATATATTCACCAAGTCATTGCTCAGAGGACCTTTCCAGAGATGTTCTTCCAAGCTAAGCATGATAGATATCTATGCTCCATCTTGAGGGGGAGTGTAGAGGTTTATATATGTTGCGATGTACTGTTTCGTATTTCCTATTTATATTATGTACGTCTATGTAATTTACCCAAGGGTTTTCTCTCTATATAAGAGACCTGAGGGCTCTATGGAATAACACATCAGAGTATCGATTACTCTAACACAAACCAATCATCAGTCCTGAACATGAACGATCTACCATCTCCCAACACCATGTTTAGAGAAGATATAGTTTCGAGGAGCATCACCCAAATTCCCTTCTAGAAGTTTATTGGCAACCAAACTCATCCAACCTATGGGGTTATACCCAAAGAGACAACATATATGCTTTGGATCAGAGTTATTTTTCTTCCTTTATATTCGCAACATCTATTTCGTCAAAAGGGGCTCGTTCATCTCCCTAATTTTTGACTCACCGACCCCCAACCCACCAAGGGGATACCACAAGTTTCTCGTCCCAAACTGGACCAGAAAACCAACATTATAATAATTTTTAGGCCTTGTATCCCAGACAGTAATATGTGAGTAAATAGAGAAAAAAATCGCAATGGCAGACAGCACCACCTTAAGACGTGGAAGCTGCTCCAACAGATCAATTTACTCTCCATATACCACCATCAGTAATCAACCCTTCTGTCAAAGCTTACCACAAGTCAAAGGAATACGGCGTAAGTAAGCAGCAAACTGGCATGTGGGGTACCCAGAATCTACTCTAACTCCATGGCCTCCACACTTCATTAGCCTAGAGCAAAGAAAGTTCATCGAAAATCTTCGCACCATAGAGATCCCCTTTTCTTCAAGCGCCCCCCTCAACAAATAAGATCATTTTTTATGGAAAAGAGGGAGAAGCCCAAAGGTAGGACTCACCACAAAACTTGTATTAACTTAAAAGGAAAGTTCATACATGGGACCAGCTGGAGACAAGTCCCCTAAAATGACCGATTATATTTTCAGCATAAAATCATTGACCGTTAAAGATATGCTCATTCCAAGCACACTACAAAGCCCAAAGAACTCCAAAGACCGGGGGCATCCTCCTGTGAGTTTCCGCACGTCTTCATAATCGAGTCACAAAAGGTGGTAACCAAGGAATGTCGGCTCCTTCCCACACCGCCCTCGAGAATCTGCATCTAAAGAATATATGCGCCATGTCTTCTTGGTGCTCACCACATCTTCCACAAATAGTGTCTCCCATTTGAAGGAATAAGATCATGCCATCAGCATACTGCACTACAGAGTCAAAATACATCCTGCACATAGCCAGCATGGAAATCGGTCTCCACAGCCTGCCCCTAATTACAAGCTACATCTACAACATATGTTGCAATGATACACAGAAAAGGTGCAAGGATATACCCTTGCCTAACACCCCTCTGTCATTGAAAGAATCCGCCCTTTGGATGTCCATTCACCAGGAATGAGTAGTAGTCATGGTACATTTCTTCCTCCAAGCAATACATATCTCCAAGAATCCCCTCCAAATGAGGCAGGTCCAAATGAATCTATAATGTATACAACCATATGCTTTGACAGAATTAACCACCTACAACATACCCATGCCCACCTCTACCCGTCATAAACCATCTCGGTGGTTATCACCAAATTGTCCATCAAAAGTGTGCCCAAGATTAAAGACATGTATCGACACAATGATATCCCCGCACATGAAGTTGGTTCATAAGACGTTTAAAAACAATAGAGTAGACAACATTGGATAGCAAAACAGGCTTTAAATCCAACCATAACTATCACCATTTTCCACCAAAAAAGATGATGGTCATATTTAATCTATCAAAAGCAAAGTTACCCATTATAAATTCCTCGTGTGTCCCTCTAGATCATTTTCCACAACATCCCAGAAAGAAAAGGCATAATTTACAGATCGGGTCCCCATCTATGGACCCAATCCCAATCTGAGTCCCCATCTTTTGTGTAATAATTAGGGTCCTTGTCCCATTTACGGAAACGACAGAAGGCATTGTCGTTAGAAAATGAAATTGACTGGTACCCACAAAAAATTAATTCAATTCCTAATGCCCACCTCACCCCCTTTGAATCCATGGGCTCACACCCGACTTCCCTCTCTCCCCCTTTGAAGCCCTCGTTCTCCACCTTCTGGCGAGCAAGTTGCAATCGATCAGGACCGATGCCACCATGAACCCACAGATTTCGATATGTAGAGACCGGACATCTCTTAAATGAATGGGCTTCAACAGTTTGGGAGCACAAGGCCCCTTCTTCTCTGTTGCAGACGCAGGGATTCACATCAGGGGGAAACCAGATCGGAGTTCGACGTGGTGGTGACAGTTGATGGCAGTGGAAAGTTGGGTTCTGGAGTGGAACCACCTACTCTTCCATTCCCTTCTTCGACCTATAGTTGGAAGTACACAGAGGCTACAATGGAGGAGCTTGCTCTCCGATAAATGGGAGTGAGGGGGTGATTGTGGGTCGACCCTCCCCTGTTGAAGATGGAACACTGCTTCTTATGTGAAGGCATCATCTTCCAGATGTGCTTCACAAATCTCCGATGATATAGCTGAATGCGAGAGAGATACCTCGGAGATATACAGTTCGGTGGAGTTCTCGTTCCTCCTCCTACTCGTCCAGAGCAGTGGCAATAGGAGGGGTCGAGGACCACAAAGAAGATGAGGGGTTGCAAACCTCCTCGGACTACGATGTGGCTGCCCCCTCAATGACTAGGCTCTAGGCCTCGTTACTCCTAATACAGGTTTACTGCTTGCGGCTGAAAAGGAGGATCCCCCCACTTCTTCGATCAGCAGGGGCAGCAAACCTCCTCAGTCGCTTCATTCTCCACTGAAGTATGCCTACATATTAGTGGGTAGCTTCTCAAGGGGGAGTTTCCTCAACCAATGGTTTGTTAGGTGTTAGCTCAGATGGAGGGTTACGAGAAGAGTGAGTGATGCAGCGTGGAACCAACAGATAGGGCCCAATTATTTATCTAATTTTATTGGTCAATTTTATTTACGTTTATTTAATTTGTCGTGTCTTTAATTAAATAAATGAGATCGTCTGTGATCTCCAACAATTAGTTATAGATTTGATTTTTAAATTTGGTCGGTTAATTAGTTAGAGCTTAATTAGGATAATTAATTGTCAATTTAATTTAGTTTTCTATTTTTGTAATCCCATCCCTCCTATATAAAGGGATGAGGGTCCAATGTTTTTAATCAGTTCAGTATGTTATCAAATTGAGATTTATTCTCTCTCTTTATCTCTCTCTCCCCTCGTGGTCTACGCGTCTTTCTCCTTCAACCTCGCGCAACAGGCGTGTTCTTCTTCTCAACCCCTCTATTTTCTCCACCGAAATTCCACCGTTCAAATATTATAAATTTTATCGTCGACGCTGAACCGAGTTTGCATCAGTGAGTGTGTGCTGCTTGAAGTGGGCGGAGGAGAAGCAGCTACTCAGACCACCATGTGTGGATGGAAATGGATATGACTGAGTGAGAGGAGGAAGTGCAAGAAGAGGAAGATGGAGTGGTGTGGCTTGATGGGTTCCACACTGGAAGATTTGGGTGTTGATGAGAGATGAGAAGAGAAGATGAAGGAAGAGAGAAAAAACGATAATGGAGGAAGAGAAAAGATGGTGTGGTGTGGTGTAATAGGTTCCACATCTTTTAGGGGTAATTATCTCAAGGAAATTTCATATTCTACTGGCAATGCCCTCAACTGTTTCTGAAAATGGTGTGGAGACTCTAATTGTTCCAAATAAAAGATGGGGTTCAAGATTGAGATCAGGTCTATAGATGGGGATCCGATCTATAAATTATCTAAAAATTGAAAAAAAAACATCGATGTCATGCAACTTATTCGCATAAGATCATAGATAGCAACCCAAACGTCCTAAGGCCCAAATTCATGTGCGGGTCCCTCTAATTGCTCATTCAAAAACTTGCTCCCCCATACACAAGCAAGTGCTATCAACAAATATCAATACGCATGCTTAGATCATGATAGTATCCCACCATGTTCTTGCCAGCCTCTCGATATCCAGGGACACAATCACTCATAATAGTGATGGTTTAGATATGAGTTATCCTCTGATGTACACTAACCCTAGCATTGAAGAATTTTGCATTCGCATCACCCTCCCTCACCTAGGTCCACCTTGACCTTTGGCCTTATTCCATTTCACATTTCTTATCCTCCACTATAATCCTCAATTGAAGTCTCCGCTCTTCGCTCGTAACATACGTTCCAGTCACATCCTTGGTCGTTGCTCTATTCAACATGTGTCATGTGCCCCCTCTCTCTCATCACAATCGTTGGGCTAACATCGTCTCCATTTTATAACTCGAAGACCACATTAATTCTAGTGCCATGAATACCAATAGTCCAAAAGCTAACCTTCCAACTTGAATCTTATCCAAGGATGATAGAGCCAAGATGATCTTTCCCACGACGATGACCCACATCCCAACCTCCTCTGAGTGCAACCTGTAGGACACCACCTCCTTTAACTCCCCAAAAGACAAAGGTATTGTTGTTAAAGAAGCATGATCCTTGACCCTCAATGCACGCCATAAACCAACGGATAATAGCATTCACTACTCAGCATATGGTAAGACCCTATTTCAAAGTTGACGACACCACTACGTGATGCCACCTCCAGGATCAGCAAGCATCCTGAATCTTGATGCCAAATTGGGGGTAGCACATACAAAAAATAATACTCTTCTCCCAAGTATAGCACATTACCACCAAACCTCGCACTAAACATCATAAAAACCAACTCAGTGTTTCCCACCGCTTCTTTTACCACCAAACACCCATCGAAAAAGTTCATTACACTAGCAAAGAGAGTGGGGAAACACTCAGTGTTTCCCACCTCCATAATTCCCCGGGCATTTTGAGCACCAAACTTATGATAGTCAACCTTCTTACACCATACTCTACATCGAGGCCCAACCGACATGTTGTGATTGACAATCATGCAACAAAGAAGTTCATTAGATCCATGTAATCAAAAAGAACACGGCTTAGGTCCCCATGATGATAGCAACAAACATGTTTGGTCTTCACCCCCATCACCTTCCATCTAGAGACCGATCACCTTTTAGCGTCTTTCTCATCCCTCATTCGTATTCCCTAGTAAGCAACCTCCATCCATATTTGGTCTATGTCAACTTCTTTCTCCTCTTTTCTATTGCCTTTATAACCACCATATTCCAATGCCTTTCCGTGTCATCCCACTGCTCGTTGGCCATATTTACTTCCTTCCACTCACCAATGTCTCCCCTCTCTCTTTGCTTTCACTCAGATCTCTCTGTCTATCTACTTTTCTCCCCGCTATCTCCCATCTCAACTCAAGAGAAACGAGGAAAGGTTAAAAGAGATGTTGGAGTATCTACTTTTCTCCCCGCTATCTCCCATCTCAACTCAAGAGAAACGAGGAAAGGTTAAAAGAGATGTTGGAGTAACGACATATCTTAGAATGTAAGTAGGGTTGAAGTAAATAGTAGTTTCATTTAAAAAAACAAAAGTATAATTTTGTCATGATTGAAATATATAAACATTACATGTTATGCCATATATAGTTGAGATTTGGGTTAGTGGATAGTAGACCATTGACAATGTAATAGCATAAATACAAATTTTGAGGTGGATTGTGTATTGAAATCCAACTGGTTTTCTAACATATATACCACGTTGAAAAAAATAAATGTGGAAGAGGGCCTGGATGATCGGAAAAAAGGGCCTAGATGCTCCCAGTATTGGGGTTCAGTTAGGTGCAAAAAATGAAAAAAGAGAAAAACGGTGGCGGCCATGGTAGGAGATTGAAAAAAAGGGGGTCTGCCGTACGAAAAAAGGTGGAGCAGGAGGTTTCAGGCCCAAGATGGACCCCGATCCATTAGAAAAAGGGAGATGCAATTTCTTTTTGGGCCCAACTGTGGTCTGCAACCTATAAAAAAGAGAAGAGGGGCTGCTTTTTTAAGAGGTTGATTTGAAGAGAAAAAAGGAAGTGATTGAAAAAAAATACAGCTTTTCAAAAGGAAAAAATGGCTCATTCAAAAAGGAGGAAAGTAAAAAAATGAACAACTTGAAAAAAGGAGAGTTTTTAAAAAAAACTACCATACAAAAACACTATATAAAGATAAAAAAGAGAGTACAACAACAACAACAAAGCCTTTTCCCACAATTAAGTAGGGTCGGCTACATGGATTCTTCGCCTCCATTCAGATCTATCTTGGGTCAATCCCGGGCTTATATCCACAAAACTAAGATCCCTTCGTATGGTCGCTTTCCAACACTTCTTGGGCCGTCCTCGCCCCCTTAAAAGAGAGAATAGCCAAGAGAAAAAGAGGCGACAACAAAAAAAGAGAAAGATTTGTGCCAAAAAAGCACAAAAAAAGAAAATGCATGTTTCATTTAGGTTTCTCCAAACTTGATGATCCATGCTCGCATTCTAGCAAGAATGGGAGAAATGGGGAGTTAGATAGGGTATATATTCTTCTTCTTGAGATGTATCTACAGGACTTTTATTGTCCGTCCACGACTGAAAGACCGACACTCCAGACTATTATTGCTATCAGTTGTCTTCACTAAGCATCGTCTGCTGCTCCGCATTAGATTTTCTTCTTCTACATCGACTCTTCTCCAGACACGAATTGGTATCGCAACGACTACTACATGCACGATTGAGGCTCTTACCCGGTAACCTGAAAGTCGCAGATGCATCCTCTAGCATTGTCTTCTTCCAGCAGTGGTTCTTCAAACGGAATATCCCTATCCTCATCCGAGCAGTATGTCTCTATCTCCATCTCTCTCAGATGTATCGAGTGAAGATGCGATGTATAATTTTCTTTTGTTACAAGATGCAGTTTTCTCAACTCCAACTTGAGGGAGGTGTTGGAGTACGTAATAAAAGGGTAATTAGATCTCTCCAAGATCCAATTACCACTAACTTATGTTTAGTCCCACATCTACTATCAATAGGACTCTGATCTGTCTGTGGGGCTATAAGGAGCCCTACACTCTCTGTGCTCATTGAGAGATTACAATAGACGATCCGACCCTTTGAGACCTTCTCCCAAGGTTTCATCCCGCTCCTCACAAAGTAGGGTTCCACGTTAAATCTTGAGCATTCCATGTTTCATATTTCTTTATTTTATTGCTTTGATTATCGATTGGCTTACGTGTTTATTTATTTCAGCTTTTCAAGTATGACAACAAGTCGACAACTTATATTGCTACTAATCCTGTCTTTCATGAATGCACCGAGCAGATTGAAGTAAGTTGTCACTTTATTAGGGATGTAGTAAGTGAAGCTCATATTACTACAAAGCTTCAGCTTGCATAACTTTCAGCAAAGATCTTCCAAACGCATTTCATTGTTGACCTATAAGTTGGACATGATCAATAGATATGCCCAACTTCAGGGTGTTGTGTTAAGCGCTTTTGGTATATATTACTTTCCACCATTTGAGATTTATGATTTCATCTCTATATAAGAAACACTATACTTTTAAATAAGAGTTGAGATATTTGTAATTGGGCTTCTATGTGTAGAGAGTTGTGTAGTCCACATTGCTAAGTGGTGGGACTTGGTTGAGTTGATGGGATAATAAATAGAGCCCCACACATCATATACTCATTGAGAGGATTTTTTAGGCTTTCTCCCAAGGTTTCATCCCTCTCCTTAGGAAGTAGGGTTCGACGTAAAATCGTGTTCTGTTCTTGATTGCATTCTGCATTTCTCTATTTTATTTATTTTTACATGGTATCAAAGCAGGTGATTGCATGTTTGTTCTCGAAGTTCAATTTTTATTACTTCCACATTCTTGATCTTCAAGATCTATTCGAATTTTTGAGAACCCTACAGATGATTCTATGGGTTTTATTCAAAGTTCAAGATATTTGTTGACGGAATGTGGGGTTTTATTCAAAGTTCAAAATATTTGTTGACGAAATGTGCGCAGCAGAAGCCACAACAGCAAAAGCACTAATGACGACGACTAAGAAGCATCCTGTGAGATTTAAGGGACGAGTCAAGGAAGGTTGGTGGAGGCTTGACAGGATGCTTGTTGATGCGATCAGCACATGATATTGTTGCATGGAGGTGATGTTCCAAGGTGATCTCCACAATCCACCATTCATGAGATATGGAGGCTATTCACGTGAATGATGTGAACCAAAGTGGTGGAGGTTCTGGTGGCGATGAAGATGTCGATAGGTTCCCATCAGAATCCTAGTGCCGAAGAAGATAAAAGCTTGATGCCCCCAATGTAAGAATCTCAAGTGAAGTAAACACAAAGGTAGCAGCTTCCCGAGGCAACGGTGAAAAACTGATCAGTAACAGCAGGTTGATTATTGGAAAAAGTGGCGCAGCAAGCAGCAACGTAATGAGGCAACGGTGTTTGTCATGAGAAGTATGATGATGTTGAAAGAAGGCAAAGATGATGGCGTCTTCCATCAGTTGATGGTGTCCCCATTTGAAATCACATCGTAACATCGCTTGGGATGGTTTTCCTACCGGGGAACCTAACCGGAGGAAAATGCCTCATGCTAATAAGAAGGCCAACTTTATTGAAATGTCTCTTGGGTTCAATAAAATTGTTTGCTTAATTTTAAATGTAAATGGGTGTTGTGCAAATGTCTCTTGAGTTCAATAAAAGTGCGTGCTTAGATTTAAATGTAAATGAGGGTTGTGAAAAGGAAAATAAAGGTCATGCTACAAAAGGGAAAACATCAAAAAAAATGAAACAAAAAGGAGAGAAATCTGTGCAGAAAGATCAACGGTGAAAAGAAAAGGAAGGGATATAGCAACAACAAAGCCATTTCCCACATTAAGTAGGATCGGGCCGATCAGGTACACGGATTCTTTGCCTCCAATCAGATCTATTTTGGGTTATTCTTAGAATCAAATCCAAATAAATGGGAGATAGGAGAAGAAAAAAGTAGAGATTTTTTTGTTTAAATATTGTCCCACATGGATATAGAAGATAGGGGGAGTGTACAAGAACACCCTCTTATGTCCCATGAGGCACACATATGTGATTATTTGTTGAAAGGATCACATACTCATGATTTGATTTCAGAGTCAATGTGGACCATGTATATCAGAGATCTAAGATAGATGATTGATACAAAAAGATCCATAGGTACTCCAGAGTAGTATTCCATTCTTTGACCCAATGTGAGAGAGGCACACAGTTAAGGCTCTCATTAAGAAAGACTTATTCCAACAGCTTCCATAATAGAAGCCCTTTGTTTTGGTCATCATATGGCGGCACAACTCATAGAGATATTCATCAGAGAAATATGTTTTTCAATCTTCCATACCAGACCATTCAAAAGCCCAGCAGCAGCAGTTCCAGATCGAAAACGCGAGAAGCGCAATTGAAAGATTGAGATTTGTATTTGATTTTTGCTCTTGGCTTTGAGTATTATCCAAACTGGACATTTCATTCCCCAGCTTGTGGAGGAGCATCAAAATATTTGTAATTGACTTTTATATGTGGATATTAGTCTCACATTGCTATGTAGTGGGACTTGATTAAGTTGGTGGTGTTATAAATAGAGCCATCCACCCCATGTGATCATTGAAATAATTCAATAAATTACCTAGCCCTTTTAGGTTTTCTCTCGGTTTCATCTCGCTCCTTGGGAAGCAGGATTCCGTGTAAAATCATGTTGCATTCTTCATTCTAATTCTACCTTTCTCTATTTTATTTATTTTTACAACAATTACATTTTCCATCTGACTTTTCAACACTTAATTATAAACATGTTGGAAATAAATATATTCTGTTCTCTCTCGTAAACATTAGCTAATGATACTAATCACCTAGACTCGACAATTTTATACACATCTCTTCTAGCTAATAACAATAATAATGCATCTCGCGTCATATACATGAGGGACATGCTAGGGAGATGAAGTCTAAATAATGATTTGACGAGCAACTATGCAGGAATTATGAATTACCTGCTCCACATAGTCACATGCAATGACAGAACCACCAGCATTGCAATGATATCACATGGCGAACACATCCAAGTTCCAAATGGATAGTACTTTTTTCCCATACAATGATCTCAAAAGAGGTCTTCTCCTATTAGGACACTCATAGATCCCTCTCACGTAGTAATATCCAAAAAGGAGTTCTCACACATAAGAAACACAAAGAAGGGATCATCTATATGGTACCATGAACCCAATAAAACTTTTTTTGAAAGATGAACCCCAATAAACATAGATAATTCCATGACCTATGGAAATCATACCAAACAAGTCTTACTTAAGAGATTAAAAATTTTGAGATTGACTCATGCACTCCCGCCTCTCTTTTTTTATTAGAAGTTAAAACAAGGGTGAGCTCCCAAGGTGGGAGTCATCGCAACATATAATTCATTAGAAAGTAGTACATTACATGCCCAAAAATTAAAAAGCGTGTTACAATGAGACACAACATTCTCCGAGTAAAAAGTCTGATTATTGAAGATCAAGTCATTTCACCCATTCCAGATGGCCCAAAGAACAGCAAACGGCTTGGAACAGTCATCCATAGAGTTGTCCCGAATCGATCTCCAAAACTCAGATGCCCGCCGGCCTCCACCAATGGGATCCCAACCTCCCTCTAAACCCTCACCGAGGTCAGGCACTCAAAAAAGAGGTGGTTTGAAATTTCAGCCATCCCCTCACACCTATCGCAACATGCGTCCGCCAGTCCAAACATCCTCCCTCTCCTAGTTTTATCGCATAATCGATCCTGTCTCAGACACCATAGGAAGATCTTAAACCTGTACGGAATTTTGGTTGCCCAAACCACCTTCATATCCTGAGTAAGTTCAACATTCAGCACCTGCATCGATCTTCTCATCTCCTCATACGCTTTTTTAATAGAACTTACCGACATGCTATTCGAAATGATCGAGCTCATGCGAGACGTCCCCCGACGAAGGGATCTCCGCCTGCAACCTAATATACTCCTCCAAACGCTACTCCGAGAGGTCCAACATGAATACCAGCAACCACATACCAGAGTAAGCCACCTGCGAGAGAAGGGCCTCCTTCGACACCGCCAGAGCAAAAAGCCACGGGAATCTTCCATCAAGACAACCCTACCTCGTCCAGTTATCCAGCCAGAATCTGAATAAATGACCATCTCATACCTTTGGCCGAAGTCTCAATGCCGCAAAAGGGAGAACCTCACGAATAACGGCCCATAAAGGCGATTCAAACCTTATTCTCCCAGCCACCAGCTCCCACTTTACACAACAGATACTCCTTACTAGCCTAGCCTCAAGTGAGGTCGAAGAGCCCCAAATCTGGATCACCCACTTAGCAATCAGCGCCTTGTACATGCATTCCACGTCACGAACCCCTAGACCGCCCTCACCACGTCCCTTCGTCACCTCGTCCCAACTCACTAGATGCAAACCGAACCTCTGCTGCATACCGTTGGACCAGAAGAACCTCCTCATCAAAGACTCTACCTTCTTCCTAACCCCCACCAGCATCAATCGGGAGGAGGAGAAGAAGAAGATAAGGATGGCCGAGAGCACATGCTTCAGAAGAATCAGCCGCTCCCCCACCCCCCCCCACCCCCTCTTTATTTTTTTATTGAATCTGACCCATCATCCCCTTTACTCTCTCGACTTGCAAAGCTAATCGCATATCATTTTCCTTCTACTGTAATCCCCAAATTTCTATTTGCATCGCATGACTTCCTTCGGAACTTAAAGTGTCTGTGTGAAATCGGCATTGTCATAGTGATTGACAACTACATCAATAACATTGAAGGTCTCCCCAAGGTGGCTAATGAAGCATACGCTTGCATGAGGAGTGCGGTATGAAGGAAAACAATTACACAAACTTGCTAATGTGCACATGAGAAGGCATTATTATGTAATTTACCCATTAAGGCTTCCCTCTTCTATATAAGAGATCCGTTGGGCTTTATGAATAAACAACGAAGTATTTTCCTTGACACTCCCAATCCCACAAGTTATATATCTCATGCAAGATAGGACTATGTGATTCATACAGGGCTAGAAATGGTGAAGCCTTTAAAGTGACAAGATGAAAGGTGGTAGAAACTAGCCCCGCATTGAGTTCATTTACAGAAGACGTGTTGGTGGCGTGGTTTTTGGCATTTGCAAGTTGTGGCATCTCATGGGGGATAAAGGAAATGGTAGTGGTCTCGAACTGCTCAAAGGCAACTAGAGCCATGAAAGTTTCAAGGCTCTCGAAGGTTGTTGGCATAGTAGAAGAATTTACATGTGTACGGGGAGATCAGTAAAAGGCATGATTGGAGCATCGATGACCCAGTTTAAGGCATCTTAATGTGGAGTGAATAACTCTGATCACAGTGAGCATGTCGGAATGATGAATTGCATTAATGGTGGTTCCTCGAGGTGATCTCCAAGAAGGAGGCCTTTAATAGAGGCTATAATGATGATACATCAGCATGACCTCAAAAATGAGGCAATCAAGCGATTCTCGAAGAGTTGGAGGAAGGTGTGCAATCAAGTTGCATGTTTGTATCTAGGGAAGCACAAGAGGAGCAGTTGCACAACATGGGTGAACAGTTATTGTGTTCAGTAGGCAGTTTGAGGTCAACATGCTCATTGTGTACCAAAGTAGCAACTTCATCTCGAGAAGTTAAAGAGGCATGTGGTTTTGGTGACCATCAAACTCTCACACGGTTAGCAGCACGATGAAAAAGAGACTGCCGACAATATGGATTCCAACAAGATTCGGTTGCAATCAGAAACCTCAAAAACCTAAAACATGTGGCATGTACAACAGCTTATGAAAGGGTTGGAGACTTTAAGGACATTGATGGCATCATAGACTATTTTGTTTTTTCTTCTCTTTTTTCTTGTTTTTTTCTTTTTCTTCTTTCCTCTATTTTACTTTGTATGAGGGGGTTGCAATAATCAAACTTTATATGAGGATGATCTAGACTTCCTTATATAACAAGTCAAACCAAAAGTTTACCTTCAAGCAACCATTTTTTTTTAAATTTATCATGCAAAAAAGAGGTGTGGTCTAGATGGCTCAATTCAAGCCTCACTCAACAATGCCCAATTGAATCATTGAACTGTGGCAATGGCTTACACTCTATGCTTTGATATCATTAATGCAATATCAAAAATTTGTGGATAACAGCATACATGACTGGCTTTGAAAGTTGAGAGAGAAATAAGGATGACGAATTGGATTCCATAGAAAAACAAAAGAAAGATGGGAACAGGTAATTCAACTCCATTGTTTATTCCGTAACATACCAGCCCCTGTACATACATAGGAGGAGAAGGAATTACACAAGAAAATAACAAAACAAAATTATGTCGCAGTCAAATGAAAACGATTCCTAGAAAATCCTAGTAATAGTTCTAATTGCTTGGCTACTAATAGGCCCCTAATTTGATTCAACTAACTAGATATATTATCAAAATTAGAGATCATATCGATCTCTATCTATTTAATCAAATGAAAAGTATTCCTAAAAAATCCTAATAATAGTTCAATTCTTGACTGGGTTAAACTCTCGATTTTTGGATTGCATTGCCATGGCACAATCATTACCTTATTGCTTCTTCATGTGCATACTCACATGTTGTCAATGTTGGTGTAGGCCTACATGTAAAACCAACACTCCTCACTTAGCCTCACACGCCCACCAAACGATCGTCGCTCACCACAACATATTTAGTCACGTGGCATGAAGCAGATTGCTTTAGCATGCTCCTGAATGCCTTCATCGGGTATCATCTCCAACACTCCCCCAAACAAAGACATCCCTCATGAGTGAACAATGATGGTAGCTCTACGATCCCAACTCACCCACATGCCTCTATGTGTTGTAAGCATGCCTCCACATGCCTTAATGTCATTGAATCGAGTAGAAGAAGATGGAGTGACTGAATTTCATTATGCTACCGTAGGACTCATCACAAACATGGAGGCTTAGGACTAGGGTTACATAGATAATCATCACATTAGCCCAAACACTAGTGCGTGCCTAAGTAGGTGGAACATATAACTTAACACTCTCCTTCAAGCTGGAGCATATATATTAATTATGCTCAGCTTGTTACAAAATTTTCAAATTGTGTATGAGCAAGTGGCTTGATGAACACATCAATAGTCTGATTTATAAAAGGTACATGGAGAATAAGCTCTAACCCTCTTTGTATTAAGTCTTACACAAGTTTATGTGTTCATGAACCATGGGATTGTTGGCTCTATACATCTTGCTTAATTATCGCACTTGTGCTCCACAACAAGGCCTTAAATGTCGGTTTCGGTCACCATTTCGGTATCGACCAAAACAGAATTTCGATGGAATTTCGGTGGAATTTCGACCGAAATTTCGGTCATTTCGGTCATTTTTTGTACTAGCACCCCCATATTTCGGTCATTTCGGTCAAATTTCGATTTCGACTGGATATCGATATTTGACAGAAATTCGACTGAATTTCGCTGAAATTTGAGGCCATGCTCCACAATAGGCTATGAGATCAAAAGCATTGCCTTCTGTGAATACAAGGCCTTTTGCTGGAAAGGACTTGATATTTCTTAAGACCATAGTTGAGGTAGGAGAATTCATGAAACTGACTCAGCTTGCCAACTGCAACAATTGTGTCGAGTAGTGTGATGGTTAGATATAGAAGTTTGCGAAATAATTGTTTCCAGTGATCTATACCTTCAATTTCTCGATTCATAGATGTATGCCTTGGGGTTCCTGGATATATGTGTTGGATTAGACCCAAGCATTCCAATCTCATGCAGTAAATCGACATACCCAAGCATTCCAATCTCATGCAGTAAATCGACATACTTTCTTTAGGACATAACTATACTTTGCCTGGATTGGGGTATTTCAATCCCAAGAAAGCATCTCCAACGTCCCACATCTTTGATCACAAATCGTTGAGCTAGTTGCTTCTTAACCTCTACGATGCTTTCGGAGTCATCTCCGATGAGGATGACGACTACCACATAAACTAGTATTGCTACAATCCCCTTTATATTCTTACATACAAATAAGGAATGATCTGATAAAGACCTCGAGAGTCCATGCTTTCTAGAACTTTTGATAATTTCAGAAATCAAGCTTGAAAACTCTGTTTAAGCATATAGATAGTGTTGCGTAGTAAGTATGATTTCTAACACCCTTCAATCCTCAAAACCGGGAGGTTACTGCATGTCTATCGCCTAGATTAGGCTATTACAATCCCAAGAAAGTATCTTCAACGTCCCAAATCTTTGATCACAAATTGTTGAGCTAGTTGCTTCTTAACCTATGCAACGCTTTCAGAGTCATCTCCAATGAGGATGATGGCTACCACATAAACTAGTATTGCCACAATCCCTTTTTCGTTCTTACATACACTGTTGTAAAAGTCCCTCAATTGGCCCGACTAGTAGGTCTGACTAGTATGGTCGGCAGAGTGATCGATCGAGTATTGACTAATTCCGACTAGGCCAACTAGTTGATCGATTATTGCTTGGAGATACCATATGTTTTTTATTTTATTTTTTGCTTTTTTTAAAAGTAAATTTATTCTAATACGTTTAATATTCTATTTAAATTCAATTACTTCTTTTTCTTTCATTGTGATAATATAAAGAGATATTTACACCCATTACCCTAAGTGATTTCATAATTACCCCAGGAACCATGTGTAATCGCGAATTACACCCATAACCCTGAATACTAACTCCGTCTCACACTTATAACCCTCCATTAAGTTGGTATGTTAACTCAAGTTACTCAACCACTCATATGAGTTACTCTAACTACATCACATCTAAGAGTTGTTATTTATTCTCTCTTTCTATTTTTTTATTTTTTGGAAAAAATAATCCAATACTACCCACACTCCTTTCTTCTTCCTCTCCTCCCCCTCTCCTCCTCCTCCTCTAATCCTACAACAACAGCCTCCCCAACACTCCGACGATGCTTCTCAACCTCCTCTCCGTCATCATCCGCTCTGACACCTCGATCCCCGCTGTCGCACCCTCCCCCACCCACCATCGCCCCTTTCCAGCCCCCTCGTCCATATCCTCCGCCCCCATCTCCAGCAACCTCGACCCCCACCGCTACCTCGCTTCCACCTCCCTCTGCACCCCCGCCTCCAACGACCTCGACCCCCCACCGCCACCCCGCTTCCACCCCCCTTCGCACCCCCGCCTCTAGCGACCTCCACCCCAACCGATACTCCCTTCCACCTCCGCACGCTCCCCCACCCCCACCGTCGCCCCCTTCCAGGCCCCTCATCTGTCTCCTCTGCTCCTGCCTCCAGCGACCTCCACCCCCACCACAACCCTTTTTCGACCCCCCCTCCTCCCTCCGCCTCCAGCGACCTCCACCCCAACTGACGCACCCTTCCACCTCTGTCGCCGCACCCTCCCCCACCCCCATCGTCGCCCCCTTCCATCCCCCTCATACATCTCCTATGGCGTCGCCTCTAGCGACCTCCACCTCCATCGACACCTCCTTTTAAACCCCCTCAGTCCCCTACCTCCAGCAGCCTCTACCCCCACCGCCACCCTTCCAGTCCCCTCTGCTACTCCCTTACAATCCCCCGTTGCATCCCTTTCGCCCCCTGCCTCCAACCCCTTCCACCCCCTCGATTGTCGCCCTCCAGCCTCCTGGTACGAGAATGGATTCTGGGAAACATCAAGAGGTGGGGTCTGAGGTTGCTGACATCGACGAGGAAGACGTTGGAAACTGGGTGCTTTGGTTGCCTAAGTTGAGGAAGATGGGGCATTATTTGGGAAAGTGATTTTGTTCGATGGGTAAAATTGTCTAAAACAGATAGAATATGTCAAAGTTAACGGCATAAACGGATGGAAGTTGACACAGGGTTATGTCATGTAAGGGTTAAACATTATTCGGGGTTCTGGGTGTAATTCGCGATTACACTGGGTTCATGGGGTAATTACGAAATTAGTCAAGGTCATGGGTGTAAATATCCCTAATATAAAAAATTGTACAACTATATGTAAATATATAACAATATACATATAAAAAGTTTTATATATTTAAAATAATTTAAAAATTCAAAGCCGATTAAAGCTGGCTAAATCCAATTAGCCGTCCGACTACCGATTAATCCTTAGTAAGTGACCCAACCGACCGAGTACCAACTACCGATTTTTGCAATCTTACATACAAATAAGGAATGATCTCATAAAGACCTCAAGAGCCCCGACTTTCTAGAACTTTTGATAATTTCAGAAATCAGGCTTGAGGACTTCGTTTAAGCCTATAAATAGCATTGCTTAGTAAGTATAATTTCTGACACCCCTTGAGCCTCGAAACATGGGAGGTTGATGCATGTATATCACCTCATGTAGGTCACCATATAAAAAGGAATTCTTCGCATAAAGTCAGTGCAAGATCCAATCAAAGTGGTACGGCTACCAATATAAAAATCCATATTGTGGAAAGACAAGCGATCGAGAAGGTGTTGCAGAAGTCAACATTGCATATTCGTGTAAAGACATTGAAGACCAATAGATCATGGTACCAAGAACTTAATCCATCTCACTTATATTTGACTGTACTACAGTCTAAATCCAACCACCTTGATGTCACTAGGTGGATCAACTAGCTGCCTATGGGCTACATGAGATAAGAGCAGACATCTCTTCCTCTATTGCATGTCGTCATCTGGAAGTCACGGAGTGTCCTCTATGATTATGAGGGATATTTGTAACGAATAAGGCCTAAGAAAGCCATTTGTATGGCAATCCAGGACCAGAGAAAGAAATAGTTGCAAAAAGAGCGTGCTTGGCACATTGTTTGCCCCCCTTCTGAGTTATGGGAAGATCTACTACCTTGGCTACTGGGTTGTCTCCTGATCATGTTGATGTATCTATAGTAGGAGAAATGCTATCAGTATGTAAAACTATAGTTCAAGGACTTACTTTACTGAGAATTGGTGCAAGCTCGGAAAGGGAAGTCTCCGTTGATATTGAACCATATAATGAACATCTCATATAATGAAAACAAAAATTGGTGTTTCTAACATAGTAGGATGCAAAACACAAGCATACTAGTGCCTAGATAAAAAGGAAGTGATTCAAAAAATGTGACGTCAGCAATAATGTTGTGCATTCGTGACCTAGGAGGCTAGGATTATAGCAGTGATTTCTTATCTGAGTTCTGACGTACATTAAGAACGCATATTTTATCATCCTAGAGGCCAATTTGTACCTACCACGGCCAAGAATGTAAACAAAACCACACGCCTAAAATAGTAAGAGGAACAGAGAACGCGCCCTTTCTTACGAAGAGGATCTCAATGGGAACTAGCTCATAAATGGAAGTAAAGAACATACAATAAAGTAGTTATAAGGACCGCATCCCCCTAATATGTAGGTGGAACGTGATAGTGTATGAGAAAAGTTCATGCGATATCGAAAATGTTCATATGTTTTCTTTCGGAAACACCATTTTGCTGTGAGGTAGGAGCATAAGTAGTCTGATGTATAATTCCTTGAGTGGGGAGGAAACTTTATCATGTGAAAACCTAGCATTATAAAAATGAAGGGTTTTAATATTGACACCGAATTGGGTATTTATTTCGTTTATAAATATAAGAGGGTCGACACCAAACTTATTTATCCGCAAAGAAGTTCAAGAAGCATGGGAGACATCATCAACTCTAACTAGATAGTATCTATCCATTCCTCCGCGATCAGGATATTCGTTGTGTCCACAAACATGGAGGAAACGAACTTCGATGATGTTTACCCAGTTGGTGAGCCTCATACTCTAGATTGATAGTGGGCAGAAGGTGGGGAAGAACGTAGTGAAGTTTTCGAGGAAGGATGACCTAAGAGTTTGTGTCATATAGATAGGGTTCGAGATATCGCGATATATCGGTCATATATCGTTGATATGTTGGTATCGATATGGGACCGATATGTAAAGCGATATGGTGATATATGCCACTAAAAAGGACTTTCCTTCACAAATGGTTGTCGATATGGACGATATTTCGATGATATATTGTAAAAAATTCATATCGTCACGGTACTGATATAAAGTCTGATATCTGTAGAGAGTGTTATTATTATTATGTTCTATGTACCTTTTCATAGTTTCTTATTTCTTTCTGGACTACTACGTAATTTACCCATGAGGCCTCTCTCTATATAAGAGAGGCTAGGGTTCTCTTGAATAATAATTCGCTCATTTTCTTCCAACATGGTATCAGAGCCTCAACCCTAGGCTCTCAGCCCTAGCCGCCACCCACCCCCTCCTCTCTCGAGTCTCTCGCCGGCCCCACTCGCCGCCAGCCACTCCCACCCGTCGTAGAGGCACCGCCACCCCTATTCTCGCCGCCGCCAGCACCTATTCTCGTTGTCGCCAGCCCTAGCGGCGCCCGACCCCAGCCCTAACGGCAACCAGTTGCTGTCGCAAGCCCGTAGGGGGCCGTCAGTGCGTAGAGGGGCCGCAGCCCTCATCTCCAGTCGTGCCCTAGCCTTCCACGGCTAGGCTTCTCTCTCCGGATTTATGGATTTGAGTGCGTAACGTCTACATACGCACTCGAATCCTATGCAGTTTGTGTAGACGTCTGTCATCTTGTCTACAAACCCTAGTTCTTCTCAAGCGGCGATATCTCATAATCAGAAGTTGATATGCCCTCCATAGGCGTGTTTAAAGGTCATGCACCAATCGTCAAAATGGACGGGTCGAACTATGAGCTTTGGGCGATGCAGTTCATGAGCCTCATGAAGTCAAATGGTAAGAAGCACATTCTTACCGAGGATGAGCCTGCTGGGAAGACAGGGATATATGCCTCGTGGGAGGATGATGATTCATATGCCAAGATTTGGCTGTCAGGTACACTATCGATGGAGATTGCCAATGATGTCATCCATCATCCCACTGCTAAGGCAATGTGGGACATTCTGGCTGCAACATATTCACAAGTGCGGAATAAGACCAAGATGTTACAGCTTCAGCATGATATATTCACAATGAAGCAGAACGGTGGACCACTTCACTCCTTGTACATGTCCCTGAGAGGGATGTTTGAGAAGCTATACAGTATCATTCCATTACAGCAACCCTTGAGCAGCAGAAGACGTTTAGGAACACCACCATGGTGGGCGTTCCCCTTGCAGCCCTAGATCCTGAGTACGAGGCTGCCCGCTCTCAGATTTTGGCTGATGTTGTTATTCCTCCAATGGAGGATGTCTACCGAAGGCTCAGTCACAAATCCGTGGCTTCCAGCTCATCTACTCCACCCCCATCGGCGATGGAAGTATCGCGTGGGAGAGGTGGTCTGTCATCTGGCTGTGGACGTGGACGTGGAGGTGGTAAGGGTGGTCGTTTTCGTCACCCTTGCTCGTACTGTCACCGCACAGGGCACTCGGAGGATACATGCTACTCTAAGCATGGGTTTCCAGCATCGGCACGTGTAGCGGAGCATGTTCTGCCCCAGCCAACTTCCACTGCAGATAACCGTTTTGAGGAACTTGTGGCACGTTTACGAGATATTATGCCACCATCCTCCGCAGACACTTCTAATGGACCTTCTGATGTTGTTGCCTCTGCCTCTGCTAGCTCCTCTGCTATCGCTAGTACCTTAGGTAGTGCTACTGCATTTACTTCCTGTCATGATATATCTGATTGGATTATAGATTCTGGTGCCACACATCACATCTGCCGTAATCGAGAGAGACTTGAGTCCTACAGGGACATTCCCCATGGCCGTTCAGTACAGATCGCAGATGGTACACATTCCCCTCTTATTGATCAAGGGGAGGTCATTCTTTCCTCTTCCATGCATCTACAGAATGTTCTGCATGCTCCCGAGTTCTCCATGAATCTGTTATCTATTAGCCAAATTACAAATGATTTGCATTGTTGTGCCATATTTGACCCCTCTTCTCTTATTTTTCAGGACATACTAACGGGCAGGGTGATTGGCTGTGGCTCTGAGCAAAATGGTCTGTATCGGCTGGTCCGGAATTCTTATGTTGCCGCCTCTTCTTACTCTGTCGGACCAGTGTCTCCCTACATCTGGCATCTTCGCTTTGGTCATCTCCCGCTCCAGAAAATGCGCCGCCTTCTGCCTCAGATATCTCCCAGTTCTTCCTTTCGCTGTGAAGCATGTCAGTTGGAAAAGCATCATAGGTCCAGCTTCCCAGGTCGTCAGAGTCAGAGCAGTTGCTCCCCGTTCGAGTTATTTCATATTGATATTTGGGGTCCTAGTCGTGTTCCCGATCATCAGGGACACAGGTTTTATCTAGTTGTCGTGGATGATTTCTCTCGTGTGTCTTTGGTCTTTCTTTTAAAGAATAAATCTGAAGCAGGAGATGTGATAAAAAATTTGATTAATGAAGTGCAGAATGTTTTTTCTTCTACTGTCAAATATGTTCGTACAGATAACGCTCTTGAATTCTGTACACGATCTCTCTCTCAGTTTCTTTTGTCAAAGGGCATTATTCATCAAACTACTTGTACCTATACATCACAGCAAAATGGAGTACCAGAAAGAAAACATCGACATCTCCTTGACATTACTCGGACCCTTCTTATTCAGAGTTGTACTCCTCTCTCTTTCTGGGGGGATGTTGTTCTTACAGCTTGTTACCTGGTCAATCGTATGGCGTCATCTGTCCTAAGTGAGAAAATCCCTATGTCTATCCTTTTTCCTGATAGGGATTTATTCTCACTTACACCTCGTGTCTTTGGTGCTGTTGCATTTGTTCATCTTCTCACTCCAGGACTTGACAAACTCTCTCCTAGAGCGGTCAAGTGTGTCTTTGTTGGTTACTCTCGGACTCAGAAGGGCTATCGTTGTTATGACCCAATAAACAAGAAATATTTTGTGAGTGCTAGCGTCACATTCTATGAGTCTGTTATGTACTTCTCTCCTACAGGTCACAGGTTGGTACCATCCACTACCAATGATGATGTCTATGTCCCTCCACCTCCTAGGTGGGGTTCACCGGAGTCCACTACTGAACCGGGTACTACGTCTGCTTCACCACCATCACCTCCACAACCACCACCTCCGCAACCTCCTATTCCACCGTTACCAAAATTTTATACACATCGGTCAGGTCCTGCTCAGGCTATACGTCCATCATCCATCACGCCTCAGGTATGTTCTGATAGCATTACAACTGACGGGTCGGATATGGTACATGTGCAGGATTCTTCATTACAGGAGGACACTACACCTTCTAGTACACTGGGCGATGACCTGGACATTCCTATTGCTATCCGGAAGCAAAAGAGGGCGTGCGCATCTTATCCCTTTGCTTCTCAGGTATCGTTTCATCGTCTCACAGGAGAGTTTCAGAGATTTGCTACAGCTTTGTCATCCGTGGAGATACCACGGAACTATCAGGATGCTATTCAAAGTGATGTCTGGCGAATGGCTATGGAAGAAGAGATGAGGGCATTACAGTCTCGTGACACATGGAGCTTGGTTACTCCTCCTCTTGATGCATCTATTGTTAGCTGTAAATGGGTATTCACAGTTAAATACCATGCAGATGGCAGTCTAGATCGATACAAGGCTTGGTTGGTGGCTCGAGGTTTCACACAAACCTATGGTGTGGATTATATGGATACATTCTCTCCAGTGGCTCGTCATTCTATCCTTTGTATACTTATTTCAGTTGCAGTGGTACGTGACTGGAATATATACCAGCTTGATGCCAAGAATGCATTCTTGTATGGTGATCTGCAGGAGGAAGTCTACATGCAGCAGCCACCTAGGTTTACTGCTAAGGGGGAGAAGCATATGGTCTGTAGACTTCACAAGGCAATTTATGGCCTTAAACATAGCCCAAGGGTGTGGTTTCAGAAACTCTCTCACCTGATTGAACGACAGGGGTTCAAGAGATCGAATGCAGATCACTCATTGTTTATTCAGAAGTCTTCTACAGGTACGGTTGTCATCATGGTTTATGTTGATGATATCCTTGTTACAGGAGATGATGTTCAGGGAATAGAGAAGGCAAAAGCATTCCTAGGCCATCAGTTCGTCACGAAGGATCTTGGAACCCTAAGATACTTTCTGGGGTTGGAATTTGCCAGGAATGCACAGGGTATAGTGATGACCCAAAGGAAGTATATTTCAGATTTCCTACTTGAAACAGGCATGGTTGAATGCAAACCTTCGAGTATTCCTATGGATCCAAGCATGAGGCTATACGATGATGACACTATTGAAGTAGACAAGAGGAGATATAGAGAAATGGTGGGTAAGCTCCTTTATATTACTATAACTCGACATGATATTGCTTTTGCAGTAAGCCGGGTGAGTCAGTTTGTAAAGCAACCCAGACAAGTTCATATGGATGCCATACACATGATACTAAGGTATCTAAAGTCCTCTCCAGGTTCAGAGTTGCTATTCCAAAAGGGCACAGATCTATCTATTTCAGCATGTGCAGATGCCGATTATGCAGGATGCCCTAAGGGTAGAAAGTCAACCTCACGATATGTCATGTTCGTTGGGAGCTCTTTAGTCTCTTGGAAAAGCAAGAAGCAAACCGTTGTGGCAAGGTCTAGCACAGAATCCGAATACAGGGCCATGACGCAAGCAAGCACGGAGATGATGTGGGTCCGATCTGTACTAGAGGACCTACATGTAGCCGTACCTTTACCTATGCAGCTTCAGTGTGACAATCAGGTAGCATTGTTTATTGCTAACAATCCAGCTTTCCATGAGAGAACCAAACATATAGAAGTTGATTGTCACTATACTAGAGATTTGATTCAGAGAGGCATGATATCTACATCTCATGTGAGATCAGGGGATCAGACTGTCGACATTCTCACCAAGCCGTTGCTCAGAGGACCCTTCCAGAAATGTTCTTCCAAGTTGAGCATGATTGATATCTATGCTCCACCTTGAGGGGGAGTGTAGAGAGTGTTATTATTATTATGTTATATGTACCTTTTCATAGTTTCTTATTTCTTTCTAGACTACTATGTAATTTACCCATGAGGCATCTCTCTATATAAGAGAGGCTAGGGTTCCCTTGAATAATAATTCGCTCATTTTCTTCCAACAATATCAATATTTAAACCCTCGCATAGAGAGCTTGAACAAGCAAAAAGCTGAGTGACAGAGTATATAGTAGCATTTGTGGACTGGACTAAGTGGTAGGCACCCATGTTCTTCATGGCCTGCACCAATCATCCTCCCATTCAAGATGTCCTAAAAAATACAAAAGACAGCATCAGGTATGGCTCGACAAATGAGTTCCTTGCAAACTTGAGCGACAAATAATAATTGATATGAAACTCGGAAAAAACAAAATATTGTTGAGCTTCATGTTAGGAGAGAGATGAACATTCCCTTTCCCTTTTATAGGGGAAAAGCTTCCATTTGCAAGTTGAACGGTTCTTCTTAGGTTAACATGTCGCATCTGGCGAAGTAAACTATTTTCCCTCACAAAGGTGAATGGTGACTCCAGCATCAACCAACCAATCTGATTTTGCAAAATAGTTGGCGAAACCAACATAGATACATGAGTAAATGATATTGGCCTTTGGATGATTACTAAAATGGAAATGTGTAGTACGAGGGTTGAATATGTTCAAGAAGTGCATCAGATCTTCAAAGTCCTCTTTCGGGACTATCATATATTGTCCATTGAACTAGTTATGAATCAAGCATCAGGTGATGGATAATAAAGTTTGTTGTAACAAACATCATCCAATATGTTTTAATCTTTCATAGAAAGTCCATTGCATCGTGCAGTGTCATCTCCCTAACATGTAACACCACAACTACGGCCCGTGTATGAACCATGGCATCCTATTCCAAATTGAGCAACAAGAGCGGTGCTCTGTCCCTGTAACTCTAGAGTCCCACTGTTGTGGGAGATCTTAAGTTGACTGAGTGTTGTTTGCATCCTTTATGTTGATAGAGTAGTTGTCGTGGTAAAGTGTTCTCGAGAGGTAGCATAGCCCATGTAAAGCCTGCAAGGCTACCATAATCGACATGTGTTGGTGAGATTTTTCGGTTTAGGACGCGTGCTTCTTGAAACACAAGCATTACATCTTCAAATACAGGATTTCAGTTGAGAGAAGTACTCCATCTGGGGATGCTCTTGCTTCGAGTTCATCATTTCAAAATATGTTTGAAATATTATGCTCGAGTTCTCCTCCCCATATATGGCTTTCAAGGAAGTTTGCATATCAAAAGCATCCTGACAATATATCAGTTCATCGGTGACTCTACTAATCATGTTGATTATAATCCACAAAAACACTATCTCATCATCCTTGTCCCAGGTGGCATGTTTGTATGCCCGAAAAGAATATGTTCCTTGTCCTACCCTCGTACAATCATTGGAAACATCATCAACCATTTACGATAATTTATCTCGTCCAATTTATAGATCGAGCCAAAGGAGGGTAGGAATGCACTCCCTAATTCATATCCCAGTATGTTACCTCAACCTCGAATTCTGACATCTTTGATATTGTCAAGGAAAGCTTGTAAAATAAAATTGAATAGTATCTATTTAGATCATATCATGCAAGATGCGAGCGCAAGTGAAGGTGGGAAAAGGAGGGGTTGTGTCTGTTACCAAGTAGAAGAAGATAAAGGAATGACTTGATTTCATTATTGTGAAAAAATATGAAAGAATAGAAAGACTTATCTTATTCAAGAGGTCTAGGGTTCCTTATATAGGACAAAAACCTAGAGTGCTCAAAGGAGAATATTCTATAGAATATTCTCTATAGAACATTCTCTTAAGAAATAGTCACATAGAATATTCTCTATAGAATATTCTCTTAACAAATATACTCCCAACACTCCCCCTCAAGTTGGAGCATATCCATCGATCATGCCCAACTAGGAAGCAATCCAGGAAAGGCGCTTCTTTGACAAGGCCTTTGTAAATATGTCTGCAAGCTGAAGATCTGTCAAGATGTGTGGTGTAGCAATCTTGCCTCCTCGTACAGCATCACAAATGAAATGGCAGTCAATCTCGATGTGCTTGGTTCTCTCATGGAATATAGGATTAGTGGCAATGTAAGTACCAGATTTATTATCACAGTATAGAGGAACAGAAGTGGTGATATCAATGTTGAGTTCTTGCAGAAAAGTCAGTAGCCAAGTAATTTCACATGTAGCATGAGCCATTGCCATGTTTTCTGCCTCTGCACTGGATCGGGAGACTATAGTCTGCTTCGTGCTCCTCCAACTAACAAGATTTCCTCCTACCATCATAGCATAGCCCGTAATGGAACGACGGTCCTCAGGCGAGCTTGCATAATCAGCATCAGCGTAGGCAACAACATCAGTGTATCCATTTGCCCCATAGAATAGGCCACGTCCGGGTGATTCCTTCAGATATCGAAGGATCAGAAGAACATCCTTCCAATGGTTATAACAGGGTTTCTCCATGTATTGGCTAGCTCTGCTCACAGCATAGGATATGTATGGTTTAGTAACAGTAAGATACAACAGTTTTCCAACAAGGCTTCTGTATCGTGTAGTGTCTTCAAATGGAGGATCATCAGAGGTAGAGTGTTTCCTTGGTTCTGCATCCAAGTAATCCAATCTCAGTTAGCATATCTAGGCAGTACTTCCTTTGTGACATATGAAGTCTCTTCTTGGTACGTAAGACTTCTATGCCCAGAAAATAGCGAAGTTGGCCCAGATCTTTTGTGACAAAAGTCTTTTGCAAAAAAACCTTAGTCTTTAGCACCCCTTTATCATCGTCACCTGTAACAACCATATCATCTACATATAAAACAAGTATAACAGTACCATACGATCGTTTTCGGATGAAAACAGAGTAGTCAGATATAGTTCTCTGGAACCCTAGAGTGCTAATTTATGTACTTAGTCTGTCAAACCATACCCTCAGGCTTTGCTTCAGGCCGTAGATTGCTTTGCGAAGTCGACACACATACTCCCCCTTGACTTCGTACCCTGGAGATTGCATCATGTAAACCTCCTCCTTTAGATCGCCATATAGAAATGCATTCTTGACATCCAGTTGAAAAATATTCCAACCCTTATTTACTGCCACTGAGAGAATGGTCCGTATGGAGCCCATTCGTGCAACAGGTGAGAAGGCTCGAAGTAGTCAACTCCATATGTTTGTGTAAAGCCTTCAGCCACAAGTCTTGCCTTCAATCTGTCAACGGAGCCATCTGGAGCCTGCTTTGTAGTAAAAACCCATCGGCAGGCAACATGTTTTGTTCCATGGGGACACTGCACAAGATCCCATGTCCTTCAGGAATTAAGAGCGTCTATTTCTTCATCCATTGCTTTTCTCCATCCAAAATCCTTCAATGAACTATTATGATCTCTGAGAACCTAAATTGTCATAAGAGCATATGCATATCTTTTGTCAGAGTATGATAATCTATTAGTAGACATGAAATGAGATATTGGATGAAGTGTACATTGCCTCTTGGTTGATGGGAAGCTCTTGAGGATCATCCGGGACAGAGTTGGCGGGTGCACTTGAAGATGGCGTATTTTCTTGCAATAAAGGAACAGATAAAGGAACAGGAACAAGACCAGAGACATGTTTTCTTTTATACACAATAGGTGGAGCAGGAAGGTCTAATGGTATATCTGACACATCTTGAGTAAAGAAAGAAGTTTGTTCAAAGAATGTGAAGGATCATAGCATTTGTACCATTTTTGAGTCTGAGAGTAGCCTAAAAAACACATTTAATCGCACGAGGAGATAATTTATCAGGAGTATGAAAATTGTGAACAAATGCTATGCATCCAAAAATCCGCAGAGGCAGAGGGAAGGGTGAGTCATTTGGGTATAGTAAGCCAAAGGGAGTAGAGCTGTTAAGTGATGTCGAGGGGACCCTGTTTATAAGGTGGACAGCAGTCAGTATAGCATCTCCCCAATAATTCTTGGGAACCTTCATTTGGGTAAGAAGAGAGCAGGCAATATCAAGAATATGTCTTAGTTTACTCTCTGCTACTCCATTCTGTTGAGAGGTATATGGGCAAGTTTTTTGATGGATGATGAGGCAAAAAAGGACGTCAGATCTTTGTTTGTAAATTCCAAAGTATTATCAGAACGAAATATTTAAATAGTAGTGGAGAGGATATTTTTGACATAATGAAAAAAAATCTTGACAACGTTATAAATTTATGACCGTTCCTTCAATAAGAAGACCCAAGGTAATCGATTGTAGTCATCCACAAAGACAACAAAGTATATATGACCACTTAGCGTTCGGACAGGACAAGGTCCCCAGATATCACAATGAACAAGAGAAAAAGGAGAACTACGGCGAGGGCTCAGTCCGTGCAGGAAAGAAGGCTCGATGATGCTTCCCGAACTGACACGCCTCACACTCAAAGGGTTTGAGGGTCGAAAGTATAGGGAACATCATGGAGAGAGCTTTTCCTGAAGGATGACCCAGACGAAGATGCCATAAAAGAGGATCGTTAGAGATGGATACTGCACCAGCAAAATTAGAATCAGAAGGGATGTCAAGGTAATTGAGGTCGTTCCTCTCATATCCCCCACCAAAGATTTGCCTCGTCTGTATGTCCTGAAAATAACAGCAAAACTCGTCAAAAATAACACGGTAGTTAAGTTCACGACATAGCTTCTGTACAGATAAGAGACTGAGAGAAAAAGCAGGAGCACAATGAACATTTCTCAATCGCAACTTGGGAGATAAATCAATAGTACCAACATTAGTAATTGGGGAATGATCCCCATTAGCAACACGAGCAATCTTCACTGATGAGGACGGCTGGGAAGACGTGAGCAGGGTTTCCTCTCCCGTCAGATGGATAGAGGCTCCAGAGTCAATAATCCATGCATGTTTATAGGTAGAGATTGAGTTTGCTACTATACATGAGGTAGAGCTAGACTAGCAGAAGAGGCAAAGGCAATAATATTACCAGCAGAGGAAGCAGAGTCTTGTAGCAGTTGTCGTAGATGAGTATATTCAGAAGCAGTAAATGGAGTTTGTACTCCTCCAGTTTGCTGGGCAGATGTATCTTCAATTACATCAGAAGATGTTTCGTCGTAGGCATTATTAGCATTAGGCTCCATGCCAAAAGTTGCCCAACACATGTTAGAAGGATGATTCCAGCGTCCACAGTATACACAAGCTGGATATCAAGCACCAGATGAATCACGACCATGACTACAGTCACACCCCCGTCCAGATTCACGACAACGTCCAAAGTTTCGACCCATGGCGCCTTGATGCCTTCTCTATCCTGAGGATGTATAATAAGTTGTTGTCTCTATAGTAGTGTAGACGGTAGATTGTTGAATGGGAGTCTCAAGCTCCTATAAGCATCCAAAGATGATCTCAAGGCTCGGTAGAGTGTCCGCCATTAGAAACAGATCTTTCCCAGCAATCTTGATTGAAATCAATAAACTTGCCATTCAGCTCGTTCGCCTACTTGTTTATCACAACATGCAGGCTGAAAGATAAGGAGCTCCTCAAAAAAGGCTTATAAGAAGCCTGTAGTACTCAATAAGACTCGAATCTCCCTGAGTGGTTGACCAGATCCTCGGGTATATCTCAAAAAGACGAGACTTGGTCGTCTTCTGGGAATATGTGCACTCAAGTTTTTCCCATATCGCCTTAGCAGTTTCTTTGTAAAGAGAATTAAAAGCAATATTTGGATCGACGTTGTTTGTCATCTAGGTGATAACTAGACAGTTGTCAACAAACCAGGTGTCGTAGTTTTTGTCAGTTTCTGCAGGCGAGTCCTTCGTAAGAACATAGCTTCTTCGTTGGACACCGATAAATATTTTTGAATGACTGAGACCATAGAACATAATTTTCAGATCCCTTTAGCTTGATAGAGGTGCCTTGTACCATTAAAGAAGTAGGGTACACGGGCTTGGTCTCAGTGGTCATCATGGTGGCGTCTTAGGTCAAGAAGAAGTGACCCAGAGAATGTATCATGTTCTTAAGCGAACATCAAGTGTCTACGCTTGCAGCAATAGACAATACATAGCAATCAAGAGCCCACGTTGTTGCGCAGAGGGAGGTCGAGCGCATAAGGGCAAGGCGCGATGGATGCACGAGGGTGATGGGGGCCAGAGGCGGCTCTCCCTAGGGCACCATGGAAGCGTGGTGCCTGGGGCGGTGCTGGGCCGCCTGAAGCCGCTAGCGATGGTGCGGGCTCTGCTGCAGGTGGCGGCGGCTCCTTGGGGAGGACTTGGAGCTAGCGGTGGCGGAGGGATTTAGATCAGAACATTGGTCTAGGACCGCTGCTCCGATACCATGTGGAAGAATATGAAAGAATACTTAGAATAGAAAGACTTGTATTATTCAAGAGGTCTAGGGATCCTTATATAGGACAAAAACCTAGAGTGCTCAAAGGAGAATATTCCATAGAATATTCTCTTAACAGATAGCCACATAGAATATTCTCTATGGAATATTCTCTTAACAAATATACTCTCAACAATTATGTTATGGTAAGGCTTCTTATATAGGTTGAGGCCTCGAGTAGGGGTTACATAGAGAATCATCACACTAGTCAAAAGACTAGGGTAACCATGAGTGCGTTGAACACATTACTCAACACATCAGGTGGCGCCAGTAATACAAACTTCTTTCTCATTGCACTAGCATCAAAAAATATTTTTAATGTCAAAGTACAACACAAATATCAATAAACCCATAACTCTAACTTCATATTAAAAAACAAACCTAAAGGATCTCCAAAATCTATTTCCTTGTATAAAACAATAAATAAATCCTTGAATAAAAACAAAATAAATAATCCATGTAACAATAAGATGCTAAGAAAACATGAATATAATGTGGTTTAAGATTGATAAAAAGACTGTCCTACACAAGGCAAGGGACCCAAAGGAGTCAAATATTATGCTATTTGTTCTCACTTAAATAAATAGTTTGTTACATATATATGCTCCACTTGTTCACAGTTCTCTCTCCATAGGAAATGTAGGTAACACGTGACCACATGCCATACACCACAAAGATCTTAGATGAGTCTAATTAACTGATGCAGTTTATGCCCAGTTTGAGGGGCTAAACAGAATTTTGCCATGAAAGAAAGAATCTCAGGAGTCTTGTAATTTGCTTTTTTTATTTATTATGTAATTTTTTACTTTTGAGTCCATAATCTAGGGTTTTGCTCCCATTGATATAAAAGGAGCCTCATGGCTCATAGGGAAAAGGGACGGCAGCTTTTGGAAAAACAAAAAAATCCCACTACAGCCCTACCTTCTTCTCCCTCCCCTCGGCTTCCCTCTTCCCCTGATATTCCCCTTCGTTTATCCTCTTCTTCCTCTTTCCCCAACTCTAACCCTCTTTCCCCCCTTCCCTTCTCTACAGTTGCCCAACATCACCCTCTCCCCGCCACCAATTTCTGCCGTCAATAACTCCTGCCGTCAGCCACATCATCACCACCACCACCGGGTATCACCTCCAGCCTGCTACCACCGAAACCCCGTCGGATTCCGCCAACACACCACCCCTCGTCCTCTCTATACCGCCCAATAGCCCCAACACTCTTGCGAGCCGCTGACCAACCAATCCCTGCATACAATGATGTTGCTGCCCTTCGGTACCTCTCGCTAAGTTTGGGTCATGTTTCTTTTCTTTTTTTTCCTGATTTTGTTCTGGGGTTTGGAAGTTGGAAATCTGACTCTTTTCATTTAATTAAATCTAAGCACGTTCCCCTCATTTTTAATAACGTTAATTTCCTGTAATCTGCTTCGAATATTCTGAGTAAGTTAAACATTCCATTGAGTGCCTGCCATTAATGTTGTCCTCTGTTACTGTCTAGTTGGTTATTTCAATACTCCTGAAGAAATATTTTCATTTTCCTTTGCAGCCACATTATTTATTAGGATTTCACTGATTAATAATACTACTGTTTGGGCTTTTCTAGAGGTTGTAGTTTGGAGGGGTAACATTCTGGGTTTAATTTTATACTTTGGTTCAAATTGTTGCAGTAGGCGTTGAGTTCCTGCATCTGCATATAAAGTTCAAATAATTTGTGTATTGAGTTTGCATTAAGTGATATCAGAGCAAAAGATTCGAGTCATCTTCATTGTCTTGCATTTTACAAAAAAAAGACAAAAAAATCATATTGCATATGTTGAGTCCCTAGACCCGTGAGAACCGAATTTCTATAGCTCACCACCCCGATCCACATCTCATGGCAAGTCCTGAATTTTGACAAAATGGATAGGGAGTACAGACGGGAACACAATAAAAGGGACACTAGCCGCTCTTTGACTTCAAGTAGGCGGGATCATAACCCATGTAATCCCCGACATCACGGACATGACCCAAATGACTTTAATCTTAATTCTGAAAGTGATGTTAACGATGAATCATCCCTACATCTAGAGTCGTCGCCACTCTCAGGTGACGAAGAGGGTGAGAATCAACTATCCCATAGACATCGACCTGAAGAGGAAGATAAATGGAGAGAGCCTGATCCGTGTGGTCGACATCAAAACCAATTTTAAGATTCTAATTAGGACCGCGAGATAAGGATTGATGTTGCCGACTTTGATGGACGACGTGGTCCAGACATTTTTCTTGATTGGATGGATCAGTTAAAATATTTCTTTGTTTGGAAGGATCTACCAAGTGAGCGAAAAGTTCAGTTTACCACATTAAAACTGAAAGGATATGCCTTACTTTGGTGGAAATGCCTCCAGGAAGAACGTCACCGCCAAGGGAAAGGGTGCATTCGTTCCTGGACAAGGATGCAACATAAATTCGGGACAAGTTTCTTCCAGAGGAGTACCGACAAAACTTATACAACCTCCTTCAAAACCTTCATCAAGGACACGTACGGTTAAGGAAAACACTTAAGAGTTCCAAGTTTTGATAGCTTGAAATAACTTAAAGGAAAGCGACTCTCAACTGGTGGCTCAATACACGCATGTATTACAAACCAGCATCTAAGATGAATTGTACATGTGTGACTGTCGAACAGTAGATGTCGTCCATAATGGAGCTGAGAGGGTTGAAACCAAGTTATCAAGGAACCTCACAGAGCACACGGCGAGCTCAACTGCCTCTGTTGCTACCCCCTCTGCACCAAACATCTCCATCGGACAAACTAGGGTGGGTATACAGTCAACCATCAAATCAGGGAGCCATTTACCTCGCACTATTCCTGGAAGTACAAGTGCTCATCCCCGACCCACTCATGCTGGGCTAGGAAGTATCAGATCTCGACCTGTAATGGGACTTGATACTTGCTCCAGGTACCTTCAAAAAGGGCATCGGTTAGCAGAATGTCCCAACCCACGTGTGGCAAGTGCACACTTAGTGCATGAAGAACCTGATAATGGGATCACCCCTACCGAGGAGAATGAACCGGAAATGGTGACCGGCTACATCATCAATGAGGATTACGAAGATGTTGAAGTTGATGCAAAGACCCATGGATCCTTCCTTTTAATTGAACATGATGACTCTAGACGAGAAGATGATGCACCTACTGAAAAGTTGGAACATCTTATGCTGGCACCAAAAGTTGAGAGCGATGATGCTTGGTTAAGGAGAAGCATCTTCTGCACTACTTGTGCATCCAACGGTCACCGGTGTTCTTTAATCATTGATGGAGGAAATGTGGAAAATTTTTAGCCCAGGCGATGGTGGATAAGTTAGGATTGCAAACATAACCATTGGATCGACCGTATAATGTGGCTTGGTTTAAGGGTGGGACTCAAATGTCAATCAACCGTCAGTGCCTTGTCAAACTTTCCATTGGACTGACATATAGAGACAAGGTCGGGTGTCATGTTGCACCTATGGATGTGTGTCACATCTTGTTGGGACGACCTTGGCAGTATGACCGAGATACATACCATAAGGGAAGGAAGAACACCTATACATTTTTATAGCCAAAATGCGAATTACCCTCAGACCACATCGGGATGCCCCTAGTCCCAAGCAAACAACAACTACTTCTTACAAAGGCACATCAATTGATCGTCAAAACTCTGTGATTGTCGAAACATCAATGCACTCATGTGAGCCGCTTGCGGTTCTCCAACCATCTCCTTTCCAACGACAACTCCAAAAATCGCAGGTTGTCTTTGCCCTTATTGGAAAGAAGATTGAGAGTGACATTGTGAATTCAGATAAAGTAGACCTAGAAGTCGCTTCGATCATGGAAGAGTATGCATATATTATGCCAGACGAGACCTCCCCGAAGGACTTCCACCATTAAGGGACATACAACACCATATACACCTAATCCATGGAGCTAGCTTACCCAACCTGCCCCACTATCGAATGAGCCTGAAGGAACATGAAGAGATGCAATGACAAGTAGTGGAGATGTTGAGTAAAGAATACGTACATGAAAGTATGAGTCATGTTGTTGTTCCCGCCCTCTTAACTCCAAAAAAAGATGGAACTTGGAGAATGTGCGTGGACAGTCGAGCCATCAACACGATCACAATAAAGTACCGCTTTCCGATACCTCGACTAGATGACATGCTGGATGTGTTAACTGGGGCATGCATATTCTCCAAGATGGACCTGCGAAGTGGTTACCTCCAGATCCGAATCAGACCTGGAGACGAGTGGAAAAAGGCCTTTAAGATTCGTGAGGGCTTGTATGAATGGTTAGTGATGCCCTTTGGCCTGACCAACGCTACTAGCATCTTTATGTGCATAATGAACCATGTTTTAAGACCTCTTATTGGGAAGTTTGTGGTTGTTTATTTTGATGACATCCTAATCTACAGTAGAAGCCGGAGCGAACACTTGAGCCATCTACGTCAAGTGCTCACCTTCTTAAGAGAACATAAGCTCTTTGTTAACTTCAAAAAGTGTGTCTTCCTTACCGACTCAGTTGATTTCTTGGGTTACATTGTCTCCGCTGATGGTATCAAGGTTGACCCGATTAAGATTGAAGGCATTAAAAGTTGGCTAACCCCTAAGACCCTTACAGAAATACGTAATTTTTAGGCTTGGTTTCCTTTTATCGACGCTTTGTGAAGAACTTCAGTAGCCAAGATGGTGCAATTTCAGTATGCTTACGTGGATGTAACTTTTCATGGACATTGGAAGCTGAAAAGGGTTTCCAAACTTAAAGAACATCTAACTCAGGTCCCTACGTTGGTTTTACTTGATTTCAACAACATATTCGAAGTTGACTGTGATGCCTCACACGTTGGTATCAGCGTTGTCCTTAACCAGGAAGGATGACCAACTGCTTATTTTAGCGAGAAATTGAATGATGCACGCTCTAGCTACTCCACGTACGACGTGGAATTCAATGCCATTGTTCAAGCTCTTGACCATTGGCACCACTATCTCATCCAACGTGAGTTCATCCTCAATTCTGACCATGAGGTCTTGCACTATCGGCAATCTCAGAAAAATCTCAACAAAAGTCACGAAAGTGGGCGAGTTTCTTGCAAGAATACACATTCCACTTGAAACACAAGGCTAACAATAAGAATCGAGTGGCAAATGCTCTGAGTCTTCGAGCCTACCTACTTGCAGCAGTCACTATAGAGATCATAGGGTTTGAGCATATCAAAGAGTTATATCAAAAAGACCATGACTTCAGCAAACCATACCATGACTGCATGAATCATCTTACTAATCAGTATCTCCTTCAAGATGGTTATCTCTTCCATGGGTCACAAATGTGCATTCCAGCCATGTCCTTACTGAAAGCTTAATTTTGGAATTGCACGGAGGTGGTCTTGGTGGACATTTTTGGATTGACAAAACATTAACCCTCCTTCAAGAGAGATTTTATTGGTCACGAATGAAGAAGGATGTGACGCAAGCAATCCGACATTGTCGGACTTGCCAACGTTTTAAGGGTCAGAAACAGAATACTGGCTTGTACACCCCTTTCCCCATTCCTGCACGTCCTTGGGAAGACATTACTATGGACTTTGTTATCAAGCTCCCTCAGATAGCTAGGAAAATGGATTATGTGTTTGTCGTAGTTGATAGGTTCTCTAAGATGGCACATTTTATCCCACGTAGGAAAACATCTGATGCATCTCATATAGTTGATCTCTTCTTTAAAGAAGTTGTCTATCTGCATGGCATACCGCATTCATTTACTTCTGTTAGGGACACTAGGTTCTTAGGTCATTTTTGGAGGATCTTATGCTCGAAGTTAGGCACCCATCTACAATACAGTACTGCATATCATCCCCAAACCGATGGCCAAACAGTAGTAAACAAATTTTTGGGAAACTTGCATCGTTGTCTTGCAGGAGAACGACCCACTGAGTGGGACTTGGTCCTTCCTCATGCTGAGTTTGCGTACAATAGTTCGTCTTGTCGGTCTACCAGAAAATCTCCTTTTGAATGTGTCTTCGGTTACCCCATTCCTCACGTCGTTGATAGAGTTCCTCTGGTTCGACCCGGACGGGCAAGCGCTACTGCAGATGAGTTGGTTGATCATATCCACCTACTCCACATGCCAAACTTTAAGATACTTCCACCAAATATAAAACCCAAGTCAATACCCACAGGAGGGAAGTTGAGTTCAAAGGAGATTTCGTAATGGCCCACTTTCAGAGAGAGTGTTTCTCCGAGAGAATCCACCACAAATTAAGCCCAAAGAAATTTGGTCCTTTCAAAGTCATTAGAAAAATTGATCTGAATGCCTATGTCTTATATCTGCCGCAGGAATTCAACACTTCGTCTATAATTAACAAATCTTATTTATATCCACATTTTGAGAAGGACGCAGCTAGTCCAGAAATCCTGCTCATGGGTCCCTCACCGACAATCACTACAACTGCCCCAACTTCAGATGATGTTGATGATATCCTGGATGTTCGTGATTTGACAACACGACGCTTGGAGGATAGTTCGTGGATTGAAGAGCATGAATTAAAAAGGCTTCATCCCGACCTTTTGCAGAACTACTACAACGCAATCTTGCCAGAGCAAGATTCTCTCCAAACATGGGGAAAATGATGCAATTCATGCCCAGTTTGAGGAGATAAACGAAATTTTACCATGAAAGAAAGAATCTTAGTAGTCCTCCTAAAATTTGTTTTTTATTTATTATATAATTTTCTATTTTTGAGTCCATAGTTTAGGGTTTTGCTCCCATTGATATAAAAGGAGCCTCATAGGGAAAAGGGACGACAGCTTTTGGAAAAACAAAAAAACCCCACCACGGCCCTACCCTCTTCTCCCTCCTCTCGGCTTCCCTCTTCCCCCGATATTCCCCTTCGTTTATCCTCTTCTTCTTCTTTCCCCGACCCTAACCCTATTTCCCCCTTCCCTTCTCTACAGCTGCCCAACATCACCCTCTCCACTGCCACCGATTTCCGCCATCAATAACTCCCACCATCAGCCACATCATCACCACCACCACTAGGTATCACCTCCAGCCTGCTACCACCGAAACCCCATCTGATTCTGCCAACACGCCACCCCTCACCCTCTATACCGCCCAATAGCCCCAACACTCTTGCGAGCTGCCGACCAGCCAATCCCTGCACACCATGCCGCTGCCCTCGGTACCTCTTGCTAAGTTTGGGTCGTGTTTCTTTTCTTTTTTTTCCCGGTTCTATTTTGTGTCTTGTGTCTGGTCTAGAAGTTGGAAATTTGACTTTTTCCATTTAACTAAATCTAAGCACTTTCCCCTCATTTTCAATAAGGTTCATTTCCTGTAATTTGCTTCGAATATTCTGAGTAAGTTAAACGCTCCATTGAGTGCCTGCCATTAATGTTGTCCTCGTTATCTGCTACTTTTTATTTTCCTGTGAGTTTGTTGCCATTATTTCTGAGGATTTCACTGATTAATACTATTGTTTGGGCCTTTCTAGAGGTTGTGGTTTGGAGGGGTAATATTCTAGGTCTAATTTTATACTTTGGTTCGAAGTGTTGCAGTAGGCATTTAGTTCTTGCATCTGCATAGAAAGCTTGCATAATTTGTGCATCGAGTTTGCATTATTAACCTAACCCTTCGTCCCTCTCAACCACAAATAATCCCAAGCTTATGTGTATCTGTCCCAACTCTTCTCTTTTTTTAGGCCAAAAAAGAGGGAAACACGGAATGGTGTTCGCCCCAAAAATATTACTAAATCATAAAAGAAAACTATTTACATGAGCCAAGACTCCAGAAGAGTTATGGCATGAGAGGTTACATTTTCAATATAGAAACGCTGCGAATTAAAAATCGAATTGTTCCTAGCTAGCCATAAAACCCAGACAACCGCTATAGGTAGAAGAAGCTCTTCTTTTGAATTATTCTTTGCAGCAAACAAAGAATCTCAGAAGCCCTCTAAACTTGAAATGTTCACCCAGGAAATAGGAAGTTCAACCTAGATTCTTGAAGTCTTCGTACAGTGAAAGAACAGGTGCTCCAGGGTCTCTCTTTCTGTGTTACAAAGGGGCACACGTCTGAGACTCCTACGAAAAATCTCGAACATCAATCTCTTGTGAGGATTCGCCTTCTTCTGACGAGCCACATAAAAATCCTTATTTTGCTTGGGAGTTTCAAGCTCCAAATGAAATTGCAATCACGATTCAAATTCCCCTCCACAACCGACAGTGGTCTGACCACCGCTCTATAAGCTCTCTTCGCAGAGAATGTATTATCCTTCCAAACCCAATGATCATGTCCCTCAGTCAGAACCTCCACCCTATTCAGGTTCTCCAAAAGCAACAAGAACTCTTCCAGATGTTGATCAGTAAATCATGTTAGAAACGAAGGCATCCAATTCCTCTCCATCCAGCAGTCTGCAACCCGTGCCTCGCGGTCCACTGCTAGTGCAAAATCCGAGGGAAGTGATTAGCAAGCATGCCAGTTCTTGTCTAGTCGTCTAGCCAAAAAGCAAAGGAGTCCCCATTACTCGGGATTGGTCTGAAAGATATGTAAACCAAGACATGACCACATTATTCCTTTCCAAAACGCCAATGGGAATAGGGGAGGATTCATCAAAATGTTTTCGTTGGGTGGAACATTGTAAACATGACGAATAAGTTTCCAGTTAAGGTTTTCATCTCTTCCCCAAATCCCGCTAACCCACTTTCAAATGAGGGCATCATTCATTGATTCAAAGCCGATGGACCCCAAGTCCACCTGCAGATTTGACCTAAGTGATTGTATCCCAGTCCACGAGATGTGTGCTTGAACTCTCCTACCCCGACTTTCTCCAAAAGAATCTCTTCATATTTTACTCCACCTGTCGACGAATACCTACCGGTAAAAGTCTTGTCGACAAGAAGATTACTGGAATAACCGAGAGAACCGACTTCAAAAAGACCAAACATCCTCCACGAGACAACATCGATGCCCTCTAGCCCGGTTACTTTCTCCCCAACTTCTCAATCAAGGGTAGCCAATCCACCATCTTAAAACCACCGCTCGTTAAGGGTAGACCTAGGAAATGAAAAGGTAAAGAACTTCCCGACATCCTGAGTTCCAAAAACTGCACTCCTGAGTCTCTGGATGTTCCATTCCAAAAGGAATAACTGTGGACTTATTGTGATTGAGTACAAGCTCGGAATGCTCCCCAAAAATCTCGAGCGTTGTAGTCATCCCTTTAGCTTCCTCTCTGTCTCCTTCAATGAAAAAGATAGTATCATCAACGTATTGGAGGAGTGGAATCTAGATATCTTCCTCCATTCACAAATTTTCAAGTACCTAACCGTAAAATTTAAATTTTTAATGTTTGCATGGATATATCCAAAGTTTACACCGTCCCATCAAAGTTATCCATATACATGAATGATCACATTGGAAAAATCCCAAAAATTATGTCAGTGGGAAAACTAAAAATGAAAATAATAAAAACAAGTGCATGGTAATTACCCTCCCACCAGATTGTAAAAGAATTCTTAAATTGATCATTCCTAAAAAAAGAGCTAATGTTACCTGTAAAGCCAAGCCATATCCTCCGGTCGCCTCTTGTTCAAAGTAAAGGAGCTTTAAATTTTCATTAAAAAGGAAATTAATTAAAATTACACAGCAACCTTTCTAAAAACCGTGATTTCAACTGCTTGTAAAAACAGCCTCTAACGGATTCCCACTTCCTTGTTATACCTTGAATTTACTCTGTGCAGCTGAAGAAACTCTAACCACAATTCCTGATTGGGCTTGTTCTTCACCAATGGTCACGCCATAAAAATGTGCATTTTGTTTCTCAACCTGAGCATGTAAGAATATTCAGAAACTACCCATCCTAATTGCAAAATTGCAATGAACAACAATATTTAGGGGTGTAAAGCAACCTTTCCATTTACAAAACTCCCTAGTTTTAGAGGTCTAATTGTCACGGTGCCACTCAATGCTTCCTCAAGAACGTTAGCAGACACTGTAGTCTTGATAGGAACACCCAGCTTGCTGTTAAGTAGAGAAAAAACACTTGCAAAAAGCTTCACAAATATGAAACACATCTTATTATAAATTTCAGCAGCATCTAGACCTGAATAGTGCAGCAAAAACTGTATTTACAGTTCCAAGATTGGACAAGTCAATCTCCATCTCCATGCCTTCATTTTCAAGGGCCTAAATAAAGATTGGACACAAACAATGAATTGTGCATAACATGAAAAAATATATAGACTAACAAGAGTGGTGGAAAAAATATCAAACCTCAAATCCGGCACTGTCATATTGCCTCCTTTTTTCGGGATCAGACAAAATGCTATATGAATACGCGACTTCCTTGAAAAGTTCTGAAGCTTCCGGGTTGCTGGCATTTTTGTCAGGGTGATACCTGTCAGGTGTAGCAGTGTAAGAACGTAATATATGGTACTAAGACAAGTGAAAAAGGAATATTCTGTGACAAATGACATGAAGACCAAAAAAATCAAACATAACTTGGAAATCTTCCCTGCATGCCACACAAGATCCATCTTTAACATGGTATCATATATCCCCGATACATCGGTTTCGACAGGCAGGAAGTTTCAATATTAACACACATCTAATTACAGGATATCTCGCTGATATCTCGTAAAATATCACTGTATCGTCAAAAAACTGAAGATTTTAGTACATTTCCCAGATAACGGTCGATGTCAACCAATGTCATCGATATTGGGCTGATATTGCTTAATATCACCCAATTTTTAAATTTTATCTATTTGTTTGGGATTTTTCTTTTGTGTCTACTCCCATTGTTGACAACACATGATTTTTTGGGGGGGACAAGGGCATTGCACCCCCACCCCCACAAAGAGGGAGCACAGGCAACCCCCAGATCTCGCTGACCGGGCAGTAAGGTTCATGTTTTAAATGAGGGGCTTCTCCCCCACTCCCCCTTTTGGCGATAGAGATGAAACAACTCTAGAGTTGATCAAGGAAACTATGCATACATATATATTTTTATGCTCATTAGCTTGTTCGTATGATATCCGATATAACTCAACACTTTGTTTATAAATAATATGCAATGTGATATAAAGTTAATGTGATAAATACACCTCGTTGATGTCACTAAGTTGTTATTATTTGAATTTCATTGTTTCCTTTCCAATATCTCTCAGCAGTCATCAGCCCATAGTCAGTATTGACAGCAGTTATCACAATAACAACAAAGCCTTGTCCCACATTAAGTAGGGTTGTATACATGGATTTTTTACATCCATTCAGATATATCATGGGTCATTCTCGTCTTGGGTCATTCTCGAGCTTAGATCTAAAAAACTAAGATCCTTTCCTATAGTCTCATTTCAACACTTCTTGGGTCTTCATCGCCCTCTCTTAGCCGTCTCAACATCCCAAAACTCGCATCTCCAAGCTGGTGCATCAGCTGACCTCTATTACAAGTGGTCAAACCACCTTGAATGATTTTTTACGTCTTATCCTTGATCGGAGTTACAACTTTCCTTCTGATTGCATCATTTTGAATCTGATCTTTACGTGTGTGTGTGTGTGTGTGTCCACACATCCACCTTAGCATTTCATCTCTTCTACTGTCATTCTATGCACATGTCTATGGTTCACAGGCCAACATTTAGATCCATAGAGCATAGCAAGTCTCACGGCTGCTTTGTAAAACTTTTCTTTGATTTTCAAAGGAATTTTCTTATCACATACAACAGTAGAGGCTCCTCTCCACTTTAACCAACCTACAATAACTCTATTAATAGCATCTCCATCAATTTCCACATCATGATGCAAAATAGATCTCAAGTATCTAAAAAAATCTCTCTTCTGAATGTTATCGTCACCAATCTTCACCTCAATTCCTTCACCATTGCTTCATAAAAAGAGCACTCCATATATTCAATCCTAGCCCTACTTATACAAAAACCTTTACTCTCCAATGTATGTCTCCAGACCTCAAGCTTCTCATTTATCCATCTCTAGTCTCATCAGTCAACACAATATCATCAGCTAATAACATACACCAAGGAATCCAGTGTTCGGAAAGTCATCCCAGGCGGTCGCATATGCAGAGGCGACCACCCTACCGCACTGAGTATGCTATACTCGCTCAATATGCGGGTTATGGGGTATACTCGGTCGAGTAATCCGCATATGTGGCCGCATATGTAATAGAAGTAATGCACAGATTACCATTTACTAAAGAACAAATGTATGATTTTTTTAATATTTAACTTTACTAGTAGAGGTAATAAGTTTATCTAAGATCTTTTATGGGCTAAATGAATATATATATGTATATATGTTGGATTTGCATGGAATTTTATAAATGTACAGAAGAAATAACATATATTTAATTTAAATGATTGATTTTTTTTAATATTTAACTTTGTGTAGACAAACACACCATTTACTAAAGTACGAAGATTCATGGTTGTGTTTACTAACCATGTTACACTTTCAATTTGGACAATGATATCTACCATTTTTCTATCTTCAAACAATTTACAACATTGTTATTCTCTATACCGTTAACATCTTTATCTTTTGAAAATGGATGACTTTTGGAAATGCTTTGGTCGGCATCACATTGTACAAAAAAGTCTTCACTTCATATTTCTTCTATGTTATATTTTTTAAAATATAAATATCTAATGTTTGATATTATTATTATATTTTTAATTATTTTTTAACTAAAATAATAGAAAACGCATAATCTGCATATACTTCTACCTAGCCGCTTACTTGCTCCAGACCGCTTGACCGAACGAATACCGCGTACCAACTTTCTGAACCTGGAAGGAATCTCATCCTAAATGTGACTTATCAACTCGTCCATAATCAAAGTAAGAAGGAATGGGCTCAAAGCTGAACCTTGATGCAGACCAATGTTGATACATACCAATGTTGATGTCAAAATAGTCAGGTATCATTACACACGATGAAGCACTATTATACATATCATTTACGAGGTTAATTTATAGGACAGGTACTTCTATCTTCTCCAAAACTCTCCGCAATTGATAGCAGTTATATGTGCGATTAATTGTGTATTGGTGTGTTAAATACACCTCATTATCTATGTATGTTCTTTATTATTTTGAGAAATTTGATGATCTTAATTTGCGATAAAATCGCTTTTTGCATCATTTCTGAGATGTTAACACATTGTCGATATATTCCGATGTATCCCTTTTCGGGATTTTGACCAATACAATTTGAATATTAATAGTTGGAACCTTGCAAGTCTGAACTACCTCTCATTAGAAAGAATCAAATATCTTCCCATTTGAATAGCCTAGTAGTTAAGCAACACGTCGACACACAAAACAACAGACAAGTGCTTGAATCTTGCTCTATTTAAAAATATAAATTATATGTCAAGTTCACAGAAAGGAAAAAAACAACTTATTGATTCAATGTCGATTGAAGTTTAAATAGAATTTTTTTTTGAAAACAAACGGTTCGGGGGAGACACGGCGTGGCGCTCGCCCCAAAAATTTTATTAGAAAGAAAGTCGAAAAAAACAGGTACAGAGAGAGGGAACTAGAAAGCAAGGGATCGAGGGGATCCCCAACAAGAGGACACAAAACTACACCGACAACCAATCACAAGAAAGTTGAATCGCGTGAGCCAAAATATTCTCTTTATAAAACCTCTGACCCCTGAAAATTGTGGCGTTGCGGCCCAACCAAATTTCCCAGATGCAAGCAAACAGGCCCAAGAAGTCTCTGCAGTCTCTGTCTATGCTGGCACGCAGGGAGTCCCAGAAACCGATGAAGTCTGAAGTGTTGACCCAAGATAACCGCATGTCTTCCCAAATGGCAGAAGTAACAGAGCAGCCAAAGAAAAGATGGGCAATAGATTTGACGCCGCTACCACATAAAGCACAGTCCACCGAAGGCACAGAACCAAAAATTCTAGCGCAGCGATCACGAGTAAGGATCCTACCTCTCCGGAAGAGCCAAACAAAGATCGTTACCCGCTTCGGGAGCCTCAGCTTCCAAAGAAAGATGCAGTCGCTGTTGAGGGGACCTGGGTCCCCCAAAGGAACATTAGATATTGCCTTGAAAGTTTAAATGGAATTAACTATTCTAATAACGCCGCATATAGCTATAGCATTTACGGCAGATAACATTATGACTAGTTTTGTGACAAGGTAGGTATGTAGTAATTTAGAACAAAAGACACGGGAAAGGATAAGGATTTGAGAAGGTAATATTTTAGATCATTTCTAAAGAACGTTACAGAATAAAACCATCAATAAAACTTCAACCCATATAGGTTTGTTAAGATAAATGTTGCGTATATCCATAAATAATGGATATATGTTGTTGAGAAGGTTATCAAGGAAATATCATAAGTTGGATGAATGAGCCTCTACATATAGGAAGGAAAGGCTGCAAAAGTATTCGACGGCTCTTAGTCCAACTTCTCGAATTTTTTAGTTACCACATTGCGTTCTCTTTTCTCAAAAGAATTTCCAAGGTCCATAGTTTTAGAAAATGGCATACGAAAGCTTTGAGGCCTACATCTCAAGGTAAGGCATGGCTTATTAGTGACTTAAATTTTGTTAATGACTCAATTGCATATTTGTTTTGTAGCTTGAATAACTTTTCAGGTAGAAACTCATAGAAACTCTTCGACGAAAAGTGTCAAAAAATTAAAAGCCAACTCTAAGCCTAAAGTAACTAGTACGCTGCTTGAAGGCACAAGATTCGGAATCAGATTGATAAAAGAATAAAAGAAAAACTCAATTCAAAAAACTCAAAATTTGAAGACTTTGGATGTTGATGTGACATATTACATAGTTTTTATTTGATAGTAAAAACAATCTTATAGATGTATATTCTTGATCAGCAAGCAAACTTAAGCCAGAATCATCGATTTCATAAAATCGATGTTTGGACTTATAATCGATCATCTTGACACCCATAATCGATCACCATTGATCGACCATCTTGTTTCTCATGAGCAATCAACCCCGACCTATTATACTCTTGATCACGATCAATCACTTTCAAATTTCAAACCAATGATCAAATATGATCAATCACTTTTACGACATGATCGATCACACATGATTGATCATCTTGTTTATATAATCGATCATTTCATGGATTTTGGAAATCAAAACATTGGACTTTCTATTTTTGGACACATGCGGTTCTTTTGAGGCCAACCATATATAAGGGAAACTATGGCTCATTGTATGAAACATGCAACCAAAAGAACATCCTCTACTCTCAAAAAAAAGAAAGAGATATCATTTTGTGTGATATTCGACTTCTTACAACATTTCTGCACTCTTGAGTTCTCTTCAATCCAAAGTGTTTTGTTACTGAAGTTGTTTGTGCTCTTTGTACTGAGGGACACAATGTACTAGTATGCGGAAAGAGCACAATACAAAACATCAATGAATTCCTCTGCAGTCTACACCTTCCTTTAGCATTAGCTTCACGAAAGTCTTTATTGTGCATGTCCACGTCCTAAAATCTATATACTGTATGTAAATCTCCATGCGGTTTGCCCAGTAGGAGTAGTTGGTGCCGTCAAATTCGGGTGGTTTTATTATAGAGTAGGCAGTTCCGCTTGAGTTGGTGGATGCGTTTCCTTGTGCCATCTAAGACATGCAAGTAGGTTATTACACCTGAAAAACTTAAACCCACTTTGATACCAAATGTGAGTCCAACACAAGAGGAGAGGTGAATTGTGCAATAAACTACTATCCAATAACAATATCCAAATAAAAATAATTCACAAATCACTGAGATTGAAGAATATCAAACCACAAAGACATGGATTTTTACATGGAAACCCAAGCAGGTGAAAACTATGATACAGAATAATGTTCAATGATTTTCCCTTTGCCCTCTCGATGAAGCATGTTTTCATTATTCCAGTGCTACTTTAACTCGAGGTGGCACAAACTCTCATACGACCTGTATTCTTCTTTGGACAACTCCCAAAGGAAGATTTTATCCCTCTCTTAGAGAAAACCGAATACCTATACAGAAATACTAAACATAATATAGTTAAACAATGAAACTTGAATTCACAAGTTTGCTGACTTTAAGCGCAAAATATGCTCGAGAATGATGAAGATGATCGCAGTAGAGTACAAAGATCATGAATGTTTTGTATTGTGCTCTTTCCGCATACTAGTACATTGTGTCCCTTAGTCCAAGACAACTCATGAAATTTGGAAGACAATCCTTGTCGCGTACGAAGGTACCCGTAAAGTGAAAAGTTCTAAGGTCACAATACTAACGAGCGAGTATGAGAACATTGAGATGAAGGAAGGAGAAACTGTCAAGGAGAAGTACACAAGGTTCACAACCATTGTAAACAATTTCAAGACTCTAGGAAACAACTTCATCAAGGGAGAACTAGAAAGGAAAGTCAGTGATTCACTCTAAAGTGAATGGGAACAAAAGGTGATAGCTATAGAAGAAGCAAAGACAATAAAAGGCATCAAGATGGATGACTTCATAAGGAATATGATGGCATGTGAAGTCAAGAAGACAAAGAAGTCGATCAAAGAAGCCAAGAAAAAGTCTCTACCTTTCAAGGTCAGCAACCAAGACTCATCTGATGAAGAGAAGAATGATAAAGATATTGTCCTACTCGCTAGAAAGTTTAAGAAATTTATGTGCAACAAAAGAAGCTTCAAGTCAAAAAAAGAAGACAATGAAGATGCACTAACATGATGTAAGTGCAAGAAAAAGGAACATATACGAAGAGATTGCCCACTATTGAAGCAAGAGAAGGGAGGCAAGAAGAAACGATCCAACAAAAAGTTCAATAAGGGTTGATTAAGAATAACTTAGTAAATTGGCAACATATAAATAGGATAAACCTCAAAACACTTTGCGATGCTTGCTCACTAGGAAAACTTCGTAAGAGCTCATGCAAAAGCAAAAACTTAGTATCGACATCTAGATCCCTAGAACTACTTTAATTAGATTTGTTTGGACCATCAAGAGTATAAAACCTTAGTGGTTGTAGATATTGTCTTGTATAGTATATGACTACTCTAGGTTCACTAGTACTATCTTCATAAAAACAAAAGATCAAAATATAGAATCTTTATAAACTTTTCAAAATTAGTTCAAAAAGAAAATAATTTAAAAAAATCCTTAAAATTCATACATATCATGGAGAAGAGTTTGAAAATGAACAATCCACTAGGTTCTGTGAAAAATATGGAAGAAAACACAAATATTTTTTCCAAAAGCACTTCAATAAAATGGAGTTGTAGAAAGAAAGAACAGAACTTTATAAGAATGTGCTAGAACTTTATTGATAGAATCTAATCTACGTAAATGCTTCTGAGCAGAAGCTACTAAAATTGTTTGTCACGTACTAAACAGGGCATTAAAACGATCAACCCATGAACTTTACAAAGGTAAAATTACCAAGATAAACGACTTTAAAGTGTTCAGAAGTAAATATTTTACATTAAACACAAAAGACAACTTAGATAAGTTTGATGTTACAAATAAAGAAAACATATCCATTGGTTACTCAAATTGTAGTAAGGCTTACAGAGTTTTTAATAAAACGCTTATTGTAGAAGAATCAATGAATATAAAATTCGATAAAAATCCACAAGAAATGAATAGTCAAGAAAATGTTATTGAAGACGAAGAACAAACATTCATTGATATAACTAATAAGATAAAAGACATAAATATATATAATATACCTAAAGAATGGATCTTTTATAAGGAACACCCTAAAACTCAAATAATTGAAGAAATATAAGATAAGTTAAAACAAGATGTCAACTTAACATAAAATGTATTTTTGATGCTTATCACAAATGGAACTTAATAAGATAGAAGATATACTAAAAGATGAATCTTAGATAATAGCAATGCAAGAACTTAATTAATTCACTAGAAATGAAGCTTGAGAACTTATACATAAACAAGAAGACACCTCAATAATTGGAACAAAATAGGTTTATAGAAACAAATCAAATGAGGAAGGTCTAGTGATTAGGAACAAAGCTAGAATAATTGCACAAGATTACAACCAATAAGAAGGTATAGACTTTGATGAAACCTATGCACATGTAGCCACACTAAAACCAATTAAGATGCTACTTGCTTATGTTGAATACTTAGACATAAAACTTTGTCAAATGAATGTAAAAAGTGCTTTTCTAAATGGCTATCAAAAAGAGGAAGTTTTTGTAAACAGCCACCTTGATTTTATTGATAAAGATAAACATGAGTTTGTTTATAAATTAAAGAAGGCTTTACATGGACTAAAACAAGCATCAAGAGCATGATATGATAGATTAAAATATTTTCAATTATCTTCTAACTTAGAAATTAGAAAAGTGGACTCAAGTTTGTTTACTATAAAGTCAAACGGTTTGTTAATAGTTCAAATATATTTTGATGATATTATTTTCGGCGCTACTAATGAAGATTTATGCAGAGATTTTGCTAAGTTAATGCAGGAGCTTGAAATGAGTCTCATGGTAGAACTCGATTTCTTTCTAGGCTTGCAGATTCAACAATTGTCTTAAGGGATCTTCATATGTCAAACAAAGTACACCGAGGATCTTCTCAAAAGATTCGGGATGGAAAGTAAAAAAGGGAAGGCAACATCGATGGGAGCTCAAGCTTGGCTTGATGCAAATGAAAAGGATAAGGATATTGATGCGACTCAATATAGAGGTGTGATTGGTTCATTGTTATATCTTACTGCTAGTAGACCAGACATATTTTTTAGTTCTTAAATGTGTACTAGGTTCCAATCGACATATATAGAAAGTCATTTAAAAGATGTAAAAAAGATCTTAAAATACTTAAAAGAAACTTATAATTATGGCTTGTTTACCCCTAGATCACCACATTTTGAATTAAAATTTTATAATGATGACGATTATGTTGGAAGTAGAACTGATAGGAACAATACTAGTGGGATGTGTCATTTTTTTTGGAAATACGTTGGTCTCTTGGTTCTCTAAGAAGCAAAATTGTGTAGCGCTATCAACAATAGAAGTTGAATGCATATCTGCCTCTCTTGCATGTTCTTAACTGTTGTGGATGAAGCAGACCTTAAATGACTTTGGTTTAAAGTTTGAAAAAGTTAAAAACATGTATGATAATACAAGTGCAATAAATCTTTCTAAGAATCATGCGTTACACTATGACTAAACACATTGACATTAGACATCATTTCATAAGAGCATGTGTTCTAAAAGAAGAAATTGCCTTAGACTTTGCAGACACAGAAGATCAACTTGCTGATATATTTATCAAACCCTTATACCTTGATAGATTTTCCTATCTCAGAAGACACCTAGCTTTATGCCAACCTAGTGACATCTCCTAAAAACTGTCATTTATAACAATCTTCTACAAAAAGTGGAGCTAAGTTAACCCTTTGGTTTAAAAAAATGGGGAGAGAAAAGGAGGTGCAAGAACTCTTAAGATAGGTTGAGAAGTTTAATAATATCTTTGTAATAATGACAAAAAAGGGGAGTAGAAGTGTTATTATTTTACTAAGTTATCAAAAGAAAGGGGAGAAATGGGAGAAATGTTATGGGAGAAGTATCCTGTTTGAAGAAAGATTAAAAGCAAATAGCTGAAAAGTTTGAAAAACAAATATAAGCTTTGTCGTTAACAAAAATGAGGAGATTGTTAGTGAATTTTGCTAATGATTCAGCTGCATATTTATTTTGTACTCTCATGAATTTTTCAAGTAAAAGCTCGTAGAAGCTATTCGATGAAAGTATAGAAAAATTAGAAGCCAGAGTTTAAGCTTAAAGTGACTCTAAAAGGCTCTACTTGAAGGCTCAAAATTCAGAATTAAATTGATGAAAGAATCAGAGAATGACACAATTCCAAAAGCTCAAGATTTGATGACTTCAGATGCTGATGTGACATATTACATAGTTTTTATTTGATGCTAAAAACAACAATCCCACATTTTGATTTCCAAAATCTATGAAATAATCGATCATATAAACAAGGTGATCAATCATGGGTGATCGATCAAGTTATAAAAGTGATTGACCATATTAAATTGTTAGTCTGAAATTTGAAAAGTGATCGATCATGATTAAAAGTACGGTCAATCGGATTTATCGATCATGAGAAACAAGATGGATGATCAAGGTGATCAATCAAGGGTATCAAGATGATCAATCATAAGTTAAAAAACGATTTTGTGAAACTTATGATTCTGGCTTAAGTTTATTTGTTGATCAAGGATAGGCCAACCCTATATAAGGGACCCTATGGCTCATTGTTTGAGTCACGCAATCAAAAGAAATATCATCTACTCTCAAAAAAAGAAAGAGAGATCATTTTGTGTGATATTCGAGTTGTTACAACATTTCTACGCTCTCGGGCTCTCTTCAATCCAAAGCTTTTTACTACTAAAGTTGTTTCTACTATAATTCAATCACCATCATCATTCTCAAGCATATTCTGCGCTTAAAGTCTGCAAACTTGTGAATTCAAGTTTCATTGATTAACTAATGATATTCTGTTTAGCATTTATGTATAGGTATCCGAGTTGTGGATTCCTTTCTCTAAGAGAGAGATAAAATCTTCCTTTGGGAGTTTTCGAAGGGTACAGGTTGTACGAGGGTTGCGCTACCCTCGGGTTAAAGTAGTGCTGGAATAGTTGAAACAGGCTTCGCTGAGAGAATGAAGGGGAAATCCTTGAACACGGTTCTTGATCGTAGTTTTCACCTGCTTGGGTTTCCATGTAAAAATCCATGTCTTTGTGGTTTGATATTCTTCAATCTCTGTGATTTGTGAATTATTTTTTATTTGGATATTATTATTGGATAATGTTTATTGCACAATTCACCCACCACCCTTGTGTTGCACATGCATGGCTTTCTTCCCTTGCAGTACCCACCTTAGGCCTCTATCAGAGGCATTCGCCTCCGATAAGCAAGTAGTTTTGAGGAGCTGAAGCATTGAGGTATATAAGAGATAATGCCTCATGACTTATTGACCCATTAAAACAACCCTTGACCCTACATTACTTTTTTTCCATGCTGCTCTAAGATAGAGCTTTCCCCTTCCGTTCCATCTCCTCTCAACTATGAGCCATGTCGCATATTCCTCCATTACCACATGTGTGCATCCTCCTACAATTGAATCTCAAGCCTCATTTCTACTTGCTATCAAGCAACTCGAGTTTGGCATAGTCAGCCCTTTTTTACATTGGATTTTGCCATTCTACAACCTATTTTACGAGGATTGAACCTGCATGTGGTGGATTCATTATCCACTACCTTGATCCACTTGGCTACACCCGCCCCTAACCTCGATTAGGGCTTCCGTTTAGGCATCATAAAAAACAACCATTTATGAATCCACCGATTAAAATTATATGGAAACATTGTATGATATTACCTAATGTAGAATGTTATTACATAGTATACAAAGAAAATATGGTTAGTTCTTTATTTGCCAATTTACAATACTTCTGCTTATTCTCTTTTGTACTTTGGTTTTAATGATAACACACACCTATTGCAAGTAACTAGCATATTATTATTTGACTTGCATACAAAATGTTACAACCTTTCAAGAACATACCAGAAGACTAAAGGCTCGTTTAAAAAACGTTAGGTAGCTGACGGGCAGCACAAAAAATAGTCGGATCTTTCAACATGGATTTGAGCACGTATCCATGAAGTCGACCGGTAGGGATGAGCACGGGCCCTATAGGGCCCAGGCCCATTTATTTTTTCAGGTTTTGGGTCGGACCTATGCCCACTATTTTTGATTTTCGGCGGTCGAAACCCAAACCCAAGCACGGCCCAATTATTATGGGTCGGACCTGGACCGGGTTGGTCCATGGAATGTGGGATATCCGTTGGGCCTAGACTGGCTCAACTTTTATGGGCCTGGCTCGAGATGGCCCATGTGTCTATATAATTTTCATTCCTACAAACGCACTTGATTATTGATTTTGATTGTATATTTTGTTATGAATTGTGTTGTTATAACTTTTTATCTCTTTGTTGTTCAATAATCCTTGTGTTTTCCATGAATTTGGTCACTCACACGAGGGGGATGCAAATTCACTAGCTAAGGTCTGCCATGGGGCACTTTTGGGCCTTCCATCGGGCTCGCGGGCCAGGCTTTGGGATCCCTATCGGGCCAAGCTCATGGGCCTTAACTCGGGTTTTAAATGGGTCGGGCTTTCTGGCCAGATGGGTTGGGTCGATTCTACAACAACGTTTGATTGCCTTAAGGTTTTCAAGATCTTAAGCAGCTAGTCTGATTCATTCTTCAGACATAACCACTATCGATGATATTTTTCAAGTGATATTATTCGCATATGCTAGTTTAATATTACTACTTAGCAATATATCTATATCTCTGGTATAAAAGATTGTTATACAATTTTTTGAAATAACCCCTTTTTATGAAATTTCGGAGATAAGCCCCAGAGTGTGCAGGTTGTTCCTTGGACCGTCAGAGTCTGGCCTATCCAAGAAGGTCAAGGATATTCAAAGTCTGGCAAGTCTCTCGACATTGTTAATGGTGTTTGGTCTGTTGGTGGTGACTTTGGTGTTTGATCTAAGGTTGTAAAGCATTTTGATGCCCAATCCAGAAGCTTGGTAAATGGTTGAGTCATCCTTGTAAATAACTCGGTATAGTGAAGCAATCGATCGGCTCAACTAATCAAAAATCCTACATAAGAAAGACGTGGGGTGTAGTTTTTGCCCAATCGGGTTTCCACGCTAACCACTTTGTATATTGTATTTACTTATTTGGTTTGCTTACTTCTTATTTCATTCGGTGAATTATTTCAAATTTTCGTAATTATCAAGGTTTGAAATCTTGATTTCAATTTCATTTGGGGGCGCCCCAAAAATGGAATTTCGATGAAATTTAAAGAAATTTTTATAATTTTGGTGGAAATCTCGGAAATGGCTCAAAAAGTTATTTTTCCCCTAATTTTTGTAAATTAAGATCAACAAAGTTATTAGAATAATAATAATTACAAATACACAATTATCACACAAATCGCTCTTTTATACCTCTTATATCGCACATATCAATCATATCGGGCACATCGTTGTTAATTTGGATTGTTAGATGATAGATATCAGAAATGGAGTTCATCCAAGTTCTTCAAATAATAAAAAACTTGCAAACATACACTTATATCACATATATCAATCATCTATAACCCTTATATCGCACATATCGGTCATATTGAACATATCGTTATTAATATTGATTGATGATTGATAAATATTGGAAATAGAAATAAAATATCTACGTTAACCACACTTAGAACATATCTTTTGTTTATAAACATATACATGGAGCTCTAAATCCTAACATATATTGATATGCTTTGAATCCTAACCATCCGATTTGGTAAACCCAGTTGAAGAACCATTGTATGCACCATCATGTGACACCATACTCTACCAGCATGGGGGTCTCGCTCCCCCCTTGCAGGAGTTACAGAGGGCAATACCCCTGTCGCGAAACAATTTTTTATATGGTGAAACTGATTGCCGCCTCTCAACAACATACATATATGAGTATATAATAAATCAAATTGTTAATTATTAATATTATACTTAAGATATCATAATTATTAATGTATAAAATATAAAAAAATGGATATTTCGCTTAAATAAGTAGTAAAATCAAGATCCCATGGATAATGTGATTGATATACATATATATCAGCAAAATATCGTCGATATCGATCTAAATCTGAGAAAATTTATACAGAAAACTATCAATTTTGACTGATGTTGCTCGATATGTCAAAATATCATCGATATTTTGGCTCACCTCGATCGAAATCCGAGAAATCGATAGAGAGGGGAGTTTTGATATCCCCAAGGTGTCGAAACTGAAGTTCCGACAAAATTTCACGAGATTTAAAACCTTAATCATTATTGGATACTACTTATTAACCTCCCTCTACTAGCATTGCAATTCACAAGAACTCTCATTTGGTATTAGAGCTCATGTTCAAGTGCAGACGAAGTAATACTCATCGGCACACATTGTAGCAACAACCAGAAGCGACAACAACTTGTTTAAGAGTCTATCAACAGTCAGCCCACTTCCACTCGACAATATGGTTTACAACTGCTAGAAAGTTAGGATGCAAATCTTACGAATCCATCGATTATAAAGTGTTGAATGTGAAAGAATCCAAGTACGCCCGACCAGTTATCATAGACTACCTAATGACCGACATTGACAAAAAAAAAGGCTACCTATATCTCGAAGGTGATGAATGCCATTTTTTATTCTATTACAAACGAAGAGTTGAACTGAGTCTCGGCATGCAAGACAACGTACCAAATCCGAAATAAGCGAAGTATCATATACGAAGGCACAAGCAAGGTCAATGAGACCAAATCATCCTCCTACAATAGAGATACAAACTATCAAGGATGGAAGACAGAAAATCTATAAGAAAAATGGATACTCAATTTTCAGGTATCATTAATAGCCTCTTGAATGTGGATGAAAAGATAGAGGAGGAAATACAAGTCAAGAAGATCATCAGATCCCTTACAACAAACTGGAGGACCAACTCCATAATCACCAAGGAAGATAACTATTACAACACTCTCGAAATGTATAATGAGATCGGTCCGGAATAACTGCTACAATCCCTTTCCACATGGATGATGGAAGATGCAATGGGTTGGCCGCCAATGTCATGGTAACACCATGGATCTTCCTGAGCAAACAGCAGACCAAGTCATGGGAGTTCCCCCAAATTCGCACCACCCACTTCGCCAAAAATGCCTTATTCATCTCCCCTAGCCGCATCACCCCTAAACTGCCCTTCTTCTTGGTTGATGTCACCATGCCCCACTCCACCAGATGGATACCCTTCTTACCATGTCGGTCGTCCGACCAGAAAAATCTCCTCATCAACGTCTCAATTCTGGCACACACCCCAACAGGCAACGACCTCGTGGAACAAAAAGTATCAGGATATATGAGAGAACAAGCTTCAAGAGAACCAACTTCACTCCTTTGAGAGCATCATCGCCTTCCACCATGCCATCATTTCCTCAAATCTCTCCAGCAGCATCCCCTAATCAACGAACCTCGACTTCCTAGCCATCAGTAGGAGGCCCAAGTAAAGAATCGGTAGGGTCATCGTGGGTCAACATAGCAACCCAGTCATAGTCCGCAACTCATCCTCTGTCAAGCCAAAAGGCACCACCGTTGACTTCTCCTTATTAATTCACAGCTCGAAGATGTTCCCAAAAACATCCATGATACATGACGTCCTTTAAATATTCTCCTCCTCGACCCTAAGAAAAGCATTGTATCATCAGCATATTGCAGATCGGGATGGATATGTCCTCCCTCCTATATCCATAATACAATTCCCCATCAACCGTAGGCCTCATCAGCCACAATCATAAAGAGAAACGGAGCCAGCGGACACCCCTGGCTAATTCACCTTTGCGATTGGAAGAAAACCTGCTCTGGTCTACCATTAACGAGCACAACATGAGACGCAGTTGTCACTCACTGCATGATCCACGCAACTCACACTCTGGGAATCCCCTTCTCTCGAGTGAAGTACACAGGAATCTCCAGTAGACACAATCACCTAAGAGAAATCAACCTTCCAAAGCACACCTTTGGTCTTGCTTCTCTTCCAATCTGTAGCCATTTCCAAAGCCATCACCAACCTATCTGTCATAGCTCTCCCAAGCACAAACGCTATCCTGCTCAGGTAAAATGATATGATGTAATACCTCCCTCAAGCGATTAGCAAGGATCTTTTAATACCAAGAGATAAATAGCATTTGACACCAAGGATCTTTGACACCAAGAGATATATGTTATTATCTTAGTTCTATCTATGTAATCCTTCCCGACGACGAGGGATCCCAAAACTGTCAGAACAACTTGTACTTACCTAGAGAAGAATATGGTCCTGAGTGGGTTGCGGGTCGATTTCGGCGGTGTTAGCAATTCTGAAAATACCTGGACAGCAAGCAGTTCGATATTTTTTCTCCTGAAACGGCCTGGACTGCGCATAAATCGTCATTGACGGTGAGATTTTCGTGATTTTCTTCATTGTGGGTCTGGACAACGGCTTATATGATCGAAGACTTTGATTCGGCGGCGCATAGAGTCTCAAAATTAGTCAACAAATCTCGTAGCTTTGTTTGGAAATTAAGCAGTGCGCCCATCATCTCCTTGTTGTAGGCGTCGCTGGCTCGCCTTTACGTTCCGACGAATGATAATCTTTCGTTGAATGCCGGCGTGAACGTCTGGATGGATTGTCAGATCGTGAGGACGATACGTAGGCCATGCTCTGATACCAAATGATGCAAATATAATTTTTGCAACAGATAAAAAATAATGTTTTGTGGTGGAGAAGAAATAGGAGTGGTTGAAAAGATAAGACTCGTCGGAGAACAAGGGATTTTGGAGAAGAGAATCGCGGAGATCGCGTAGGGAAGAGAGAGACGAGAGAGGGAGATAGAGATACTCAATTTTTCATATCATATGAATTGTCTTAAAACAATAGATTATCACCCCTTTATATAGGAGGGATGATATTACAAAAATAGAAATCAAATCAAAATTTAAATCAAACTTATCCTAATTTGGACTCTAACCGACTAACTAATTGATTTGAAATAGATTCAAATCTCTAATTGATTCTAATCAACTAAATTGAGATCACCCGTGAACTCGTTATTTAAAGTAAAAATGCAATGACTCAATTATAAAATGAGACTCTAATTATCGGATAAAATAAAAAAATAAGACCCTATTTATTCGTTGTGCGCTGCATCAGTTCTCCTCTGCTTGAAAAATTCATCTCCCGACGAATTGCTGGATCTGCAGGCTTGAAGGTTGATAAATTTATTTCAGCGTTCTCCATCATCCCATGGAAGAACTGATGTGGAGCAAACGGTGGAATCCAGGCATACATGGTGCGAAGGTTGGAGTTGTTAGCTTCATGAGGGAATAGCATGTGTGGCGCGAATGCGGGCGCCCATCCAGGTTCTATCCCCTTGATATGGTGCTTAAAAAACTGATGGGCATCTTCATGTCGGACAACTCGACCTTTGGAGAACCCATAGCAAAGCAGTAGCACAAATATACTAGAGGAGGAGATGTGGCCAATGAATTAAGCCATGAGGCCTTTAAATAGGTGAAACCCATGATCCTAATCCTAATTAGGTAAGGAGGCCTGCCAGATTTCTTTCTTTCAGCACTCCTCTTTAAATATTTTTGCAGCAGGGGGGTGCGTTGCAATTTTCGTACCCCTTCATTTAAACTATCTCCTCTTACATTCCCATTAACTTTAACCTTTATACCGAAGGTTTTAAGTATAGGGAAGTTCCTGCAATTTTACCAAAGGCACACCAGGTCCCTAATTTCAAGGGATTGACCCTTCGATGGAAATAAACCATGAGTCTGTGGGTTTGGTTCTCCTCCCCATCAACGTAAGTAGTATCGAACCCCGTGACTAGGGTTCCAACATCCTCGGCAGCTTGAGATCGCATCAAGGAGGCAGCACACGATCATGCGAGTGCGGCAACGCGTGGCTCCCCAATGATGGTTGCGTGCGGTGACGCAAGGGCAGTGTCGACCGGGTTTGCGGTTGGATTTTGGGGGTGCGGGGGTGGCGGGAGGGTGTGGCATCGGGTAGGGAGGTGGAGAGGGAAGGTTGTGGAGAGGTGTTGTAAGGGAGGTGGTGATGGTGTCGGGGAGAGGTGGAGAGGAGTCAGGGAGGGGAGGGTTGGTGCTGGGGGGTGCATCGCAGGAGGTACGATGGTGGCGGGAGGGGATGCTGAGGCTATGGGGTGCGCTGCAATAGGTGCAATGGTGGCGGGAGGGGGCGTTGAGGTTGTGGGGTGCGCTGCAAGAGGTGCAATGGTGGCGGGAGGGGATGTTGAGGCTGTGGGGTGCACTGCATGAGGTGCAATGGTGGCGGGAGGGGGCGTTGAGGCTGTGGGTTGGGCAGCAAGGGGTGCGGGAGGGGGTTTTGGGGTCTGTTTCGTGGGGGATGGGGGTATAGGGGTGGTGTGTGGGGGCTGGGAATGGTGTGGGGGCGGGGATGGACTGGTTGCTGGGGGTACGGGGTGGCGGAAGGGGACAGCGAGAGGGTTCTGAGTGGGTTGCAGGCCGATTTCGACGGTGTTTGCAATTCTGAAAATACCTGGACAGCAAACAGTTCGATATTTTTTTCTCCTGAAATAGCCTGGACTGCGCATAAATCGCCATTGACAGCGAGATTTTCGTGATATTCTTCATCGTGGGTTTGGACAGTGGCTTCTACGATCGAAGATTTTGATTCGGCGGCGCATAGAGTCTCGAAATTAGCCATCAAATCTCGTAGCTTTGTTTGGAAATCAAGTAGTACGCCCATCATCTCCTTGTTGTAGGCGTCGTTGGCTCCCTATTTACGTTCCGACGAATGATAATCTTTCGTTGAATGCCGGCGCGAACGTCTGGACAGATCGTCAGATCGTGAGCGATTTGTAGGCCATGCTCTGATACCAAGTGATGTAAATATAAATTTCACAACAAATAAAAAATGATGTTTTGTGGTGGAGAAGAAATAGGAGTGGTTGAGAAGAGAAGACTCGTCAGAGAACGAGGGATTTTGGAGAAGAGAATCGCGGAGATCGCGTAGGGAAGAGAGAGATGAGAGAGGGAGATAGAGATAAAATTTCAATTTTTCATATCATCTGAACTGTCTTAAAACAATAGATTATCACCCCTTTATATAGGTGGGATGATATTAGAAAAATAGAAATCAAATCAAAATTTAAATAAAACTTATCCTAATTTGGACTCTAACCGACTAACTAATTGATTTGAAATAGATTCAAATCTCTAATTGACTCTAACCAACTAAATTGAGATCACCCATGATCTCGTTATTTGAAGTAAAAATGCAATGACTCAATTATAAAATGAGACTCTAATTATCGGATAAAATAAGTAAATAAGACCCTATTTATTCGTTGTGTGTTGCATCAATTCTCGTCCGCTTGAAAAATTCGTCTCCCGACGAATTGTTGGATCTGCAGGCTTGAAGGTTGATAAATTTATTCCAGCGTTCTCCATCATTCCATGGAAGAACTGATGTGGAGCAAACGGTGGAATCCATGCGTACATTGTGCGAAGGTTGGAGTCATTAGCTTCATGACGGAATAGCATGTGTGGCGCGAATGCGAGCGCCCATCCGTTCTGTCCCCTTGATATTGTGCTTAAAAAACTAATGGGCATCTTTATGTCGAACAACTCGACCTTTAGAGATCCCATAGCAAAGCAATAGCACAAATATAACAGAGGAGGAGATGTGGCCAATGAATTAAGCCATGGGGCCTTTCCTGCCAGATTTCTTTCTTTCAGCATTCCTCTTTAAATATTTTTGCAGCAGGTGGGTGGGTTGTAATTTTCGTACCCCTTCATTTAAACTATCTCCTCTTACATTCCCATTAACTTTAACCTTTATACCAAAGGTTTTAAGTATAGGGAAGTTCCTGCAATCTTTCCAAAGGCACTCTAGATCCCTAATTTCAAGGGATTGACCCTTCGATGGAAATAAATCATGAGTCCGTGGGTTTGATGCAGATAGGATTTTGCACGGCGATGAAAATTATTTTGAAGGTGAAAATTTGTTTGGTAGAAGAAATAGGAGGGATTAAGAAAAGAAGCGCGCCGGTTGCGTGAGATTCAAGGAAGGAGAAGCACGTAGATCGCGTCAAGGGAGAAGGAATAGAGAGAAGATATAGATAAAATCTCAATTTTTCATATCAACTGAACTGTCTTGAAATAACATATTATCACCCCTTTATATAGGAGGGATGATATTACAGAAGTAGAAATCAAATCAAAATTTAAATCAAACTTATCCTAATTTGGACTCTAACCGACTAACTAATTGATTTGAAATATATTCAAATCTCTAATTGACTCTAACCAACTAAACTGAGATTACCCATGATCTCGTTATTTAGAGTAAAAATGCAATGACTCAATTATAAAATGAGACTCTAATTATCGGATAAAATAAATAAATAAGACCCTATTTATTCGTCGTGCGTTGCATCAATGCACCAAGTGGGTCAGCTGGAGGGTCGCCGGCAGCAGAGCTGGAGAGATTAGGAGCGGAGATATCGACTGGGATCTGGATCATTGGTGGTGACCTCAATGTTATTCTGCTTCCTGAGGACAGACCATAACTTGGAGGCAGGAGGGGCCCGGGTTCGGAGCCCTTCAGAAGAGTGGCCCACTCCTTATGTCTATCTATTATTGACACGGCCGGATGCGCTTAGACTTGGAGGAATATTAGATCGCGGTCCAGACTTGACCGTTTCTTCTTGTCTACTGAGGGGATGGAGTCATTCCCCCTGCCTCAGGCATAGGCGTTGTTGTGGGTGTACTCGGAACACACACTCATTCTCTGGTCGTTGAGGGATGAGAGAAATAGCAGGTTTCGCTTCCGCTTCGAGCGCAGCTGGCTGTTAGAGGACGGCTTCAGGGAGATGGTGGTTGAGCAGTAGAGAAGCTGAGCTCCAGTAGGATCGGTGATATGAAGGTTTGCAGCAAAATTGAGGTGCCTCAAGTCTTCCCTTACGAACTTCAAGAGGGAGGTCAGGGCTCGGCGAAAGACCATGAGAAAGGAAGCCCAAGCGGGTGTGATGAGGTTGGATGGCATGGGTTTGGACCAAGAGGAGGTGGCAGAGAGGTTGGGCCTGCTTGAGGAGCTGATGCTAGAAGACAGAAAGGATGAGGTGGAGTGGAGATAAAGGTCGATGCAAAAGTGGCTGAAGGAGGGTGACGCCAACACGAGGTTCTTTCACTCCATGGCTTACGGTCGGAGGAGAAGGAATTTCTTGCATGAGATTGAGATTGGTGATGTGAGGATGTCATGGGAGGAGCAGATTGGCAGTGCGTTGCAAAGCCACTTCGTGGAGTTCTCGCGTAGGAGTAGACCTGGCCAACGGGCCGGGGGCCCGCCCGCCCAGCCCGCTCATGGGCCGGGCTTGGGCTTCGAAATTTAAGCATGGGCCGGCCCGGCCCGCAAAAAATAAAAAAATATATAAATATTTGTCAATTATACATATATTAATATGATATGCTTTAAGTTTTTCATTTATGACGCTAGTTTTAAATAAAAATTCAATGAATTACATGTCAAGTAACATGTAAACTACGTATATTAGTTATATAAAGTATAGATGGTATTAATAAAATCATTTATACGTATGAAATACCATTAAAAAAATCAATGGAAAATGATTAAAATGGGCCATGGGGGCCCATGGGCGGGCTTTGGACAGAGGTTTTTTAACCTCGGCCCGGCCCATGGGCTGGCCCGGCCCGCAATTTGGTCAGGTCTATGTAGGAGGCAGAGGGAAGGGTGGGGGTGGTTGGGTGTGGGGGCAGAATCATTGACCAGGGGGTAGGAGGAAGGTCTGGTAGCTGCATTTTCAGATGAGGAAGTGAGGAAGGTTGTTTGGGGGCTGAATGTGGATGGGGCGCCTGGGCCAGATGGATTTCCTGGACTTTTCTACCGTGAGTTCTAGGCATGGAAGGACATATCGATATCGGTATCGATATCGGTACCATGTCGATACCGATATATCGCCGATATATCGACGATATATCGACGTCATATCGCCGACATCGGGATTCAGCTCGCCTTTTTTGCCTGTCGATACCCGATATCGGACATATCGACGATATATCGGTGACCTGTCGATATCGATATATCGCCGATATATCGGGATACGACCTTCCATGGTTCTAGGATCTTTTGAAGGCGGATGTTTTGGAGGTTCTTAATGAATTCAGAATTGGCAACAGAGGCTTCGTGGAGCATTGATCTTCCTCCTTTCAAAGAAAGAGAATCCATTAAGGGTGGATGACTTCAGGCCAATAGCGATTTCCAACGCCATCTATCTTATTGTGGCAAAATTGCTCGCAAACAGGCTCAAGTTGGTTATGGACTCAGTGGTGCTTCAGGGTCAGTCCACATTCATCCCGGGGCGTAAGATGGCAGAGGGTATGGTAGTTACATTAGAGATTTGCCTTGAGTAGAATTGGTCGATGAAGAAGGGTGCGCTATGGAAGATTGACTACACCAAAGCTTATGATTACGTCGACTGGAATTTCTTGTGGAACTCATTGCGACGGAGGGGATTTTCGGAGACCTTGATACATTGGATGAAGAGATGTATCGCTACATCCTCGTACTCGATCTTGGTGAACCGCAAGTCGGAGGGTGTGTTAGAAAATAGAGAATGCAGAAGCGGAATGATAAACAGAGCATAGAACATAAATATAAACATAGAACACAAAGAATTTTATGCGAAACCCTACTCCCTAAGGAGTGGGATGAAACCACGGGAGAATCCCTCAGAGGGCGTATGTATTCATTGCACTTTCTCAATGGATACAAGAGGTTTGGGGCTCCTTCTATAGCCTCCACAAAGCCTCCAAGTCCCACCACTGGTAATGTGGGACTAAACACATGGATGGAGTAAATGGATCCTGTAGGTATTCATTTACCCATCTACAACTCAATAGGCACACAACCAAATACTCCAACACTCCTCAAGTTAGAACATGCAATACTCAGCTTGGACAAACAGAAAGAAACTTAACTCACGCTACATAACCCTTTTTACAATATCAACTCAACGCGCACAACTATCAGTTGTTGTCGAGGATGTTGCTTCCCATGCCGTGCACGTGAGGAGGACGAACGGGCTAGAGTGTGAGTCAGCAGAATCTCCTTGTTGGAGAGCATGTGCTCTGTACTACGCCTGTCAGAGTCACTGCAATTGAAATGAGTCTCCTCGTTAGAGTGCTCTGACCCACCACAATAATGTGGACAACTGATCTATCTCTGAAAGGGGCTGAACTGAAAAGGCCGTGCAAGTGCAATCCTCGTCGGAGTCCACGATCGCTGGAGAATGGAGACTGAAAGTATCCTCGTCGAAGAACGGGGTCTATCCCATCTGGCACGGAGAATGGTACTCTACTTTGGAGTCCATATGATACCACATGAAAACCCTTGCCAACATGGCATACGAAATGATCCTCTACTTTGGAGTCCCTATCGCCCACATAAAAAATGTGGCCGAAACAACAAGAAAAGATGGAGGCCACACAAAAAATAGCAAATGTGTGCACATCTGAAAAGAAGACCGCATATATGTGTGAGTCTGAAACTGAATACTCGGAATCTGACATCAAGTCTGAACTATTTGAACTGTAGAGTCTGAATAATTAGCTGGTCTGGAATATTTGTATCTGGAGAATAGACTTGTGACTCTACATAATACTCCTTTCTCCCATACTGATCGGAATGACAATCGTCGACTAAGTTGGAAGAAGACATGAATATGGGAGAAAATAAAACATCACAAATGTCGATCACCCTCTTTTTTCGGCTTCTCAAATCATTTTTTAAAATATTTTTTCTTTTGAAATCATTTTCCTTTTTTTGCAATATATTTTTTAAGTCATCTTTTCTCTTTCTTTTTTTAACGACTCTTCTTTCTCAAATTTTTTTAATAAAAGTATGGCTTTTCAATTGTACATGTCTTCTTCAAAATCACACATTTTTATCATATTTTTTTGAACTTTGTGCCCCCTCCTTTTTTTTACACGGCAACCCATTTGGGTCCTTTTTTTATAAAATTGGGCCCTCGAGCCCTAGGGTTCCCACGATGGGAACCCTCTTCAAATGTCGCCGCCCCCCTTTGGGTTTCTTGCTCGTCGCGCGCGAAGCTTGGGAGAAGATGCTGCCCTGGAGAATCCTCTACCTGGAGGGGATCGAGACGCCGAGGGCGAGGCGATCTTCGCGAAGATCTGAAGAAGCTGCACATGAGCCAGAAGGCCTGGAGGCGACCTCCACAGAAGCGGGGCTATCGCTTGGAGATGTGAATCGTGGCTTAGTGCCACAGAAGCAGAGCTATCGCCGCTTGGACTTGGCACCAGCCTGAAGCGTCGTGCGGAGCGGAGGGCACTAGAGCACCACCTAGGCACAGGGTTTTCGGCCCGGGCGATCTGGAGCAGCAGCAAGGCCGAGAGGAGGTCGCCAGGGTCTATAGGGCGACGCTGCCTCTAAGGTTCCTCACCTGGGAACCCATTCCCACGAGGGGTGCCTCGAGTGTGAGGGCACGATGGAGTGCCTGGACCTGAGAGGGAGGTACGGAGATGGCGTGTCGCCTAGGCGGGTGACCAAAGGAGTCGCATGGTGCGTATTCGCTAGAGATGGAGATGACCTGTATTGCGTCGCCTAGACATGAAACAGGAGTCGTGGAGTTGATCACGGCGGTCGCGGTCAAAGGAGCAGTTATTATTTCTTTTTTCGTAGAGAAGAACCCATCGCCTCCTGCCTATTGTTGGAATCATGTGCATGGAGGAAGTAGGTACAGGAGATACGTGGTGGCAGATTGACTTCGGCAGCAGCAGATAATTTTTACATCATAGATGATGATCAATACAGATTTAGGGTTTGAGAAAACCCTAGATATCTAGACTAGAACTTGATCATGAGCATGATAAAAAAACACGAGCATAACTTCCATGATTTAGGGTAAAAAACCCTAGAATTGAATCTTGAATCTCAAACAATAAAATTTTAAAATACAAATCCTCGATAATCGAACCCGCTCTGATACTATGTTAGAAAATAGAGAATGTGGAAGCGAAATGATAAACAGAGCGTAGAACATAAATATAAACATGGAACGCAAAGAATTTTACGTGGAACCCTACTCCCTAAGGAGTGGGACGAAACCACAAGAGAATGTCTCATAAGGCGTATGTGTTCACTGCACTTTCTCAATGGATACAGGAGGTCTGGGGCTCCTTATATAGCCTCCACAGAGCCTCCAAGTCCCAGCACCGGTAGATGTGGGACTAAACACATGGATGGGGTAAATGGATCCTGGAGGTATCCATTTACCCATCTACAACTCAATAGGCGCACAACCAAATACTCCAACAAGGTGGTTTCGTGCAGCCTCAACGAGAGGTCCATCAGGGATGCCTGCTTGCTCCTATGCTCTTTATTCTGGTGGTAAGTTGTCGGACAGTTTTGTTCAAGCGTGCAGTGGAGGCCGAGAGGTGTGAGGGCTTCCGGATGGGGAGTCTATCTATCCCGTTGCTACAATATGCAGACAACGCGATTCTTTTCCTTGGTGGTTCGAAGGAACAGACAGAAATGTAACACGCCTCGATGACATCTTTGGTTGTCTCTCCGGTCTTGAGATTAACAGACAGAAGTCAGTGGCCGTGAGCTTCGGAATGGATGAGGATGAGCGCAATAGACTCGCGAACTTGGTGGGGTGCCCGTTGGGGAAATCACTATTCCCTAACTTAGTCTGTCGTTGATGGATGATAAATTAAAGAAGGCGGACTAGGACTGCGTGCTGCACAGAATGGAAGAGAGGTTGGCTGGGTGGAAAGCGATCACACTATCTTGAGGAGGGAAGTTGACCCTCCTAAAGCATGTTCTCGCAACCATCCCTATTTTTTCTACTCGACTCGACTAATGTCGGTTGGGGTCAGGAAAAAGGTGGAGTCTCGATGAAGACTTACTTCTGGTCGGACGGTAGACAATAGAGCTCCGGGCTGCATCTCATTCTCTGGGAGGAGGTTACGAAGGGGCTTCGCGATGGTGGCCTTGGGGTCCGTGATGTCGAACTCATGAACAAAGCCTTGCTTGCCAAGTGGGTGATTCAGATTTGGGGTTCCTCGACCTCGATAGTTGCCAGATTACTGAGGAGTATTTATGGAGTCAACGAGGAATTGTTAGCTAATAGAAAAAGATTTGAGTCGCCTCTCTAGGTCGGAATCCACGCCGTATTGCAGACTATATCGCCTAGGTTGCGGCTGAGGATGGGGAACAGCTAGAATTTCCTATTCTAGAGAGATGACTGGATGGGAGAGGGCGCGTTTGGGAGGAGGTTCCCTGGATTGATGGCTTTAGCAGCATCGAAAGATGCCCTTCTTGCTCAGGTGGTGGATCAAGGGTTGTGGGCATCGTTGTTCGTCTCGGACCTTTCGGATCAACGCATGGAGGACTTCATGTGGATGCTGGCAGAGGTGCCTCCGTCGGGGGTGTTGTCTCAGAAGGCGGGTCATTTTGAATGAGAAGGGGGAAGGTTCTCTGTAAAGAAAGCATATGAGGCCATGAGGGGGTCGGCAGTGGTGCAAGAGCGGGACTTGGACCTGTGTCAAGACATGAAGGTCATTTGTGCGGCCATGATCTCCCACAGAGTGAAGATCTTCCTATGGTGACTGAGAAGAAATCGCTTATGTGATAAAGCGAGGAGGGGAAGATTGTTTGGCTTGGAGGACACGTGATGCGACAGGTGTGAAGACCCGATTGAAGATGTGGATCACCTGTTTTTTGGTTGCGTGGCTTCGGTGCTGGAGTCGGGGATCATTTGAGTGGAGGCCAGCGGGTTAGAGTCATTTTGGAGATCGATGCGTGCTGTGGGCATGGGATCTTCGGATGATTGTTCCAAGCCGTTTGTTGTGTTGTGGGCCATGTGGGTTGGGCGGAATGACTTGATTTTCAAGAACCAACGGTTCTATCCTGGAATGTTGTATCACATTGTAATACCATTTATAATTTTTGGGCTTGACGGTAATGTATCCTATCTTTTTATAAATGAATTTCGGCTGTGGTGACTCCCGTCTTGGGAGCGCGCCCTCTTTCTCATCAAAAAAAATTTATGTAGTCCTTTAGTTCTATGGCTCATTCATGACATGGAAATGAAACATACTCCACGAAGGAGAGTGATGAGAAGGAAATGACTCCAACCTCAATCGTCGTCATTTTTTAAAGGAAAAAGGACAATCTCAATTTAGGTGTGTGCCCAAAACAACGCCACCATTAGCCACCAAAAATGTATTGCAAGCCTATAGATGTACAGTATAGTTTTGGTTTACAAAATCCAGCTCTCACTCAATGCCCTCACATACGCCACCACATTCTCTGCGTAGAAGCACTCCTGACGAAAAATCATCCCATTTCTGGCCAACCACAGAGCCCATACCAAAGCCAGACGCCCCATCCTTCATTCTCCATGCCAGACAAAGCCGGCCCAAGGGAACTCTAGAAGCCAGCTACATCCCCATGCATGAAACTCCCGTTGCCTAAGAGGTCACAAGCTGCCATGGAGCTCCCACCGCCGAAGAAGTGATCAGCATCCTCAACGTTTCCTTGGCATCGGGGGTACATCGAGTATGTCGTCTGAATGAGTCTCGAAAGCCTATCCTTGGTCAAAAGTCCCCCCCCCCCTTGAGCAGCCAAAAGAACACCTTCACACGAGCTGGAATTCTCCACTTCCATATATGTTTGCAATACGTATCACACACCCCAAGATCAAAGATCATAGTCCCCTTTAGGGCCAAGGGCCAAGTAAGGAACGAACTGTCACCTAGGACCAACAATCACGACCATCAGTAGGCCCAGCAACACTCTCCAACTCCCCAAGCATGACCAGCAGCTCCTTCATGCGTGTATCATAAAGTTCTGATCTAAACCGCAGAAAAAAGGGTGTCCCATCCCAAGCCTCTGCTACCGAACCCTCAGGATCTGTCGCTTCTGACGTGGGAATCTTTCCTGTAGTGCCCCACCCTCACTCCAGTCATCCATCCAAAAATGTAAGGTAGTGCTCGCCTATAATGGATGCTAGTTGGCAAACTTCAACAAGTAAAGCGGTATCAATTCCATGGAGTAGTCATTGTTTTTTTTAGTCAAAGAAGAAGGAACTACTCCATGCATGTGTATAACTCAGCATATTCCATGTATTGTTGGGACGAGAGGACGAGTCCTCCCAATACCACATAATAAGTGTGCCTAGATGCAGGAACATCATAAACTGTTGTAGGTTTAGCATGTATGTAATTGTACATTACCATAAGTACAAAAATAAGTCGTGCACAATTTTGACGTGCTATTGTCAAATAGCTCTGTTAGTGGGTCAATTCATCAATACAGATACATTGCATCGAGAAATTGAGTTTGTCATAAATAAGAAGCAATACTCAATGACGATGAGACAGATGAGTACATGATCCCACACATGCGACGTGGAATAGTCTTGTTAAGCCATCAAGGTTTACAAAGTAAAAAAAGTAACATGAGATAATCAAAGGGCAAGGAGCACTCAACTGATATAAAGACATGTCCGAGAAGTTGATAACAATGAGGAAGGCATGAAGGAGAGGAAGATGACACTTAAGGAGCTCAAGTCACTTCTTCTAGATTATACCAAGATCTAAACCATGTTGTTTCATAGTTGCAAAAAGCGAACGACTAAGTTATTTAATCAGCCAGTTTAATCTAGTCAGAGGATGGCCAACTCGACTAAAACTAATCGGCCAATAGTTGACCACCACGACTAGTCACCCTATTAGTTTTTCTAATATCTGTAATATATGTGTTATGAACAGTTAAAGTATAAATTCATCTCCAAATGGAGCACACTCATTCACATAAGCATTACTATTAGATAGCATGCCATGTAAAATAACATTCACTAAAGTTAAGCAAGGTTGCAAAGTTGGTAGTCAGTATACAATATGTCAGGTCACTAACTAAGGATTAATCGGCAGTTAGACGACTAAACAAATTTAGTCAAATAGTCGGATTTTTTAATTATTTTAAATATATAAATCATTTGTATACATATTCTTACATATTTACATAAACTTGTACGTTTGCTATTCAAGTTGCTTAAGTGTTGAGTATTGACTAAATTGGATTTATTCCTCCGAGAGTATTTTTAAAAGAGAATGTTAAACAATTTGTACAATTATGTTCATGACACCTTTGATTAGTTTCACATTAGATGTATCTTGTAGCCTTGACATGAATTTAAAAGATAATTAATATGAGAATACAATTATCAAACATTTTTCCTATGGGAAATCTTCTCAACACACTTGTTAATTTTCTGATTACATGTGAAAATATTATTTGGAGTATCCTCAAAGATTATAAAATTCCATGACTTTTTAAATGTGTATGTTAATGTGAACTTAATGGTATTGTCGCAAAAAATGACCGATTAGGCCGTTTATTCAGCTTGTTTAGTCTAGGCGGGAGTAGACGACACGACTAAGATTAATCAGTCAATGGTCGACCACCCCGATCAATCAGCCTAGCAGTCAGACTATTGATCGATCAATTTTATTTTGACTATCTATAATATTTGTGTGTAGCAATGGTTAAAGCATAAATTCATCTCCAAATGTTCTATACTCATTCACATGTGCATTGCTATCAGATAACTTTTCAGGTAAAATAACATTCAGTACCACTAAGTTTGAAGTAACGTACACATTTAAACAGTCATGGAATTTTATAATTTATAAGGATACTCGAGATAATGTTTACAAATTATAAAAGCACAATCACATGTACTTAGATAATTATACTCGTGTTGAGAAGATAACTCGTAGGAAATATGTTTAATAATGGTATCCTCATGTTAGTTACCTTTTTATACTCGTGTCGATATTACAAGATACATCCAATGTGAAACAAATCAAAAAATATGTCATTGACCTACCGCCACAGCAGTTGTACACTGTTTAATGTTCTCTTTTAAAAAGTTCCAAGTCAATATCCAACACTTAAGTAACTTGAATAGAAAATGTACGGATGATATATGTAAGAATACACGTATAAAAAATATTTATATTTTTTCAAAATAATTAAAAATACAAACCCGACTAAAGTCCACCTAAATTCATTTAGTTGCCAATTGTCAATCAGTCCATAGTCAGCGACCAGTCAACCGAATACCGTCCACCGACTTTTGATATATTTATTATAAACAATAATAGTTACATAAAAAGATATCTCAAAAAGACAAGAACAAAACATCAATCAAACAAGATAAACAACCATATGCACATAGTTATTAACAAGAGAACCCAAGAAGATGAAAACTACGACCTAAGTCCTTAACTCAAGACTGTTGATCGACCACATCGATCAACCGATCACTATATTGAGTTATTTACCATGGATAACTCATGTTTTTATAGGTGTTGTGGATCACACACCAAAAGCTTAACAACCTAGATAATACACCAAGGTTTTTATATAAAATACACAGCTGTAGACCACAAAACAAAGGCTTTCTCAATTTCGGATCAGACATCAAAGTTCCTACAAAAATAGATGAAACACCAAGTCACGTACATTACTTGGATCAAACACCACATCATTTGTACAATTTTGATCAAACATCAAGTCTCTTACAAGAGGGGATATGTAAAAACATATGGGATTTTTACCTGGCAGACCCTATAATCTTTTTCAATTACCTCTACGACCTTTGAAACAACATAATTCCTCCCCCGACCTCGTAAACTTGCTCTGTCTTACCCAACAAACCCTGCCGTCAATTTTAACTATATTTGAGTTAAATACTTGGGTTAGTCTTGAGTTAACCTAACCAATTTACCATCGAACGGCTAGGATTAGCCCAAATAAAAAAAGAATAAGAAAAAGCAGTGGGGCGAAGCAGCGGCATGGGGGAGGGCCTCCATCGTCGACGGATGAGGGGTGCGTACAATGTGGAGAAGTTGCTCCTCGTGATGATGATCGACACATGCGCGTTCTCCTGCTTGTTGTACATTCCAGGGAGCTGCACGTTCGTCGGGTTGTCGACGATGTTCATGAGGGTGGCGTTCACCATCTGGTTGTTCACCGTATATTGTGTCGTCCCGCCCATACGTCCCGCTCCGTCATTGAGGTCGTTGATGAAGAGGCAGCACATCTTCCCCTTCGCAATGATGTCCACCGCCTCATGGTACCTCTGTTTGATGAGCTTCACAAACTCTCCTGCGTTACCGCTCTCCAGTTCTCCTGCGCTTATCATGATCGGGCTGGATTTCGGCGAAAAAAACACGCAAAAATCGTGTCAAGCACTTGTACCTATTGATTAGCATGTGTTTGGAGCATGTGTTCTTACTTGATTCCCATCTTGGCAAAGACTAGCTCGCATTGGAATGATTTCCCCTGCCCTTTGCCTCCCCCAAACACCCAAAATCAGAGGAACCTGTTGTAATTAAAGAACATCACGATTCATGTCCAGAGATCATCACATTAAAATTGTGAATTCGTCCATGTTGATGTCCAACCACAACCTTGATATTGGGTAACTTCATGAAGTTCTTCGCAAGGTGGACGACGAGCTTGTCCATGAAAGCCGGCGCGATGTACAGCCCGTCGATCATGTTATCGAGATCGTATCTGTAAAGAGAAACTGGCGTCACCATCTGAAAGTATGGAAGATGGGTGGTGAGGGGACCTACGTCTTGAGACCCTGGCTGATGTAGTCGTACGAGCTGAGCACGGCGTTGTGCGTGCCGTCTCCCATGGGAGCTTGGAAGAGGGAGTTGACCATACCCTTCCCTCGGGTTATGTCCTGCTGATCGTCGGATGTGTCGAAGGTGAGGTGCGCCCATCTGTCAGAGCTCGTTTGCTTCGATTCGTTGAGATCACCTGCGTTTACCTTGAAAGAGCTAGTCGAGAGCCTTCCTTGCGCGGTGGTGGATGTTGGCTTATTCAGACTGGTCCCAAAGAATACGGAGCTCGGGCCGGTGGCGTGCGCCTGATCCGTGGCCATGTGAGGGGGAGCAGCATCGCCAAAGCCGCAGGGGGGGAGCAGCATCGCCGGAGCCGCAGGGGGTGGGAGGGGGGCGAAGCAGCGATGGCAGGGGCTCCATTGCTGAGGAGTGGCACTAAATGTAAATTTAATAAACAAAATGGGTATAATATAAAGGAACAGAACGGATACTGGTTAGTTTTAACGGGTAAATTAAAGAGGCTTAACCGTAGGGTCTGTAGGGTAAGGGTTAGCAATTTTACAAGGTTGGGGGAGGAATTATGATGTTTCAGAGGTCGTAGAGGTAATTGGAAAAAATTATAAAGTCTGTCGGGTAAAAATCCCAAAACATATTCATTACATCTTTTGAATCAAGCTTAAAGATTTTATATGCTATGCAGAACGTATGAGATGTGCAATAGCAATATGAATCAAAACTCAAATCAGTGATGAACATAATATAGTGTAGAGTAGATCACAGGTGGAGTAGATTCGTCGGTGCTTTCATGTGGCTCCTCGGCCCCTCAACCCCTCCCTCGGTCACCTCCAACCCCTCCTCGACCCTATCCTCACCCCCACCCACCTTCCCAATCCCTCAATCCCTACCCACCATCTTCATCCTTGACCGATACCTTACATACCAAGCCCTCATCCTCTGCGACATCTCCTTCTCCAACCATTCCCACCCCCAACGATGTTTTGACTATCTTCAATGGCCATGACCATTACACCAGTTCAAATCGTGACCTCATTTAGCGACTCCTTAGTCACAACCTCACCTCTATGTTGCTTCCCCTTGCACTTTTGGTCCACCATTGATGTTCATCGATGGGCCTTCAGACTTCTCCTTGATGACCTTCACTTGCAAGTGAACTTCTCATCGTGATTCGACATGAAGTCGACAACAGTGAGGATAATTCTGTGAATATAAGATGGTACCATATACACAGTGTGCGATAAAATGCCATGGAGAAGTCCAGGCTATGCTATGTCAAAACCCTTCTAGAACTTGAGCTTCCAGATGGTGGTAGGAAGCTCAATAATGACGATATTGTTAGTCTTTGCTATGAGTAATTTAACGTTGGCATCGACTCACACTGGAGTCGGGAGATCACAAAATGGAGGGATCGTCGATGGATCTTCTCGTGGCAATTTCGCTATTCGGTGTTGGAGTGTTTGCAGATAGAGAAGGGAGGGAAAGAGGTAGAAGAAGAGGGAGAGGAGAATGAAGGGAGAGGGTGGGAAAAAACCATCACTGAATTTGCCTATGGTTAGATCAAATCAAGATAAATTCCAAAGAACTATATTTGATAACATGAGTCATGATGCAAGATGGAGTAAGTTTACAAAAGTTGCGGGGTATATATGAAGAATACATGGGTTGCCGGGATAATTGACAAAATTTACAATAAATTCCAGAGAACTATATTTGATAACATGAGTCATGATGCAAGATGGAGTAAGTTTACAAAAGTTGCGGGGTATATATGAAGAATACATGGGTTGTCAGGATAATTGACAAAATTTTCAGGGGGTGTGGCGTAAAAATCCCTTATAACAACCATCACTTTTATCCATAATGTTTTTTCCACATTTACACAACCACCACCCTCCACCCCCCACAAAACATCGGCTCTTTTTCTTCTTTTAATGTATCCTTCCCACTTCGGTTCCATCAATTTTATCCATAAACTCATAAACAGTTTATGTATCCTTTCGATCAAGTCAAATAGTATCGATGTCCATGTTGTATACGGTTATGAATCCTCCACGCCCGGAAAAGCCAAAAAACAACCCATATTCCGCAGTTTTCTTAAAAGGGTAAAGATTAAACTGTATTAAGTTTAGCAAATTAAACGTCTACGTCAAAGGAACTTCATTCGATTTGCAAAACGAAATCAAAATACATTGCTAAGAAACTTTCACCAATTTTTTATTGCAGATAAGTGAACCCCAATTGTAGATGAGAAACACTTACTTGAGAGCCAATTTTCGGTAAGCCATCTTGATCTCCTGATCCGACGAATCCTTTGACACATTAAGAACCTCATACGGATCCCGATGTCGAGGGGTCGCCTCGGAGCCCTTTGTCTTGCCGGGCGCCATCACCAACCTCTCCTTTTCTCTCCGCCAAAAACCCTAATGTCCGGACATACACAACATCACGATTCCCGCGAACAACGGAAACGCCCCCCTTCGATGCAACCAGAAGAAACCGGGTTCGCCCAAACTTGACAGAGCAAAATCGCAACTTTATGACCTAAACCTCCTAATGAAAGGGCCGAGAATTGATGGAAATGATTGGACAAAAAGGGTCGGGGGATCGATCGATAGAGGATGCAAGGAGATTGAAATTCGGGGAATGTGGTCGTATGCTCGAGCTGAAAGCTACTCGCGAAGAGATGCGGGGAAAGGCTTGCTGGAATCGATGGTGCCACCTTTTTGAGTAGCCGAAGAGGAAAAGCGGTGGGACAATTTGCAAGGTCCTTTTCGTGGAACTGTGGTTTTTTGCGGCCCTTTTATCACCGGGGTCGGACTAAGCCCGGAAAATTCAGGGCCTGATACTTGCAATGCACGGGGCCTAAATAATTGGAGATGAAACAATGGATACAGTTGGAGGTGCACCGGTAAGGTACTGCAGTTCCCATGGCTCATCGTCCACCCTGCATGAGAAAGCAATCATATATCAATCCAGCTTGGATTGATGCGGTCTTTCAATTTCTCGTTTAAGTTGAGCTAAATGCAAAGTACATGATGTTCATAATGACTTATTATTCAAAAGTCATACTTATGATGAAGGCAATCTTGTTAGACACTAAAAGTTGAAGCATGAACATTATCTTGTCGAACTATGGGAACTAAGTCCTAGACCTAAAGATTATAAAATCTAGTCTTTTATGGGAGTTTCTGAAATTAAGCGGATTAAGATTATGTTTAAGCTCACTCTCAGTTCGATTCATGATTCGGTTCAGAACTGGATTGTAACGGTTAATGAGAGTGCAAGATGAAATGAAGATACAAGTGAGAATGCAAAATGAAATGCACTTCTTTTGATGAGTGGTTCTTTTCTGACTTTGAAAATGTTCATAGCACAATGTATGAAGCAAAGACATAATTGCAAAACTAAGCATAATTGCCACATGTCTTGTTAGCTTCCTAGGAGATCATGTATATAGTAATATATTGAGGAAATGACAGACATTCAACAAGCCTAGAGAAATGTAATAATTGGTACGAGCCTCTATAATTTCATTATAAACAACATCTTTATATAGTGTCGAACCAAATATTATAAATAAAGGTATTTAAAAAAGGTCCCTACTATTAATTTATAATCAAAACTCTCTCTCTCTCTCTCTCTTGCATTGAGATGAACTGCAATTGGAGACTATAGGGGAAAGGAGAGTTGAGAAGTCATCCGGTGCAGTAAGCATTGCAAATAGCATGATTCCCACTGGCCACTATTAATATTCCAATTGGATATATAATAATATGGGAGAGAGATATAGTACATATATTGTGGAATATGGCAAAAGTGGTTGGGCAAGACAACGTTCAAATTTTTATGTATTTTTTAAAATATGCAATGATCAAAATATGTAATTTGGAATATATGAAAAATTGAAAACATGTGATTTTGAATAGGCAATTTGAAAAACATGCAATTATGAAAACCTTCCAATTTTTTACAGATTTTTGAGAATATGCCAATTTTAATTATATTTTGACCACATGCAATTTCTATGAGTTTTAAAAAACTAGGATTTGTCGAGAAAATTGATGAATTAGTATTTTATCAGTGTTTTTATACATAGCAAAAGTATGAGTTATTGGTAAAGTATATATGTAATATATGACACCCCCACAATCTAAGTTACATCTTTTATAGATTGGTGAACGAGAATATAAAACTTATACTGAGCATAGGCTAGTGAAAGAATAAGGGATGGAATTGACAGCCCTCGTGTACTTGGGCTCTCGTTAGCCTACGTACAAAAGATGGAGAGGTGAAGAAAAATAGAATCAAATGAGGAAATGGAGGGCACTGGCCCCCTATACTTAGGGTCAGTACTAAGTATAAGAATGTGTATTGTTTTCAAATAAAAAATATGAAGAACTCAGACCGATCCCCCACAATACTTAGGATCAAGTTGTCTTTAGTACAGTGACATGCATGGTATAACGTCCAAGCCCTTAACTCGATCATTATTAGGGTTTACTCACTCAAACAAATTGTTGGGCTTGTGCCTAGGGCTCACCTCACAAAAGGGTTGACAAACCTTTCCAACGGTGGCGATTGAAGGTGGAATCAAAGGAAAAGGAGGTCTAAGGACGGGGGAAGAAAATAAAGAATATGGGCGGTTAACTTCATTGCATTCCTTCAAGATCAGAGGTTCTGGAGGTTGAAGGAAAGGGATTGACCATCTAATCAAGATTAAGCGGCCTTCATTTGGGCACATGATAATGGTGAAATATGTTTGATGGAGTTGATCAAAGGGATGGGATTAAAGGCATGGATGAAGGAGATGTAGTTGTCTGATGTTGAATGATCTAATGGCTAAAAAGTGAGGCGGGCCAACTTTGAAGAGTCGGGTCACGTGGCTCAATTAGAGAGAGTCACGTCACCCAATCAGAATTAAAATAAATAAATAAATCATTGTAAAACCAAAAAGAAATCATTAATAAATGAATTAAAGAAAATGTTCAACATGAAAGTTGTAGATCTCGATGAGATCTATAATTTTCATGTAGAATGCAAAGTGAGATTGCATTATATATACAAACATATTATTTTTGCAGCAATTTTAAATTATTAAAAACACTTATTTTATTTTTTTGAATTTATAAATAATATTAAATATAATATATAAAATATTGATCTAATTTTTATTTGATTTTTATTAATAAAGAAATACAAAAAATATATGCACAATAATATAGTTATTTATTCACATATAATTAGGGTTAATTATTTATAGAATGTTAATTATCAAATTAAGATTAATGGTTAATTATAAATAGTGAATTACTTAAGCTAGAGAGATCATAAATAAAAATAATGATGATAAATCTGGGATTTATCACCTCTTATACTTAAGATATGCTTGTCCTCAAGCAAATAAACAAAGAATGAATTAGTTAGTTATTCAATTGCTTCCCTGACTGTGCATGTATAGATACAAGGCTTAATCCATCTAGAACTCTCGATTTTAGAGGTCCTAAAATTCTAAGATGAAGCATGTCTTAATCAGAAGGAACTCAACTTCCCTAATCATCAGACTCTCTGAATATATATATATATATAGTAAGAGATATGACATTTAAGTGTTGACTGCATTCACAATAGTCGATTCAAGATGTCACCCAAGGCTCCAGTCTAAGAGACTCCTCTAAGGACCCAACCCTCACACTAAGGAATAAATCTATTCTGGCATTCAATCCACCATTTCCTTAGTCATTGGACTTAAATGGATAGATGAAAAGCCAGAAGATGGCGGGTATAGGGTTGTGTCTTTTATTTTTCTCCCTCATAATGGAACAAGGGTTCTCTCAAGTACCTTATTTAACTCAACACATATATTTTTGATTGTTGATCAGTGTGTCTGTCAAAAGATGTTAAGTTGTGTGTACGATTTCTTGGGAGTGCACCAAGGTGTGTCTCTTTCGAGTATCTATTATACTTTGCTACACCCAGATTTATATCACTATACAATGCAGAGCCATTTTTGAGGTACTAGCCCAACTCATAAAAGCCTAAGATTTTGGTCCAAATGGACACTTAAAAGGTTGGGAGCGCTCGCCATTAGTAGAAGCCCTTTGGAATTGAATTTGTAATGTAAGAGCCATTCTTTTCATTTTTTTTCCTTTTTGGCTAGCTCCACTGCTTGTAAAAAAAATTAGTGCACATTGATCAATAGTTTATTTTAATTTCATCGCACTCTAGCACTTAGGTAAAAATCAAGATATTAGTATAATAAACAAGTTCTCATACTGTCTAAGATTGCTGACACTTAGGTTTCATAAAGCCTTCATTAATTTGGTCCCATCCTCGATCATCATGAGATCAGGTACAAACTCAAATCCCACGTCCCAATCCCTCAGGTGAAACATCATATCATCTCATCATAAATGCAGTCATGTAAATGAGTGTTGGTCATATTATTTAAGGTAAATATTAAGCATGTGATATAGCACATATATTTCAAACTAGGAAAGTGTGAATTATTAAGTCTAAGACCCTACTGATTTAAGATAGGTTAAATCTGAATTTAGGTCATCATAAACCAAGTCTCATGCATCTCAACAAGCCTTGTGTGATTATTTTAAAAATAAAATAAAAGTTACAATAAAAAAATATAAAATATAAAACAATTAAAATCCATAAAAAATAAATATAATTAAAATCCATAAAAAATAGAAAAATAGAAAAAATACAGAAAATATTTATCATTAGTTATTAATTAATAATAATTATACTGATCCTCAAGTTTGTTGTCAGTGATTCGAACCCTACACTTGCTGACTGTACCCATCTTTTGTAGGGTATGATAAATTTCACCCCATACTAGTTTTCATTGTTTAAATATATCGTGGGTTAATTGTTTTCTTATTCGATCGTTCACGCTTTGACTATTGTAAGAGCATCCGCTACAGTGATTGTCGAATCTGACCTATCGAAAACCGCAAACCCTCCAAGATTGAACGTTAGGAACCTATGTTCAATTGGTTAAAAATGGTGTCGTTGTCGTAGATCAATGTATAGGATAGTGTATACCTAGGTTTCATATATACATGTTTTTATGTCTATTCAATTAAACAATTGTTTATATATTCTAACCAATTTCTTTTTTGACTTCTTTGCGAGGACCTCAGAGCAAAGGTAGTTTTCTTAGGAGAGTTAGTGCACTCGAGCTATGAGGAGATCAATTCTTTCTTCATGAGCTGATAGAAGAGAGTTGGATGAAGATAAGGACTTGAGAGGAGCATCTTAGTGTAGATTTTTTATATTATTTTTGTGAGAGAAAATCATTATTGATTTGTAATAATATAGGGACATGACACTTCGGACATTCAGATTCCTGTGGGCTTATCTTACTAAGTGTCTGTTCACTTGGAGGCCCGCTCGGTTTTTCATGTTTTCATCACTTTCTGATTTTTGTCCTCCCTATTTTCCCACTTGTTTATATCTATTTACTACGATTTATGTGTTCCACATTTATTTTATTTTTTATGTGAATGAGTCCTTACATTTTAGGACTTGCTTGATAGAGTGACTTAGGTCCACACCCCTAATATCTGCATGTACCTATAGTCTTTTCGTTTAGACCTTTGTCAAATTAATTGATTCTTCATGATAATAGTAATTCATGTTTGGGACGATTTCATTGCTTGCATCTCATGTAGTATAGATTTAAAATTCTATCTTGCATCCTGCAAGTAGAGAGCTGGGAAGCATCGTAAGTCTTCTAACAAATCATGCATCATTCAACATAATGGTGAGTTCTCCATCACAGTGTCGGTTGCACAACTTTTCCGTCTTCTCTCTTTGTTTTGGATCACTTAGTACTTAAATTACAAAAAAATCTTTAAGCGAGTTATCCCTAAAAAATACTCAAAAAGGTAAAAATTCAAAAAGATAAAATAAGGGGAATGCTAATAACCTTTTTGATAAAAAAATTGTAATGGAATTTATTGTATTTAGGTTCATAAAGCCCACATTGTTTTCAAGTACACTCCATGCAGAGTGAGGCACAACCCTAGGAAATAGAGCCAAAATCCCAATATGGACACTGCCATGTTGTTGACTGGATTCACGAAGTATTGGCGCATCTATAGTACGTGGACGAGTAGGGCTTCATCTGCTTGCAGACTTAGTTTGAAGTATTGAGCTTAGGCCATCCACTCACGTGGGTGTCTGTCCCATTGTTCCATGTTTGAGTACCCCGCAAGGGAGAAGTATCGGTTTCTCCTATCAGCTTCCTCCTCTATTCTTTAGTTGAGTAGTGGATGCAAATGCAATAGTAAGGATTATCTTAAAAAATACATGCTACATGTTAGAAAGGAAGTGGGAAGTACGATATACTTGTCGGTAGTACTCACTCTCCTATAGGGCTACCTTCTAAGGACTTGCTATAATTTTTCCTGAATAACAATAAAATTAGAAAGATAAAAATTATCGTACTCTTACAGCTTCACTGGGTTGAGTTTATGGATCCTTTACATTTGTGTTTGTTTGAATTAGATTTTAGGTCAAAGATCAGTCCTGCACACTTATGCCTTTTTCACTTCTTCTACTTTGTTTCTACTTTGCCTTGCTCACTTTGAGCCTTCTTTTATTTTCTCTTTATTTCATCATCTTGTTTATCTCTGTATTCTACTCTTCATCCATTTCTTTTCTCTTCCAAGATGTCAACTCATGGATGGTTTAGTCGGGACCCCATCGAAATCCACATCGATTCCATGTATTTGAAATCTTCAATAATTCGAGATGATTCCCGAGAGCTTGTTTCGGACTTTGCAAACCATCTCTAGACTCCTCATCTTCTTCTCATTCCTCAATAAACCGAGATCACTCTTGTCCCAACCTTTGCCCTTTTGTGGATGGAGATCGGTTTCACTTCATATCAAGTACTCCATTCACATATATCTAGAATTTACCCAAATTCCAGATCCATTCCTTCATCTGGTAACAACATTGAGCTTATCAGGGGACGTTTAATTTGCAGAACAACAGATGAACCTGGACCCTATGCAGATCTATTCATCTGAGTCTGATTCAGAGATGGATCCTTAGGGAAAAGGAAAGGGACTAAAATAGCCAAACCAGGTCCCTCAGCCAGATTAGAACGTCGTCAATGCATAGTTGCTTGCTTCTATACAATCCATCCAACAATATCTTATAGACTAGGCTCTTGCCTAGGTCGCCTTCACAGATATGCTCAAAGATCTGAAGAGAAATAGAGAGAATAAAGGAGAAGGAGGGGAGAATGAAGAACTGAGAGATGGACCCATTGGAGGACCGACAAACAAACCAAGAAGAGAGGCTCATAAGCCTATCTCAAGGAAACATACAATCCTAGCTCTGTCCAGATGACTGAGTGGACTCAAATGTCGGTAGTCCTTGAACACTTTGAGCTTAAGCTCTAGTTCTTGGCTCTTCTTCCCTCTTTCCATGGGAACACCAATAAAAAGCCTTATATCCATATCCAACTATTTTCCCGCATCTATCGCATAACTCACTACCCTAACATCGCGTTAGGTGTAGTCAAAATGACTTCCTTCACATTCAGCCTTAAGGACAAGGCTTTATATTGGATAAATCATTCGGGGAAGGTGGTGACGACTTGGGAGTAATTGAACTCCACAAGTTCCATCCATTAGGTCATCTCATATCAGTAACTTTTTTCAGGGACCGCACGAGTTCATTCATGAAGCATGGGAGAGGTTTAATGATTTGCAAAAGAAGTGCCCCCACCATGACCTTCCTTGGACCAGCTTGGTCCAACATTTCTCTAGGGGCCTGACACAAGAAAGCCAGATGCTTGTCGATGCTGCACTTGGCGGATGTCATTTTAACAAGGATGAGGACATGGTCTGGCGGATATTTGAAGATATGGTTGATGGAGATGATACATTGTCCTCATCATGAGCCTATCGACGTCAACCACAGATCCACTACAAGCCATAAATATGACATGATCACATGAAGCGGATAGGGATGAGATCTCCAATCTGAGAATCATTGAGAGACATTTGTCCAAGGTAGATATCATTGAGAAACGATCACAGGGCCTAGAAAATTATCTATGATTGAACAAAGAACCCAACATGGACAGGCTAGATCAGATCACCAAGCAACTGGAGCTACTGGTCAGCACCATCAATATTGTTTAGTCTACGAGCCCATCAATCGCAACTCTTGTTGAGTAGAAGGAGCCGTCGTTGCCACAACCACCTCCGTCGAGTTTAGGGCAGCAACCATCTAGCATGTATACTATGTGCAGGCTCCGTATTAGGCACCACCATATTAGTCATAATAACTTGTCATCTACCTGCCTGAGACCCTACCCTCCATCTTTTATGGATCCATTTTTCCTACCGCAGTCCCAAATCCAAGAAGTGAATGGCATATAGAATAATGGCGCACAACTAGCCTGTCCAAGCAGACAACAACATGGCTAGTCCTCTGCAATTTGGCTGTATCACCAGCCTTCCTGTGGGAAGTTTGTCCAGCAGCCTTTGTAGCATCAGTCTCCACCTTATCAGAATATCTGGAGACAGAATCATCAGTACTAACAAACAATCGTATTGACACTACTAGCTGAATCACAATTACATGGTTGTGTTCACAAAATCAGTACGCTCCTTCTCCCTCTCAATATTTCTTGCATTCTCCTCTTTAATATAATTCACAATTTTCTCATTCACAGCCTCATCAGTAGTATCACTCCCAGCGTGGTCAACACGTTAAACCCAAGGTTGCTCTCGTGAACCTTCCTCTTGATTGCCAGGCCCAACTAATGAAAAGCCTAGCAAAGATGAACTAGAAGCTTGATGACCTCACTACAACCAAGACTCCTATTCCAACGTAGGTCGAGGCTAACCCCAACAACTTCAAATGAAAAGAGTAGGTAATTTGTGATGGAGCATCCAATCCTGCAGAGTCAACTATTTCAAATTTTGTTTTATCCAGTATTGTTACTCTCAGGAGTGGTAGGACATTACAACAGTCTGTTGCACAAAAAAAGTGAAAAAACATCTCCTAGCAAGTCATTGTCTTCTACATCAACCTTGACCAATAGAAGAGCCAGGTGGAGAAGAAATGATGGAGGAGAAACACCATAATGCCACCACCATTAGCAAAAATTACAAAAAAACAACAAAAGGAAAATCTTCAAAAAGAGAATAACAGCTCAAGACAATCCTAACCAACCTAAGAGGAGCCAACACCTACAACAACTCTAGTGCCAATCGACGAAGATGAAGCTCTTGTGAATTTATTTTTACATGTTTTGAATACCCGCTCTTTTTCTTGCTGGTCATTTATACAAGCTGAATCTGATGTAAATAAGAACAATGCATTTCTTTCTGTAAATATTCCTTTTCCTGATGCAATAAAACTCCAAAAAAATAAAACTAAAAAATGCACTGTCCAACCCTGGTGTTGTGAAAATCATTGAAAATCTTGTTTTGAAAAATACCGTTGATGAAGGCCATGGAATACATGCCCGCAATAAAGAAGTGTCTGAAAGAGGCATGTACATTGAAGCATCAGTGTTGCAAAAACATATGCAACAAACATGGCCACCATGAACACTATCAATGATCGCCTACAGAAGAAGAAAGACAAGGGAGCAAACATAATCAGATGTGCAATTTTTAATCAAGTTTTCGAGCGAGTTTTGCTTGAAAGCAGGTCTTTGATAAACCTTATGCCTTCACCATTAATTCAAGACTTTGCGTTGGATCCGCTTCACCTACATGTATGATACTTTAGTTTGCTGATCGATCTCTTAAGTGACCTAGGGGTTTATTAGAGGACGTTATCGTAACTGTGTAGGATATGCGTCATTGTCCTGGACACGGATTTGCCTGCACTGTTACTTTAAACACCTATTATTCTCGGTTGATCATTCCTCCGAACAACTGAATTGGTGATTAACTATGGGTCCGGGAAGATCACATTTTCCTCTTGTAGTGATTGAGTCACAAGGTCATGGTCAGTAAGCAGAAAGCCGCATCTGATGAAGGCGGAGTAGAACTACCATTTGAAGAATGCGACATTGTTGAAGCTCGTGATCAACAAATTTCTCTAAGTGCCATTTTAACATAGGAAATCCTCTCTTCAGAGGAGGATATGGAAAACATAGTCATCCCCTGCCCCTTGCTTATTGGGAGATTGGATATGAATCACTGATCAACCTCTTCAAAGAAGATTCATGCCAAACCAAACAAGAAGAGTTTATTGCAGATATGTTTGGTATATTTTTATTAGAGCCACAAGTGATAAATGTGGACAACACCACATTGATTTCGTCAGACCATCCATTTACTAGCATAGTTTCAGAAGTGTTCAAGAAGCAGACTCAACAATTGCTTGAGTTAAAGCAGCTTTCGGCAGGTCTAAAGTATGCTTTGCTTGCAGGAAAGCAGAACATGTATTATCATCAACGACAGTCTGACCTCATATCAGGAATCTCGATTTCTCGAGGTTCTAGAGAAAAACTACATAGCAATTGGTTGGAAAGTTTCGGATCTCCGAGGGATAAATCCAACCTTGCGTTCACACCATATTTATTTTGAAGATGATTGCAAACTGTTCAATGAATTTCAACGAAGGTTGAACCCTAATCTTTGAGACATGGTTATGAAAGAAATCATGAAGTGATGTGAAGAAGGCTTCATTTATCGCAGCTTTGACTCAAAATGGTTGAGCCCTCTGCATGTTGTTCCAAAGGTCACTTGTCTCTCAACTTGTTGATACTCTATCTCTACATAGGGATATTTCACCCTAAGTATAGAAGGAACAAGCCAAGCCAATTGATTTCGTACATTATGATCCTTGATCATCCTCATTTTGTATACATACTGCTATACTTAGGATTTATTGATCCTCAGTGTAGGGGGGATGATCGAATTCTCATTCTTTATTTTTTGCAGTTTAGGCTTTCCTATAATTAGTACGACTTATGTCTTCCTTTTTCTCATTGATCACTATGTGGGCATAGTTCGCGCTAAGTATAAGGAGGTCATATATGTTGTATATGCTTTAGCCAAAACTCATACTTTCGTATTTTCAATAATATAGCTAAGATACTATATAGGTAAGGGTATACAAGTAGGGTTGCTAATCGAACTGAACATGTTCGCATTCGATTAGAGTTCGTTCGATAATTGTTCGAAAAATGTTCGTTCGTTTCTAAATGAACTGAACATGAACTTCAAATTTTAGTTCGATAGCTTAACGAACTGAACATGAACATAACATATGTTCGTTCGATAAATATCGAGTTCGATATATGTACATGTGTATGTATTTGTATATGTAACTTAGTATTTATACACTTAGTAAATTTTGAAGTTAAAGAAATTGTGGTATTTATTGGGTTTTGTACCACTTTAATTTGAACAATTTCTTATTTTTACTGCTTATCGAACCTTGTTATCGAACTCCAGCTTCGAACTTGTTCATATAAACAAGTTTTAGTTAAGTTAAATTGTTAACAAACTGTTATCGAACCGAACTCGAACGTTCGTTTTCTAAACGAACTTGAACTCGAACATATCATATCGAACATTTATCGAACCGAACTCAAACTCGAACTTTCGAACTTCCTTATCAAACCAAACTCAAACATAGGTCCGTTCATTACAGCTCGATTCGATTAGCATCCCTATATACAAGAAATCAACAATAAGGAATACCCTATAAAAGTGTATAAAATTGTTCAAAATTCCTTATAAGTATAATAAATAAGCCGATTAAATTTTTTTGCAAAATTATTTGAAAAATGGTTGGAAAATATTTTGAAAATCTTAGAAAACTTTTATAAAAACTTTTCGAACCTTTGTAAAAATCTGTTTCATTTATTTGAATAAAATGTTTTGGAAATTCATTTTGTAAATGATTTGAAAAATGATTGCAAAAATATTTTTAAAAATATATCTATACCTTTGAAAAATCTTTGTAAAGTGGTTTTCAAATTTTGTAAATATTTGTAAAATGTTTGTCAAAATTATTTGCAAAATAAACTTTTCAAAATGTTTGTTAAAAGGATTTGAAATTATTTTGAGCATCTTCTATATAAAAAACTCTAATAAAATTCTTTATAGAACATACATATATAAGTGTATAAAGCCTATACATAACAACTAACACTTATCTCATCTACAAACTCCCAGTGTCAATTCTTGTAAATATGTACACACTCCTGTGTAAATATTTATATATTCTTCTTTGACTAAACTTTATTAAAAACCCCTAAAATTTCCAGAATTTCTAAAAACCTATAAAAATTTGTAATATGTTTTCAAAAAATTGCATAAAAAATTGCAAAATTTTCTCAAAAAATACACAAAAAGTTCAAAATAAAAAACAATTTCATAAAAAGATTTTCTTGCATTGCTTTTGCATATGCATTTTTCAGAATGATGTAGACAATTGAACAAGTCTAAATACATTCTAATGATTGGAGCTTGGTCTAGACCTTAATCCACTTAATTTTAGAGGAACCCATTAAGGACTGCAATTGAGATGCTCCTGGTCACCTTGCCTTAATTCTTTGGGTTCCATGAGACTGTGTTCATGAGTCGATTAAATGTGTCTAACTAGAATCTTTCAAGGCATTCGTACAACTCTTGAGACAATGTCTTGATTAGACACCTCACACTTAATGCTTAGTTTAACCCAGATTGGTTGTTGAAAGATCTTGGAGTCTTAGTCAGGATGATACTAGGTCGTTCGTCAAGGGTGGCTTAGGAACTATTCTTGAGGATTGTCGAAACCAGTACTTCAACCCACTTCCTCTGGTAGCATGGACATCTAACGACTGGAAATTGGATTGAAACAAAGCTTCGGATGAGGAATGGTATGCTAGCACAACTTTGTCCAAGACCCCAAAATATGGGCAGAATAAAAGATTCTATAACCGTTAGAGCAAAATAAGAATGCAGAGCAATGCCAACAAATTTCAGAAAAGCATGCTTCTTAGTGAAGACTCGGTTACACTGATCGAGCTTCACAAGGAAATGCGACGACACCGGTCCATTTTCACTTCTTTTCCCATTCTTCTAGCTCCCCCACTTTTCAATTGTGAACTAGCACGCACCTGAACTTAGAAGGAAATATCCATCTCCCCGATGAAGAGTTGCTAGCAGAGGAGACAACTTGATAGTTCAACTATTTGTCTGGGAAGTGCTAACACAATCTACATACATGGTACTTGTCATTTCAAGGTTGCGATAATATGCGACTGAAAGAATGGTTTTGACTAGGCTGTTGGATTCAGCTGGATAGAGGAGAATGTAACCTAAGGGATTTTGAGTCACAATTCCTAACTAAATGTGGTCCCGGACAAACCTAAAATCCAAAGGTCTTAATTGAGCTCCAAACTTTTCTTTTATCAAGATAAATTTAAGAGTAAAAAAATATTCCAAGTTCTTTCTTTTTCTTTTCTATATATTTTTTCTACACTCATTATCATAAGCGTTTGCTGGGTATTAGCAAAGGAAAGTATAGGGAGGTGATGAATCTCCATTCATCACCTTTGTTCTTTTACTTTGGCCTTAAATACCTAGCTAAGTGCATGTAAATAATATTAATTTGTACAAAATAACTAATAATTGGTATGTAAATATTGTATAATTACATGTATTTAATTCCAAAATAAAATAATAACGGGAAGAAAAATAAATGAAGTGTCAAAGGCACTGAATGACCTTAGACCTGAGACCAGGTCAATATTGACGTGGTCAACCAGAAATAAAGTAGGGGGAGAGAGGGCAGATAATGGTACAAAAACACCTTAAAAATCCTAATTCTATTTACCAATAAATAGCTTTTTTGGCCCCATTTTATTCTTCATTTTCCATACCTCAAATAATAAACCCTCAACATGAAAGTTATACATAAAAATACAAAGGAAAATATAGAATTTATTTCACATTAAAATAATACACAATGCACCCAGGATACACAGAACAAAAAGCTACAAACAAAACTTCCCAGATTTGTATCTCCTCCATACACACTCAAAGTTAACAAAACTCACCTTTATTGTCCATAAAATCTAATTATCTATTTAATGAAGGTAGTTTCATTTAAAATAGAGCTCAGATGCAATAGCTGACTTTTGGGTCCCTATTGTATTGTTTACATGTAAATTATATTCAATATATTTATTCTTTTTATTTCTAGCTTTCTTATATTTTTAAAATTTTGTAAAAAATGCTTGGATTACATTTAAAATATAGACATATAATAAAAGCACAAAAATACATTAACATAAACAATGTATTGAAATATATAGGTAAACTATACCTATAATATAGATATACATATTTATTTAAGAGGAAAAGGAAGTTGTTTTGAGTAACAACCAACATGGTTGTTACACAAGGTGGTTCCCCTCCCTTATTTATTTTTTTTTCAAAAAATTTTTCATGTATATTCATCTATATATCCCTCCTACATGTCATTCAAATTTTGTGAGAAACAGAGACTCCTAAGCCCTCCATCTAGAACAAGTAAAGTTTAACGGTCTGAATTTTGTTGTAATTGACCTGTTCTAAATGGAGGTCTTAGGAGTCTCTGTTTCTCACGAAATTTGAATGACATGTAGGAGGGATATATAGATGAATATACACGAAAAAGTTTTTGAAAAAAAATAAATAAGGGGAGGAAACTGCCTTATGTAACAACCATGTTGGTTGTTAATCAAAACAACCTCCCCAGCCTTTTTATTTAATTAAATTAATAAAATAAAAATAATAATAAATGTAAATATGTATTTAAATAGGGATAAAATAGGGCTGCCCCCTTGGGGGGATAGTTAACTTGGCTCCCCCCGCGTTATTTCGCCCGTATTTTTATTTTTTTTGAAAATTTCTTCCGTGAATTTTCATCAATATATCCTTTTATTATGTCATTCAAATTTCCTGCAAAACAAAACTCAACGGCCTCCATCCAGAGGGGTCATTTTTAGCAATTCTGTTACCGTTAAAAAATGACTATCTTAATGGAGGCCGTAGGAGTCTTTGTTTCACACGAAATTTGAATAGTATAATATAGGGATATAGTGATGAATATTCACGGAATAAATTTTCAAAAAAAAAAATAAAAAATGGGCGAAATAGTACGGGGGGCCAAGTTAGCCCCCCAAGGGGCAACCCAATTGAACTCTTTAAATATATTATAAATACATAAAATATGTAAATATAATAATATTATACAAAATATAATATAAAAATAAAGACCTAAAATACATGTAAATATACCTACATATACATGTAAAAATTAACATCTAATAAATAAGCTTGTAAAAATAAATAAAAATATCTATAAAATATTACATAAAATAAAAACATTTTTTTATGTTTTGACTAAAAATTAATAAAATCATTTATTATGTTTAATCCATTTAATAAAGGATTTATATCTCAGATTTTTCTGATTGGTCCGTGTGGATCAATCAGGGAGCTCCTTTTGTTGACCCAACGAGTCAACTGTCCTTGCTAGTCGCCAACCCTTGTTAGAGTCTTTCTCCCATTTTTTGGCCTTAATCCCTTCCCCCATGCTCCTCGAGACCTCCACCTTCATGCTACTCCCACATCCCTACTCCACACCATCCCCATACCTTCCACCTACCACCTCCATCCTTCACACCATCACCCCTCGAAACTTCTTCATCGCTTGTCTATAAAATTCCACCTTCGCCCTTTTTGCCTTTTTGATCCCATTTAATCCTTGAAACCTCAATAGGAACCACTTGAATAGAGCTCCTGGTGACAACTCGAACTCCTAAAATCTTGTCAGCGAGGAAAAGGAAGAGATTTGGAAGTTCTCGTCAGAAGCTTGCTCCGACCAAGCCTTCTGCTCCTTGGCTCTGGTCAGGTAGAGCTGTTAGTTTTAGGTTCTTTTCATTACCTTGCAACTTTGTAGCATAGGCATTAGTTATGCAATTATGTGTTAAATTAGTTTAATTTTAGAAATCTTTGTTAGATGGAGCTTTGGCATCAACTCCTTAATCACCATAAACCGCATGTTCTCAACCCGCCAAATTACCCCATCTTCCTTCCCTGACGTATTCTCCACCTTCCCCCCGCTTTACCACCTTGATCATGCACGGATTAGGTGAATCAGAGATCCATCTTTCATCTTCACTAGAGCTCATCGCCACCCGCATCCATGTGCTGCCCAGCTTCAAATTTGGTTCGAGGACACTCACCATGAGCTACTGAATGTTTGTGTAGGAATGGGCTTCTATGGAGCCCTTAGAGCGAGAAATCACGGTCAAACTGAACCTCCTGGCGCCCCAGTTCTCTCAATAGCTCAAGGACCCCTTTTCAGGTTCTGGAACATCTCGAAGCCATATGCATACGCAAGGAACCTCCATGAGTCTATTGGTCTCATCAGAGAAGAAGATGAATACTGGAGCTCAAAGATATCGACGATTGAAGCAAGATCCCTCAGTCGTTCTAACATGTTCTTGGAGACCCATCGAGCGTTATTGGATACATATCCCAACCTATATGTAATTTGGGTCATCAAAGATAAATTGAAGCGACACATGCCACAACCGTTCGATCGAGCTTAAGTGGATAACGTGGATGCATGCAACCGTTGATCAACACAATATTGAGTAACTTCATTGTAGCCCTAGAATCTTTTATAATATCTAGTTACACTTGTAAACATTTTAGGTAGTATTAAATTTTATGTAAAAATTTGCAAGGACCCCACGTACTTTATTTAAACTATGAACATGTCCTTGCTCCAAATATGTTGTGTTACGTAAGACGTTGTGATATTTGTAGAGAAACCCTAGCAGGTTTTAGTATTTGTAATTAATCCTGGAACTTGTTTAATTAGTTTTAATATTTTGGGATATTTTACATGCATCCCTTGTACTTTGTTTTTATTGAAAAATAAACCTACTAGGCTTTTTTATTTATGCCTGGCTATTTTTATTAAATATCTCTTATGATCTAAAATTAATGGGAAAATTATGCTAGATGCTTGACCTAATGCTTGCACACATTAGTATTTTATTTTATTTTTCCATTTATAAAGAATCATTTAGGAGATATTTATCCCCTGATTACATATTAAAGTCTAAAATAATTATAAAGCATTTTTTAAAAACTCCAAAAAAATTAAAGTATATATGTTAGTATATACTACACATCCAGACCAAAAATCACAAAAAAGAAAAAAGAAAACACTAAAAATTGCAAAACCTAAAAATCCTATAAAACTAGTAAAAATTAATTAGTCCAAAAGTTATTTTTATCCTATATTTTTATTTATATTATATAGTATATATAAAAATACTTTTGAGAAAATTTGAACTTATTATATATTTTAACACCTAAGATAATTTGTCCTATTTATATCACACATTGTTTGCACTTTTTATGACATTAAAAATGCATAAAAATTATTAAAATTATATAAAAATCCAAAAAATATAAAAAAACTAATAAAAACAAAAAACATTTTATTTCTCAAAATTTGACTATGTGTATATATATCTATTGAAAATTATAATACCTATAAACACTATATATATCTTATAGTACTTATATACTAATTATTACTTTAAAAGAATATATATATATATATTTAAAACTTTAAAATAAAAGGATTGTTTATTTATATATTTATGTATATTACTATATATATTATTTATAACACCTATATTATTACCATATAAGTATATATTATACTTTAAAAACAAAAAAGAAACTAAAAATTTTGTAAAATTAAAAGAAAATAAAAGTTTTAAAAGTAAAAATATAAAAAATACAAAATAATTAAAATACATAAAAATTAGCATAATTATATACCTACAAAAATCAAAACATTAGAAAACACAAAAATAATCATTATCAGTTATTAATTAATTAATAATAATACATATCCTCAAGTTTTCTCTCAGTGGTTCGACCCCTACACTTGTTGGCTATACACATCTTTTATAGGGTATAATAAATTTCACCCCGCTCTAGTTTTCATTGCTTTAAATCTAACGTGGGTTGATTGTTGTCTTATTCGATTGTTCATGTTCGAATACCACGAGAGCGACCGCTACAACTATAGCCAAATTCGACCTATCAAACACTGTAGGCCCTCTAAGATCGGGCATTAGGAACATCTATTTAGTCAACTATACATACATGTTGTATTTAAAATTTGAGTTCTACGTGAAACCTGTAGATCTCAAAAAGTTCTACAACTTTCATGTTGAGCATTTTTTCGTTTGATCCTTCTAACTATTTTTTATTTGTTTTATAAGACTTTTTGGCTTCTGGATTTTTGTGATTGAGCCATATGAACCAATCATGAGATTCTTGATTTATCGCTAATTTGCTATCTTAATATGTATTCTTCGTAATATGACCAATCAACAACTGATCAGATTCAAGACATAAAATCTCTATGAAGACAATTGGCTTAATAATCCTGGATAAGTCTAGGATCAAACACAAGAACACAAGGAATTAGTTGATTAAACTTAGGTTTTAAATATTGAAATTTAATAATAAGTGTAATCTAGGACAAGAAAATGCAAACATGATGCATGCTCTTTTTATTCGATTTTATCTGCAAATACATTAAAATGACACAATGATGAGAATGCAAACAAAATGATACAATGCACAAACACGAGCTAAGTAAATACAAATATGCTCATGATTACCTGATTTAATAACTCAATCAAATTAATAAGCTCCAAGTAATTAATTAATCAATATGCCATTGTTAAGTACCTAATATGATCAGCAATACAAAATATCTCAAATAATTCTCTAAGCATAAAATAATGTTCAAATAACTTTATCCAGGCTTCCTTATTAGATTAAATCTTTTCAATGCTAATCAAGGTGTTAAATGGGCAATAATATCATGAAGATCAATTATTAAGCACTTTAAAGGAGCTAGATAGATAACCTAAATCCTTTGAATTTTAATGCATGAAATTAAAGTTAAATAGAGGAATTAATTTCACCACATCAAAGAGAATTAAATTATGTTTAAAACGAGAAATATTTCATTAAAAATAGGCATGGTTCAAAAGTTATTCAACATAAGGGCATGTGTATAAATGCAAAGAACCAATAGTTCAAAACTCACAAAATGTCACAAATAGGTCCTCATAGGGGTACAAGTGTAAATATGAGAGTTGCAAGGGTCAAATGTTCAAATATCATATACAATGAGACATCTATAATATCGATACTTTGATAGGGATCTTCTGCAAAATACCCCACCCCATGTGATTCAAGCTCATGACATGAGGCTCAAGAGGCACGTAGTGTCTCGGGACGCGTGGCGTGTTGCGGAGGCTTGAAGCTGGATCAGGTGCACCAAGGCTAAAGGGGTGTAAGCAGGTTCGGGTGTCGCTACATGGACGTTAGAGCCTTGTTAGATCGTATTCGAAGATCTAATAGGATGATGACTGCTAGTCAGGGCTGACTCCTTCCTCCTCCATCTACGATAATGTATCTTTGGTGGTAGCGAAGTTGGTTGTGCTCCTCCTTGCCCTCTTGAGTGTGCTGAAGATCATGACCCCTTCGTAACCGTATGGCAAAGCTAATGATGACTCAATAGAGTAGACCATATGGTAATCACAACTTTGTCGTGGCAAAATGATGAGATCGAATAGGGTTGGATTTTTCGATCAATCAATGCCCGCAAAGGTTAGCTAATAGCTGAAGAAATATGGGAGGAAGAAGCCCTAAATGGGGGTTTTGAGAGTGCAAATGGGGGTTTGCATGAAGGGAGGAAGAAGCCCTAAATGGGTTCCTAGGATTTGCAAGTTCGAGAAAGGATTGATGTGGAAACAACTATGCAACAACGGTTAAAGATCACTAAGAAGCATATGTGAATGTGGGATGTACATTGATGAAGAATCAATGTTCAAATAGCAGTGAAGATGTGTATATGAAGCAAATAAAATGTGAGAAGAATGGTTTATGAACACAGAGACATTACATGGATGTGCATAAGAAGAAGAAGGAGATGGAACACCAGGATGCGGTGGAGGTCAACCAATCTCTGATTTGTTGATTAATAAGTTTGGCAACCTTGAATCTCAAGTGTTCTCAAGGACCTACAATGAGGCGAATTTTGCCTTGGATCTCGCCAACAATTGGTTCTCCATCATCGCACTCAATATCAACCTCTAACTGTTACTTAGGGTGGAATAGGGCTAGGAGAAGTTGCACAGAATCCCGTGGAAGGAAGTTGAAGGCGGGTTTTGATCAAAGTTGAGCTATGTATACAAGTTCTTAGGGTAGAGGTTCCAACTTCACACCAATGGAGCACGTGATGGAGAGGGAGATGGCTGAGAATCATGCAAAGAAAATGATTGTGAGATATAAAGGTTGTTGGCAAGAATAGATGGTTAGGGCACGTGAGTCGACTGACACAAAATGGTGAAGGCATGCAGTTGTGCACCCGACGAGGAATGTTGTGAAAGGGCACGAGGTAGGAGACACAAGGACCACCATCTGATCTTGATCAGAATGTGAGGATTTGGGCGCGTGAGGAGACACGCGAGCTGCTTGATCACGAGATCAAGTTGTCCATAAGAGAGGCATGGATTGAATGTACTATGTCTGATCAAGTGAATTAGATGACTGGAAAAAATAAGCGCATGGCTCTTACGAGCCTGGTGTCATGGAAAGCTGAGATTGGCCTACGTGACCCAATCAGATAAATTAAAAACCTAAAATTTAGTGTAAATTAGACTAAAAAAATTATAGGTAAAATCAGAAAAATATTTAACATGAAAGTTGTAGAGCTTTTCAAGATATGCACATTTTATGTAGAACTTGAAATCAAAATAAGTAAGATGTACAATATAATATTTTTGCAAGTAATTTTATATGTATAAAACACTACTTGTTTTAATTATTTTGTTATTTTTGGTATTTTGAATAATAAATAATATACATATTATTATTTAAAAACCATGTTATTATTTTCTATGTGATTTTTAATGATGAAGAAACACATGAAATAATAAACACTATATTGAAGAATATGTGATTCATCCCTTAAAAAGATGAAATAGAGCTCACTCCTAAGTAATTAATACCATTTTATCATTTATATTTTATTATTATCATTATGCATATGTAAATAATATCCATATTTTAGCATTTACAATGGCATTAATAAGAAGCCAGAAATTCTGTATATATAACCTTATGTATATTAACTAACTTCCCATATTTTTATACTAACTCTAAATCAAATAATATCAATTCTCTTGGATATATATTATCTACAATAACAAAGGAAAAATCCTAGAAAAAATACTTACTTGTATAATTATCAACTAAAACAAGACCAAATTCAAAAGAATCGGAGTTCATATGTGAAACTTGGGTTTTGAGTACACATCGTTTATTGTATATTTTGACTTATTATATTATATACATAATTAGCTCTTTTTAATTTATTTCCTTTTTATTTTTCTTTGATTTATGTTTTAATAAAGTGTGCAGTATTCAAAATCTAAAATGAATTAAAAATCAAAGAAAATGAGTCAATCTGAGTCTTTGTATATAGTATGTACATAAGTCCTTTGTATTTTATTTGCTTATCTTATTAATTATTAAAAATATAATTAGATTAACATGTAAATATTTCTTTTATATTTTATTTGATTTTATTTGATTTTATTTTTAATTTTCGTTATTTAAATATAACAAAAATTACAAAATATAAAAATTGATGTCTTCAATGTTCTTATAAGGCCACTAAAAATACACTTTATACATATAACTTCTTTTGATTTTGGTTCCTTAATAAAAGTTGTAGATCTCACCAAGATTAACAACTTTGATGGAGGCACTTTTTGATTTGCAATATTTTTATATTTTATTTTGATTTTTATTATATTTTATTCTCAGAATTTTGTGGAGGTGATGCGTGGCGGCTCCAAGAGCTATCACATGCCCCCTACTTAATCCCTCTTAGTAGCCCTCATCCTAGGCCATTAGATGAGGTACCCCTTCATCCAACATCCTATATTATGTCCACTTTTTTATTTTATTTTATTTTATTTATTTTCCACATGGCTTCATCTCAACCGATCGATCGACCGAGACCTCTTCTTCCTCACTGAGACTTAAGCTCAAACTGACGCGGATTTATCCGACTGCAACGAAAACGTCAATTAGACAACACTAATAAGGGTAGATCTGCGACTCGTCAAATATTAACTACACGGATCGATTAAATCATCGAATGAATTTAATATGTGCGGTTTTATGTTTGTTTAGTCTGGGCAAGCCCCAGGGTCGACTCAAGGAAGCAAAGGAACAGCTCGAGATCAGATTAGATGAATTAGGTTGTGGTTTTCCAAGTGGTTTTTTTATATTTTTTATGCAATAAAAATGCCAAATGCAAAAATACGGATGAATTAGGTTATTAAGAAAATCAACAACTTAACCAAATTTAATTTTAATGTGAAATTAGTCTGAATTGGCCAAGTTATATTTTTTCTATAAACCTAATCCAATGATGAATGCAAATCTATTTTTTTAGAATTTTTGGATTTAAGATGCACAAATGAAAAATACAAACTTTTTTGGGGTTTTATGCAATTTTTCGTGTAAATGATATATAAATATTATGAACAATTTACTGAAAGATAAACATGATGAAATGAAATTACACTATTTTTTGGAATTTTCTGACACTTTATCATTTTTTTTATAAATTTTTTACTGAAAACAGAGCGATTGTGAGTCTTTAATTTCTAATAAATCCACGAAGTTAAATTACCCAGATAATGAATTATCTTAGATAGATATTTCAATAAGGAATCCGGGAGAGTTCAAATTTCTCAAAAACCATATTCGTGGATCTAATTAAAAATCATTTACAGAAATCACTCTAGAATTTATTTTATGCAAATGACAATTCCTAATTAGACGAAACTTAGATAGTAATTAAAGCACACTTAGAAGCATCATCTACAATTTTTTTCATAATTTTTGGAGCAAGAAATAAATACGTGCAAATTTCAGAGCGTAAATGGGTAAAATATCACTCAATTTCAATCTCTGTATTTTAATAAATTATAAGATGCTCGCAAAAATAGAAATAAATATCCAGGAGATAAAGATTTAGATTCTCTACAACATGCTCTTTTTCATTAAAATAAATGATGCTATTCTAAGGTCTAAATTATCATGCCAACGTAGGGTTGTTTTTGCAAAACAGAAATAAAACACACAAACTCAAACTGTGCATAAGGGCACTTTTGTAATTTTAATAACTTGCGGAAAGGAAATGCAATTTTAACCAATTGAATAATTAAAAAATGGAAACCTTCCAGTAGAAACGTGGGTTCCAAACCGACCTAGGGCAAGATCGTGAGGGTATGGCGGCCGCGGCGCCGGAAAGGCGCGGGCGGCGCGCGGAGGTGCGAGGCGGCCACTTGGGGTGTTGCGGGATGTTGAAGGGCGGTGCGCCTGGGCAGGCGGTGCGCTTGGGCGGGCGGTGCGCCTAGGCAGGCGGTGCGCCTGGGCGGGCGGTGCGCGGCCAATGGGGGGCGAAGGGCGACGCAGTCGGGGCCGCTTACGGCTGGAGCAGCGCTGTGGACGGTGGGCGGCACTGTGCGAGGCGGGCGCGGGGAAGACGGACGGCACCGTGCGGAGGGGGGGGCGGTGGTGGACCTTCGAGGCCGACGAGGCGACGAAGGCGGTGTGCTGGGGGTAACGTGCTGCGTCGTGTGCAACTGTGGAGGGCGGCAATTGACTCTACGTGCAGTAGGGTGAAGGGCGACTGCAGGAGGGCTTCGCGCGAACGACGGTGGGCGCTGGGGCTGGTGGGCTATGGGACGGAGGTCGGCGGCCGCAGCTGTTGGTGCAGCAGTTTGCTGGCGGATGCAGTGCTGCTGTGGACGACCGCGCGCACGACGGTGGAGGATGGGGGCCGCACGCACGCCTGAGGAGGGCGGACGGCACGAGGTGGCAGCGGGCAACTCAACTGGAGGAGGTGCGGGTGGCACCCAACCGCGCGCGGAGGCGTCGGATGGCCTGGCGGCGTCGACAGCAGATCTGTTCTGCAAATTATTTTTTTTTAAATTTTGATTGTTTGTATTTTTTATAATTTTTTATTGATGTCAGAAAATAAAAATGCAAGGATGAAGAGAAGATGGTGATGTTGGTTGTGGTTTTTTTTGGTAGAAAAAATGTAAGAAATGAAATGAAATGTGGTGATGATGATATATGATGGTAATGGTGATTGATGAATGTGGGGACTGTGTTGATGGTGATTGTAATTGATAATGAAAGTAGTTTTTATGTAATGATTCGTGGAAACAATAAGGAAAATATTAAATAAAAAAATGACAAGGAAAAGTTGAGGGATAACTTACCTGTGGATTGCCGAAAGTGGAGCCGCGTCGTGCGACTTCCGTCGTGGCCTCGAAGAGATGGCGGTCTCCGAAGCTTGGCAGCGAGTTTGGAGAAGCTGCTGCTATGTGGGTGGTGCTCCACGGATCTCACCTAAGCCTTGTCTTCGCTCGACCTACTACGCCAAAGCTGTCACCAATGACACATCAAAGGGGGCTTGAGGCTCTCTTTCTCTCAAGAACGGTGGATGATGGATAATGGAGGAGGGGAGGAGAATATAAAGAGGAGGAGGGAGTTAGAAAAGAGATGGGGAGAGTGGAGGAGTGGGGGGTTATTGGCTTGGAGTGGAAGGCAAGTACGGGGAGAGAGGTAAAAAGGAGAAAAAAATAATATAATTAATAAAATAATATAGTTGGCTACTAAAAATAATTAAAATAGCAATAGTAAAATAATAATAAATCCGAAAATAATAAAATAATTCCGAAAATAATAAAAAATGGGGTGACATGTGGCGGCTCCAAGAACTGCCACATGTCGCTCCTAGAAAATTCAAAAATTAAATGTAAAGAAAAGTCAAAAAGAAATAACAAAAGGGATTAAATCAAAAAGTGGTCAACATAAAAGTTGCTCGTCTCGATGAGATCTACAACTTTCGTGAATGGCCGAAAATCAAATGAAATCATCTGTACAAAGTGTATTTTTGGGTGGTACCTTATAGGTATAAAATACCACATTTTTGTCTTTTTGTAATTTTTTGTCATTTTTCAATAAGAGAAAAATAATAAAAAAGAAAAAATATGAGAATAATATTTACAATTTAATCTAATTTTTTTATTTTTAGTAATTAAGAAAATGAAATGGTAAAATACATAGGCAAAACGGTCAATATGTACAATATACAAAAGGGGCCCAAAACCCAAGTTTTGAATACGAGCTCCGATTTTAATGAAATTGGTCTTGTTTCGAAGTTCTTTGAATGTATATTACTTTAAAAGTGAGTAGACCTAATTCGAAGGTTGTATGAGCGAGATATGCGCATTTTAGGGCTCCTAGTTTCAAACTTGGATTGAGGGTTTATTGGTCAATTTTACATGTTAGTATTTTTTTGATATTTTTCTTTAATTAGTGTTAGTAATATATACACTATAGAGTTGATTTTATTGGATTTGGAGTTATTATAAAATATATACAAATATGCGAAATATGGTGAATATACATGTGAATATTTACAAGTGAAATGGGCTTCTTATTTTATGCAAATATGAATGCTAAAATGCAGATGTTATCAATGCATGCATGAATGCTAATTATGCAATGTAAGTGGAAATATGCATCTAATTAATCGGGAAAAAACCTCTATTTTCAACTTTTAGAGTGATGAATCGCAGATTCATCAGACGACTCTGAGGTGGTCATGCTCATTGCACATGCCTCACTGAGCATGGTATTTAAACTGCAGGCCTTGGTTCAACCACACCATTACTCGAGCCTCCCTCATCACGCCAAGTGGAGGAAAGGAACAGAAGCACTAGCCAAACCTCCAATACCCTCTAGTGATGTCAACATCACATGCACATCACATGCCTTTGTTAGCCATGTGAGCTCGAGGCAAATCATTTATGCAAGAAATGTTATAATAATACTTGATATATCAATAAAGGTTATTGGTTTATTTCACTCCCTATCCGAGATTAAATGAATGAATGCACTTATAAATTCCCTTAGTACAATTAGGGATATGTACCATGTCCATCTTAATGATCATACATATGTTGATTCAATGGTTGAATTATAGATGCTGGTGCTTGGATGATATCTAAAGAGTTAGATTAAGGACTCATCAAGTAATGACATATGATTGTTAAGTGATGATCTCCAGCCTGAGAAGGAGATGGAAATCATTCTCTAAAGTTGATATCTGACCGATCTCTTGATGCAGGTCCTCTACATAGGAATAGAGATTCAGAGGAGTCAGATAAGTTAGGTCAAAGAGTTGACTTAACAAGATCGAGATAACCAAGACCTATGTGCATACTGTCATGATATAGGCATGCATCCTCTGACTATAGATAGATGTATTGATATATATATATATATATATAAGTATGTTCACTTGGCAGATCGTTAGGTTGATGACCTAATCAAGCTCTATACACCGACGAGCTAGTGCACATATGATGGCATATGAGTAATACGATCTCTCAAAGGGATCATATTGGCTCATTATTAAACCAGAAGACATGAGCTCACTCATGAGGTACTGGGACCGATCAAATTCCATGCATGGTCATCTTGCTTTTGAAGCATGACAAGAATTTATAGGTATGATATATACTTTTGGAGAGAATATGATCGATAGTAACTCCCAACGACTGAAAGAGAAACTTAATGATAAACCATGAATAAGAATTTCTAAAGGTGATCTAAAACTTCGGGTTTATTCTAGGTCTTCCAGTATGCAGGATGTACGTGTATTAGGAATACTCAAGGGTGATGTGGTCATAAATGATTGTATAACCATGACGCTTCCATTTCTAGGGAGTGATGAAACATGTTTGGATTTTAGTGACTCCTCTCAATAGATAAATAATCTAATTTTAGTCCAAATGTTCGACATTGATCTGAATACGATTTAGATGCAATGAGAAGATTAGATTTACTGCTTTGATATAATCAAACATCTTTGAGAGGTACCTGAGATCTAGATTTAAGATTTGATATCAACTTCCAAGTCACTATATGTGGAATGTACAATCGCCCTGTCCTTATCTCCAAGTATCCACAGAGAAAGCATATTATTTTTAAAAGAGTTCAAGAATAATTCTATTGTTGATAATATTTCTGAGCTTTAAAAAATCAATAATTAAATGTGATTTAATTATCATGAATAATACGAATATGATTCGCATTATTTAGACACATGAGAATGGAGATCCAAGATAATTAAATATAATTTATTTATCAAGGATATGAATAATGTGGATATCACTATCCATATTAATCATATGTATTATAAATGTGATTTATTATATATTAGAGAGATAGTTGTAATCGATAATTATGAATTAAATGTTGATTTGAATTTGATTCACAATGAATAATTAATTGTAAATACAAATTATATTTTATTTTGGATGTATTGAATACAATTCACATTTTTCAATGGCATGATTGAAACTGTCACACATAAGTTAGAATTATTTTTGTGAATAAGTTTGAAATAAAAGTTGTTGCAAATAACGAAGGATTATGTGATATATGAAATCTCATATAATTAGAAAAAGGAAGGCACCTTCCAATTATGGAGGATGGATGACCACCCTTGAGTCCTGAATCAATACAACCGTCCACTCCATGATTGAAAGGAGGCTTGCCTCCTCCCAAACCCTTCTGTACTTATTAACTTGATTGAATTGAATATTGATGATTATTCAATATATTTAATTTAAATTGATTATTGTTACAAATTTATGCAACAAAATCACGGTCATAGATTAAAAGTACAAAATAATCTAAACCATTGATTTTGTGAAGCACATGGATTGTGATCCATGGACATCCAAATTATTATAGAAGAAATGACAACCCTAACTCTTCTTTTACAACATAATTATAAGAGAAAACTCTCATTCTCATCACACATCCCTGATGAATCTGTGGTTCATCACTCTAAAAGTCGAAAATAGAGCTTTGTTCCTAAGTACTTAGTTGTATTCCTCTATTTATTTTGTGTTATTCTCATTCATGCATTTAGAAATAATATATGCATTTTAGCATTCATATTTACATTAAATAAGAAGATAAATTTTCCTTATAAATATCACATGTATATTCACCATTTTCCCTCATTTTTATTTATTTTTCACTAACTCAGAATTGAATAAAGTCAACTCTATAGTGTATATATTACTAATACTAATAAAGAAAAATTATCAAAAAAGACTAACTTGTAAAATTGACCAATAAAACCCTAACCCTAGTTTGAGATTAAGAGCCTTAAAATGTAAATATTTTTCTCATACAGTCTCCTATGGACTCCTACTCACTTTTGAATTAATGTACGTTCAATTACCTATAAACAACACAATTCAAAAGAATGGAAGTTCGTATGTGAAACTTGAGTTTTGGGCCTATATTGTATATTGTACATATGTCCCTTTATTTTATTCTTTTTTATCTTTATATTTTATTAATTATTAAAGATCCAAAAAACAGATTAAATTGTAAATATTTATTTTATATTTTATCTAATTTTATTCTGATTTTTATTTTATTTAAAATGATAAAAAATGACAAAACACAAAAATGTGGTATTCCATATCTATAGGATACCATCAAAAATACTTTTATACAGATGATTTATTTTGATTTTGAGTCCTTCACAAAAGTTGCAGTTCTCATTGAGATGTGCAACTTTAATGTTGACTACTTTTTAATTTGACCCCTTTTATTATTTCTTTTTTATTTTTATTTAAATTTAATTTCAATTTTTCCAGGGGTGACACATGGCACGCCTAAAGGATGCCACATGTTACCCCCATTTTTTTTTTATTTTTTTATTATTTTAGTTATTATTTATTTTATTTTTATTTATCTTTAATTTATATTTATTTATTACTTTATTTATTATTATTATCTTTTCTTATTTATTTTTTTTAATTATTATTGATTTTATTATATTTATATATTTATTTTATTTATTTATTATAATTTTTCTTAACAACCAGGTGGTCGCGCCCTCGCGCTCCTCTCCTCCCTCTTATGCCCATCTGCTTCCCCTCTCCTCCCTCTGATGCCCATCTGCTTCCCCCGCACGGTTGTGCAATTGTGAGAGCATGCCTCTGCACCTCGTTGTGGGGCGCAACCACCTGCAAGACCCGCTTGGCCACTACCTCTCCCCACTATTTGCCTACGATCACACCCACTTGCACCTCCTCCCATCTCGCTCGCCAAAAGCCTCTGATTCCCTTTCTCTTCTCATCCGACTCCCCACACTACCTGCTCACCGCATCTTCAACCCAACTGACCATAAAGGGGCGCTGCCACCATCAATCGCACCTTATCCGATGTTCTCCTAGAGAAGAGGCCACCAATAATAACTCCTTCCTGGTGACAACACGAGGGTGTCTTGATCGTGCAACGACGACCACTCCCCTTGAAGAGATCTAAAAGGGACTTCCTCTTCTGTAGCAACAACCTCCACGGTAGCTGCTCAGCCTCGCATGCTCCGCCATGCGCTTGAGGCCAAGACCGGGGTCGAGCGTAGCTCCCCACCACTTCGACAAACTCCAGGTAATACTTCTCTTTCCCTTCCCTCTTCTTCCTCCTATCCCTAATTTTCCAACCAACTTCTGATCCATCTCATCATAAACCCTCAATGATCACCATACTCTCATATCCTCCCCCTCAAACTAGTTACCTTCCTCTGTTTACACCATCTTCACTTCCTCCCCACTAACGATGCACGATTGTAGAGGCTTTGATTTCTCTCATGCCATCGCCGTGCCACTCTCGCTCCAGTCGCCACCGAGCAGCACATCATCTCCCCTACCATCCACCTCATTCGGCAACAACCCACCATCGTAGCCTTTCATCACGGCTGTGCCTCGTTGCCTCCGAGGATCATCGGTAGCTACGACTACTACCTCACAACCGTGTGTTAACCGTGACTTTGACTTTGCCAACATCTTCATCATCGACAATCTTGCAATTCCACCGATCGAGCACATGTCATCGACCGCTTCCTCCAAGCATGACCATCGGTCGCCTTCGTGCCTGCCAGTTCCGCTAATGCAATGAAGTTGACACTTGCATCAACCACATCCCACGTGTGTCCACACCGCAGCTCTACTTGGGGCTTCGGGAAGGTTCGTCACCGCCTTGCTCTTCTACCACTGATGTGCCTTGAGCTTCGTACAACCCCTCTCCAACGTCCATCGCCCAGCTACTCCGCCCCATCACTATCAACAATAGACTGCCCTCACTACCATCGCCTTCGACCTCGTCTGCTTCGAGACCCATGCCTCCTCATCCTCTTCCCCTCCTCACAAGTGTGGCGCATGAGGGCATGGTTACGTGCGCCTCTGCCCCTCTTGCTCTGCGATATCCCAAAGCACCTCTGCTATTCTGGAAGCTCACATACTGCACACATGATAAGTTTGAAATTGCGTCAGAGCCCCCACCATTTCCAAGCTTTCGCGTATAGGCCCAACTTTCCAGGAGACACATGAGGTGTACGTGACCTCCTAGGAAAATTGCATGCAGGCCTCCCAGAGTTTAGGTAATTGCAACACAATCCCATCAACATATTTATTTATTTTTATCAATTTTATTTATGTATAGCATTTAGAACCTTGTGTTTGTGTCACATTTTATGAGTCATTTTGTCATAAATTTATCATTCTAAAAATTGTACATAGAACACTTATGCTAAAAATTGTGGATGCTTGATTAGATTTTTGTGAGACATGGTTGATTTAATATAACTAATTAAGTGAAAAATTGCATAGTTTTACCCATTGTATGGTCTGAACTTGCTACTAAATTAATCCTTGCTTTGAAAGATCTAAAAATTCACAATAGCTAGAGTTTAATGTTTTCTATATTGTGCCCAAATTTCTTGACATTTGCATATATGTATATATGTATATATATCGAGGTCTCAATAAATTAAACAATGGTTTTATTAAATGATTTTTAATTAATACTACTCTTAGTATATTAAGAAATTAAAAGTAGTTCTAGATACCCATGTAGATCTACCTGTGATAATTTAATCTATGGAAAATATTGGTGCTTGATATATATCAAAATTAAATTGCTCAAAATCACACTTCATGAATCATTAATTCATAACTAATTCATATCATATTAGACATTCCAAAAAAATTGTAGTAGCTTAATTTTGCATTCATACACATTTTAGTTAAGTGTCATTGGATTTGGAGTTTGTTTGATCGAAAATTGCATTTAGCCCATGAACTTGTCCGAATTTGCATAGCATTTATTAATTGCATAAAAAATTACAAAAAGTACCTCTATAAAAACATAGCATCTAGACCGCATAACAATCAACTTAAGGAGATAATATCCTCCTTGAGTTCAACCTTGGACTTTCCTAGGTAAAATTATAAATTGATCGGTCACATTAATTGATTAATTAATTAATTAGTGATTTTCAAATGATACGTTAATTGCCAGACTACAACAATTAGACACTATTAACTAGGGAACTTACAGGTTCGTCAAATGACGTCGTTGCTGGGGAGACATGACTTAGGTTGATTTTTAGAAAATTTAGTTTTTAAGATTTCCACCCCTCGGGTAGTCCGGCCCTCGGTTTTTCTTTCTCTGTTTATTTTCCTACATTCTTTTATTTTATTTGCTCTATTTTATGTTATGTCTATATCTCAGACCACTGTCTTGTTTTCGTGTGAGGGACCCAACACGACAGAGCGACCTCTTAGGTGGGCGAGCAGCTGAGGAGCATTGGAGACTGACTTTTTCTGGTGATAAGACGACAGAAGGAACACATTAGAATTAAGATCGAGTCGAGTCGTGAAAGAGTGTAGAGTATAGGTTTTATTTCCTACATTTATTTTATTAATTTGTATTAGTTTCATATTTACAGTGGATTGTGTTTAGGATGTCGCGTGTGTAACTGGACTTTGGACATTATTTTGTGGTGTGTCAAGGCCTGTTTTACTCTCCGGTGAGGGTGGGGCTCGACTTGAATGGCATGTAGGTTAGACCTGCACACACAGGTCTTAGAGATTTTTATAGCTTTTATCTGCTTGTGCTCGTAAAATGTAGGATCACACATTCACATTTAATAACATACACCTTAGATCGTTCTCCTTAGTCCAAACTAAAATTAATTCTTCCTCGCTAATAGAACTACCTGCTAGGTGCAGTTTCATCATCTGCGTTTCCATATAGCATAAATGTTTTTAATTCTATATTACATTCTACATGTAGAGCACGATGATCATTACAAGTCTTTTGAACTGGGCATGCGTCATTGATTTTATCACTGCATCGACTTTCTCGACTCCCATCCCCTTGGTTTTATGACTTAAGATTAAAAGAAATCATGACTGTTCGTTAAGCGTGCCTTATTTGGTGCAATAAGTGATAATCTAGTTCAAAATCAGGAATGCTAATTAGAATTGCCAAAAAAATGCATAAAATCACCCCTTGTTTATGGGAAAGCTGAAGGATATGGTTAGATCCTTAAGCGCATCACGGAAGCGTGAGCATCATATCGAATACGACGAAGAACGACTAGTCGGACTAGTTGTTCTATGCAGCAGAAATTATAATTTTTCATGTGACGAAAACACATGATCTAAGAACACTTCTCGGATCATTTCGTCTAAACCAAAAACAAGTAATAGGATTACCTCTTGAAACATGGTTGTGATCGAGTCTCTAAATGAAGAGACCTCCTGTCTCAAGTCCGATCTGACGGAGGAGACGCTTGCGAGCACGGGGATGAACTGCGTGCTTCTCGCAATCCATGTTGATGATCCAAGCGACGGATCTCCTGATCTCGACACACGAGATCCGATGTCTTCTTCACGAGCGAGGCACATCGAAGGAGACAGAGATCCACAAGCAAACGATCGGGCAACATAACGACGATGTTGCGGCTTCGGAGAACCTCTCTAGGGCATCCATGGTGGACGACCACATGAGATGGAGAGAGAGTAGACATGTAGAGAGAAAGAAAGAGAGAGAGAGAGAACCTTATGTTCTCTTGTGTGTTGTGTAAAGAAGAGAAAAGGGGTGCCCTTCTATTTATAATATTTTGGGATCCATGGATCTCAATCCATGGGCAACACAAATCCAATGGCTCTCATTGATTGTGTTTCTTTTAATGGCCAAGATTTATGTTGGTAAAAACCAACAACAATTAATTTAATTTAGATTAAACATATATTGATAAATCAATATAAATCAAATCCAAAATTAAATCAACAACATATGGAGATAATGGAAAGGAGAGTGCCTCCTTCCATATACATGGAGTGGACGACCTCCCTTTCCTAATAGGAATAGGTGGCCGTCCCTCCTATTAGTATGGAAGTATCATCTCAATGTAATCTCCCTTGATTACAATATTCCATGTATCTTCAATTTATTACAACAACAATTGTTGTAAATTATTCTACAAAAATAATTCATAACTATTTTGTGAATATTGCAATCTTGCCATTGGAAATTTGTGAATTATATTCACAACCCAAAATAAAATGTGAATTACATTTTCAATTAATTGTCCAATGTGAATCCAATTCACATCAACATTTAATTAACAAATGTAAATTACAAATAGCTCTCTCTTATGTATTATAAATCACATTTATAATATATGTGACTAATATGGACATTGCTATCCACACTATTCATATCCATGATAATTATATCATATTTAATCATCTTGGATCTCTTTTCTCTTGTTCTCAAATAATATGAATCACATTCATATTATTCATATCTTTGATAATTAAATCACATTCAATTATATTAGATAACTCTCTTTATAATATTACTCATGATAATTAAATCACATTTAATTATCCATTTTCTCAATGCTCGTATACATAATATCAACAATGAAATTATTCTAAACCCTTTCAAGGATAATGTGCTTTCTCAGCAGATACCTGGAGATAAGGACATGGCGATTGTATTGTTACATGTATAGTGACTTGGATATTGAGATCATATCTCAAATCCAGATCGCGGGCCTCCCATAGATGCTTGATTAAATCAAGACCGCAAATCTAATCTTCTCATTGCATCTAAATCACATTCAGATCAATGTCCAACATCTGGACCAAGATCAGATTACTTCTCTACTTAGAGGAGTCACTAAAATCCAGACCCGTTTCATCACTCCCTAGGAATGGAAGCGTCATGGTTATACAATCGTTTATGATCACATCACCCTCAAGTATTCCCAATACATGTACATCCTGCATACTAGAAGACCCAGAATAGACCCGAAGTATCAGATCAACTTTATACTATCTACTTCATGGTTTTATCAGTAAGTTTCTCATTCGATCATTGGGAGTCGGTATCGATCATATACTTTCCAAAAATGTATATCGTACCTTGGTATTGATCATATACTTTCCAAAAGTATATATCAAACCTACAAATTCAGTCAAGCTTCCAAAGCGAAACGACCGTGCGCACGGAATTTGATTCTTCCCAATATCTCATGAGTGAGCTCATGCCTTCAGGTTCAATAAATGAACCTGTATGATCCCTTTGAGAGATCGTATTACTCATATGCCCTTATATGCACACCAGCGCACCGGTGTATAGACCTTGGTTAGGTCATCAACCTATTGGTCTGCCAAATGTACACACTTAGACATATAGTAACACATCTGTCTCCAGTCAGAGGATGTGTGCCTGTATCGTGACATCATACGATATAGGACTTTGGTTATCTCGATCTCGTTAAGTCAACTCTTTGACCTAACTAATCCGACACCTCCGAATCTCTATTCCTATGTAGAGGACCTGCATCAAGAGGTCGGTTAGATATCAGCCTAAATGAGAAAGGATTGCCATCTCCTACTCAGGCTGGAGATCATCTCTTAACAATAATTTGACGGTGCTTGATGAGTCCTCAATCTAACCCTTTAGATATTAATCCAAGCACCAGCATCTATGATTCAATAGTTGAATCAACAGCTGTATGATTACTAAGATGGCCATGGTACATAACCCTAATTGTACTAAGGGACCTATTATGCAAACTATTTATTCTTCATTTCAGATCAGGGAATGATATTTGCAATAACATTTATTGCATAATGGCTCGCCGTGGGCTCGCATGTCCAACAATCTCCCACTAGCCCAAAGAACCATTTATGGGCTAATCATTTAAACCCACATTCATGTGATAATCATAGGCTATTAAGAAAATAGCTAGGTAAGCTGATCAGTCACTCTGTTCCCGTGAGACTACGTCAAGTCCTTTTACGGCACTTGCATATCCCCAGTAACAGTGCTCGCATCCAATGCGAATGTTGCATCTTATGCAACAATACTCAATCTTGTTAGTTACAGTGTCCTTGATACTACAACATAACAATTATCATAACCAGTATGAAATTTCAATTATCCTTATCAGAATACCCTTATTACTGGAGATCTCTATCTCCTAAGGTATTCGTAGTTAAGACCTTTCAGATCTCCATCTATAAAGTCTTAATTACTTGAAGATAAGACTCATGTATCACTATCTCTAAAGTTTTGTCATCTCCGAAGATATTGTTATTACTGCAACTAAGTGTTTTATTTCCATAGTAGGATTAGTAACAGTTTACTACTCCCACTGCATGGCAGCCATCTGGCTTTTGTACACATCTAGCATACACTCAGCTTCTCATAATTGATGCACAAGTGCAAGCAGTTCTAGCATTCACTTCCTCAACTCTTTGAGGTGCTATCCCTTTAGATAGGTCAGTACCATATCTTAAGGGATGGAAGCCTTTCTTGGAATTTCTAAGAATAGAATATGTCCAAGGTGTACTACAAATGTGACAGTCCCAATATCCTCTTCTCTTTGCTTCTGAACAACTTCAGAACTAAGATCTAAGAGGTATCTTTGAAATCATATTTCAGGGTATGGAATAGCCAGTCTATAAAACACTTATTATCATCCTTATATCATTCCAAATGATTAGGATACTATCTACATTTAACACGATGAACACAAAGGCACTCCCACTAAGCTTCACATGGCTCGTCAATATTTTATCTGAAATCATAATATTTATAATTTCATCAAATCTTATGATCCAACTTCAAGAAGCTTATTTGATTCCATAGATGGATTTCTTAGCTTGCACACCTTGCTTTCCTCAACCATGAAGCCCTGGGGCTACTTTATGTAAATATCCTCCGAGAGGTATTCATAGAGGAATGCAATCTTGATTTCTTTCTCTTGAAGATCCATTTACACCTTTATGGGTCTTACCGATATAGGTGGATCCTCGAGGGTCCATATACAACACTTGTATATGAAATCTACTTTAGACTTTCATTGCTAAAATCCATCTTTCCATGTTATGATCCTTAGGATTTTCATCACATGAAATCCGATCACTGACACATGGAATACATCCTCAAACTCATTTGAAGAAGTTTTAGTGTTTCATCTTTAATTTTCCTTTTAGTTCCTGATTTCAGGAGCCTTATTATCTTCTCAAGATTAAATGAGTTCCTACACTTCATTTTTATCTTATTTCTCAAGAGAGTCATCCTCTAAGAATCACATTCTCAGAGATGTGATCTTTTAAAAATACTCAAGGTTATAAAGTAGGTATCCAATACCATCCTTTATTTTCCTAATGAAGTAGCATTCTCTAGTGCTCAATTCCAGCTTATTTGCATGGAATCTCATTAAGGATATATAATCTAGTCTCTACTACATATATACCTGGAAACTAAGAGGAAATTATGCTAAAATTCATCATTGATCAAATCATGTCACACATGATCCAATTGTATCTCCTTACAACTCTATTGAGTTTAGGTTTATCAGGAGGAGTGAGATAGGAATGATATTCCTTTCTCCATAAGGTATACCATGAATTCATCTAATATGTACTGATTACCTAGATTAGACCAAATTCATTTTATCTTCCTTCAGACTTTGGTTCCAAACCAAAATTATGAAATCTTTGAACATTTTAAAGGTTTCTCAGGTGAAGAGAAGAAATCTCATATCATTCATAACCATTAATAGATATCACATATCCATAATGTTTACTATGATATAGATGATCCACATACATCAATATGTATGAGATCCTGAATACCTTGACATCTTACACCTTTCCCAAGGAAGGGTGTATTGGACATTTTACTTTGAATACAATATTCATAAGTATGTAAGTTTTGAAATTTTAGACACTCTAAAGTTTCATCTCTTACTAGTCTATTTATCAAATCAACAGACAAATGTCCAAGGCTTGATGCTAGATCATTTTCAAATGATCCTCATCCTCCAATTGATCTTATAAAGGTTTTAATTTTCAGTATTAGAAATCTTAATGAAACATTCATTAATTTTCTAATTTTTTGAAGTCCACTAGATGTTAGATTACTATATGAAATATATCCATCATAACTCTTTATGATAGTTTTATCTCAGAATTCATGTTTATTTCCAACATTTAGAAACAAACAATGAGTGTATTCTTATATCTAGGTCATAGAGACATTCTTTAAGACTAAGGGCTCTCCCACTGAAATTATGAAGCCTTTCAATCCAATATAAATTGTTGCAACAATTGCATCAATATCTATGTGTATGATTATTAAACCTTTAAGATCAAATTTCTAATCTTTTAATACATATGCAACCAATTGTAAGTGTCATTAGAAGATTGGGATACAATTATTAGACTTTATCTTATCAAACAAGTAAGTCAATGTCAATGATTATATGTAGATTATTTTGATGTTCTGTCTGAGTCCTTCAATAAGGATTCTAGACAGACTTGATAGTCATACTATCATCACACCAACTTATTGCAGTATTGGCATTCATCCAACTCTTAGAATGTCATATGGAAGTCATAGAAGCACGCCCAACTCTTTGACTATCCTTCTCATCTCGGGTCTGACCCATGCTTCCATTGTGCTCCCTTTATCTATAAGCAACCCATTGCTCAAGACAAAGAATCTCTTATGTTAAATTCAAAAGAATTTAATGCAAGAGTATTTCAACATTTGTACATGCTTCATTCAATTCATACAATATTAATATAATGAAGCCTCATGAATGACTAGAGTATAGACAGTTGAATGATGACACTCATCATGTATACATCCATCTAGACTCTAAAAAAATTGGTTCAGGTAGGTATTCAAACATTTTGAATACATCATCTCTAATAGAGCCACCATTCTGCATGATGGAGTGAACCATCTCAATCATGATAAATGTCAAGAGCACATATATATCCCAGAATATCTTCTTAGATTTTATAAGGGTTATTTGACAATTGCGATCATCATCGACATGTAACTTCCAAAGTAAATTCGATGAGAGATCAAGACTATAGAGACATACAAACCCTAGGGTTGTAGACCTATTATCTATTTAATTGTCATTCCTCATTAGTATGAGGAGACTTGCATATTGAAACCACATACATTATGTGTCCAACTGCAAGTCCAATATCTGGACCATGAGTCCAATCCATGATATTTTACTGGTTATCATTGAGTATAACATTGAGTGGGTTTAATGAAGGATTATCTGAAATAAGAAATTTGCATATATATATATATTTTACTTTGATTTAGGAATTTTTATGTCAAAGTTGTCTTGCCTTGTCAACACTGAAAGTTCATTCCCTTAATCACTTTCAATGTAAGAAATATACTTACCATTATATCTCAAGCAAGATCTGGGATCTCATTCCTTATCTTTGTTACATCCTAATAATATGAGAACCTGCAACTCAGATAAAAAGAAGCGGGAACATATTCCGCCTTGCAAGTCCAACTTGCATCTCCCAATTCAATCTTTAACATCCGGGCACACTACCCCTAAGGCGATGTTGACCCGTCATTAATTGAACCAACCGTCAACAGGAATACAACTCGCTATGCGCAATCCAATATCGCCCCAATAATATGAGGACCCGATATTTGGGTCATGATGAAGCCATATTTCGTCATCTTTATTCTATCATTTTGGCATCAAAAACCCAAGCAAATGTGTGTAAATAGCATTAAATCCATCATCTTAGCATCCATGCATGTGCATGTAAATAGTGTATAAAACACTGTAATTAAAGCTAAAATTATAGAATAAATAAAAGAAAAGAAAAAGAATAAAATATTGTAAATATTTTATGACCCAAAACCCGATACATAGGCATCTTGATGAATAGGTCGACAAGGAATAAAGTAGGGGGAGATAAGAGTCAAAATACAGTATAAATACCTATTCATTCTATTCCTTATTTATTCATTTTGGGACCTATTTTTGGTTCCACTTTTTATACATCAGATAAAGAAACCTTGTACATGAAAGTTGTATATAATTAAATATAGAAAAATATAAAATTGATTTCACTGAAAAATAATGTACAGATAAAAAGTTATGGTCTGAATAAAAATCCAAAATCCCAACTTCCCAGACTCGTATCTCGCAGATGAAAACTCCAAATGCAGCAAACTCACCTTTAATTGTATATAGAATAAAATAAGCTATTTAATGGCGGTGGTTTCGCATTTGGCGGAGCTACGGTTTGAAAGTTGAGTTTTGGACCCACATCGTATAATTGTACAGATTAAAATATCCATTGTATTATTTATCTATTATTTTTGCATTTTTATATTTTTATAATTTCGTAAATATTACTTATAATATATTTGTATATTAAAATAAGAATAAAAACATAAAAGAAATACAAAATAAATTACCTGTATATATAATACATAGGTATAAGAACTATACACAAACCTATATATTTAATACTTTTATTTTATTAAATATACAAAACAATTCAAAAAAATAAAATAAAAATATTTTTAAGTGTATAAAAGTACTTTATATTTATATAAAATAATAAACAAAAATAATAAAATTAAATACACAAAATAAAAATAAAAGAATAAAATATGTAGATATTATACCTATAATGGGTATAAAAGTAAACTTGTAAAAATATACCTCATAAAAATAATTAAAAATCAGAATAAAATATACATAGAATAATAAATTTTTTTAATAACCAAAATTTAATTCGACCATTTACTATTTTTAATTGATTTAATAAACTCTTTTCCAGTGATTTTTCCTGATTCGTCCACGTGGACCAATCAGGGGACAGTCGAAGTTGACCTTGGTCAACTAGCTGTCCTAGCCCTGGTAACATGTCAGAGACCTCGTTTTCTCCCCGCCTTTGCGGATTTTTTAAGGTCTCGTATTTCATCCTTTGAGGTCGCTTCCTTCTGCAAATATGTTCCTCGTTCATCCCTCATACTCGCCCAGTGATTACATCGGGGAGAGGATCGAAGATTTGTTCGATACGCCTCAACCTTTGAGACCCGTCGGTCTGCCATACAAAAACCACCCTTCTCCTTCCTTTAAATTTTGAACCGCATTTCATCCAGATCCTTCCCCCCTTTGACTTGCCTGAGCTTCCTAGAGGTGACAGCTCCAGATTAGCCTCTTCAAGGCGGTGGATTGACTACGATCTGGGCGCGTTCCTCCACCTCCGGCGACACCCCGCCGTCGAGGTACTTCAACCTCGGGCCTGGGCCTTTGAGGTATCCATCCCCCTTTGTTTCTTTGCTCCTTTTATTCCCCATAGTCATAGCTTCACAAAGCCATCGTCATCTCCTATTTGCATCACTCAAATCGCACCATCTCTACCCTCACCGGAGAGCTCCTCCGGCCATGACTTCCATAGTCATTCCCACCGTTCGCAGCTGTTTTCGTGCCACCACGGGGTCGGGGCAGTTTGCCCCCGACACCTTCACCCTTTCCCTGCAGGTCTTGAACCACATCGCGCACCTGGCGCTCGTTTTGGGCATTCGCCGGAGGCACCTGGAGCACCCAAGCTCCGCCGTCACTGTGTGAGCGTTCAGGCCATCGCCGGACCTTTTTGAGCCACCATCATCGAGAGGAGGACCGCAGGAGCACTGGACGCCATTTTGGAGCACAAAGAAGTGGCGGAGGAGGGAGATCAACGCCTGGGAAACTCGCCTCCCCGCGAGTTCATCCCAGTTCATCGAGAGCCCTTCGCAGCCGTTGGATCTTGAAGGTGTCCCAGGAGTAGCAGGAGCCGTCCGATCTGAGCACTCACAGCCGCCTGATCATCGGCGATCTATTTAATCGCGACCGTGCGTTTCGAACCGTCATCGCAAGCGGAGGAGTCGACACATGTCTAAGTGAGAGCAGATCCATCGTCCGCTTCTGCGCTAGCGTGGGTATTTTGCATCTAACCTTCGCACAATTTTTGTATTTCGATTTAGTCCTGAAACATTTCTCTGTAGTTTAAAAAGTCTTGTAATAATTATGACTAAGACCCCGAACTTTTAGCATTTGCACATAGGTCCTGGCCACGTCACCTCACGTGACCAGTTCACGTGAGGCGAGGGAATTTTGTGAGGACCCCCTCCAGGGTTGAGGTATTTACGTTTAGTCCAGGAACTTTGGTACTCAGTATATTATTTTTGGAAACTTTGCATTTCAACCCCTGAGGTTTTTGGAAATTACAGTTGGGCCCTTCCCAGGCGCGTGTAAGACACGCGTTTTGTGGGCATTTTGCACCAGTACCCTTGCGGGTTGTGTTATTTGTATTCAGTCCATTAAATGTGTTTAGTAATGTAATATTTTGTTGGAAAATTGCAACTGTGCCCCTGGACGTTTGTGTATTTGCATATATGCCCTTGCTAGTAGTGTAGTTTCTTGATGTTGTCTTTATTTAATTAGTGCATCATTTTAACTCAAAAAATTCTCAAAAAAATAGCACAGGCTTCTGTGTGCTTGCTCATTCACGCCATATTTTTGCATTGCATTTTTGTTGCATTTTAATATTTATTAAAAATAAAAAACATGCATTTTTCTTACTGTTCGCATTAGAAAACCCATAAAAAATTTAGCAAAATGTTTTGAAAAATTCCAAAAAAATTCTACTAGTGTCAGTCCAAAAACCACTAAAAATTTCAAAAGAAAAACCTTAAAAATGAGAAAACCCTAAAAATCTTCATAACATTCTAAAAAATCGAAGAAAAATCAGAAAAGTACAAATTCAGGTCATGTAGATTCCCTATTTTATTCTCTTTATTTTAAAATTAATTTGGGAAAATTTTGTTACTGTTTGATATTTTTCATTCCTATTTTAATTTCGGCCAGTAGCTTATTCACTGTTTTCCCTTATTTTTGCCTTTTAAAAATACCAAAATATTTGGAAAAATACCTAAAAGTTACAAAAATAGTAAAAAATCATAAAAAGACCAAAAACATTTTATTCCCTGATTTTTTTTGCCTATTTTTACCTATTTTTATAAATACCCTATCCCCTCTTGTCTTTTATTGTATATATATCCTATTATTGAAAAAGAAAATACAAAAATATAAAATATAAAAAGAAAATACAAAATTAGTAAAAAGAAAATCAAAATATAAAATTATAAAAACAAAAATCAAATAAAAAAAATTAAAAATTAAAAACTTACAAAAACATTTGCATTGCATCTTGTGAACATTGATCACAATCACATCACCTTTTGCACTTAGTTTGATCTATCCTGCCTTGCTCCCTGTGTTCGAACTCTCTACGTACTTGCATCTATACATCTTTTATGTAGAGTTAAAAATAAAATTTAACTTCACATCTATTTTCACTGTTTGAATCATTTGATTGTGGGTTAATTGTTGATTAGATCCGAATTTCTGAGTGATCAACACTTCGACTGTGTTCCCGCCTTGTGTGGAACACAAGACCGTTAGATTTTCACGTTTATCAAATGGCGCCGTTGCCAGGGAGCAGCAGTGTATAGATTTCATTTTTGATTGATTGTGATTGTTTGTTTACATCATTGCTTGCCTTATCTCTCATTTTTGATATATACTGTTGAGCTTTCTAACCATTATCTTTCTTGTCTTCTTGCGAGGGACCGCAGACAGAGGATGATCGCCTAGGTGATTCGGTGCAACCTTGGGAAGCGGAGTCGGCCTTCTTAGCCTAGCCGATAGGAGAGAGTAGGAGATTAGATAGATATTTAGCTAGTTTATCATTCTTTGGTGAGAGAGAGACCATTTAATTTGTAATAATACAGGTACTTGGACACTCAGGACACTCAGGCCCAATTTCCAAGTGTTTGTTCACTTGGGGGCTCACCGCGGTTTTGATGTGTTTTCACCACTGTCATTTTCTGGTTTTGTTTTATTTTTCCTTTCTTTTGTGGAATGAGCCCTTAGATTTTTAGGCATTGCTTGATCGATTAGATTAGGTCCAAACACCCTAATAACCATTGCATGTACCTATAGTACGTATTTGGACTTAGTTTAATTAAACAGTTGAATCATCATTTTTCGATCCGTCGCGCCGCGAGCCCACCCATCAAGCGCTACTCCTGAACTCGATGTGTCGAGAAGAGGAGGGGTGAGTCTAGACCAGACTCTTTGGATTGAGGATTGGTAATCAACTTGTGGTTCTTCACGTTAGCAATTGCCTGCTTAGGACGATTTCCTTGTGCATATCAGCATTTAGATTAGGTTTATAAATTCCTGCTTTGCATCCCGCATGGAGAGAGCTGGGAGTCACTGTAAGTCTTCTATCTTTGCATTCATCATTTAGGCACTAAGGTGAGATTTCCATCTTAGTGCTACTTGCATTGGCTTTTCCGACTCTATTCTCCCTCTGTTTTTGGATCAAATAGGAATCAAGAAAAAACAAAAATGTTAGGCGCTTGTTTGAATTGACTCAAAAGAAGCTATAACACCAAAAAAAATTAAAAAAGGGACTGCTAAAGAAAACTTGACCTAAATAAAACTTGTAATTGGATTCATTGCTTGGGGAGAATAACACCCTCACTTGTATTCAGGTTGTATGGGAAGGTCTCCTTCCACGTGAGAGAGCGACTTCGTAAGGATTAGAGCCCAAAACCCAGTCTGTGGCTGCCTTGTGTATCGCCTGGATTTTCGAAGTATTGGCGCTTCTATCGTACGTGGATGAGTAGGGCTTGGTCAACATTGGTGACTCTCTATTGTGTAGAGCATCGACCTTGTCCAAAGTATCGAGCCTAGGCCACGCCTTCACGGGGGAGTCTGTCTCATCGTCTTGCGTCCGAGTAGGTTCTTGCACGCTCACGGGTGATTCCGTTGCAAGTGAGTTCCGAAGTATCGGTTTCTCCTATTGTCTTCATTTCTCTATTTATTTGGATGAGTAGGGATCCAGGAAGGGTTACAAGGACCTTAAAAAGTGCAGACTACAGGTTACACAGGAGGAGGACAAGTACGGGATACTCTTCCGACAGTACTCTCTCTCCTTTAGGCGTAGCGCTCTAAGGACTCGTTGAAAGATAACTTCCTGAATTCAAGCTAAAAACTACAAAGATAAAAGCCGAACTCTTACGGCTTCACGCGTTGAGTTGGTGAATCCCCTTGTTTTGTGTTTGATTGCTAGTTGGATCTAGGTCAAGATCAAAAACACCGCACAATTGTGCGCAATTTTGCCACCTCTTCTTCTTCATTTCTCGACTTCCATCTTCTCAAATAATCAAGATGATGGGACGGAGATCTCTTAGGTCGACCTTGTCGGCACCGCTTTCCAGCACTCCTCCCTATTCATCTAGGACAACCTCGGAGAGTCCGCTCTCCGATCCCGAGTTCACTTCCATCCTGTTCCCCCTCGACCACCCTTCTCATTCTCCTTTCATCAGTCCAAGAGTTTCAGAATTTAGTGCATTACAGAGCTCAGATCATTTGACAGCACATGAGATGGGTTCTTTTGCCTTTTCAGAGAACCTAGCCATGGCAGACAGAGGAGATCACCCAGATGAGTAGGAGCAGTCTCAATTTCTATTTGATCAAGCTGCCATCAACAATTCACTTCTAGCATCCTTGGAGATCATGCATAGACAAATCAGAGACCAAGGAGCATTCATGGGTGACGTAATGCGAGAGCTGGCACAGATGAGAGCAGATCGAGAGAATAGAGCTGCAGGTGGTGGAGGAGATATACCCGTTGCAGAAGGAGGAGATCCTGAAGCTGAGAGACCACCACAGACGATTATGAGGGAATTACACAATCTTGCCGCATACCTCACTCAGCGATGGTTCCGACTTCCTCCTATCCATGGGGATTTCGAGCTTCGACCCCCACACTATTCAGCTTCTACCCAAATTCTATGGGCTGCCGACCGAAGAGCCACACCTCCATCTTCAAGAATTCGAAATGATCTGCAGTACCATTCATGACAGGCTGATGACCGAGGACACTATCAAGATGATAGCCTTCCCCTTTTCTTTGGTTGATAGAGCCGCGTACTGGCTAAAACATTTGGGGAGTTTCATCGATACATGGGCAAAACTCCGGACCGCTTACTAGAAAAAGTACTACCCTCTCGGCCGGACGAACGCAACAACAGCCATGATCGGTAATTTTACCGTGATCCCTAATGAGCAATTCCATGAAGCCTGGGATCGATTCAGAGAGCTCATTGACCGGTGTCCACACCATGACATATCAAAGCCCAACTTAGTTCAGAGTTTCTTCTGTGGGCAGACACCGAAGCTGTAGGGGCTTGTAAATGCCTCTTGTGGCAGATCATACTTTTCAAGGGTGAAAACGACATCTAGGCCATCTTGTTAGACTTGTGAGCCCTGGGCGAACCATTCTTACAATAAATGTTATTATAATATTTAAGTTTATCAATAAAAGTTATTGATGTTTCACTCCCTTTCTGAAATTATATGAATGAATGCACTATAAGGTCCCTCTGTACAATTAGGGTTATGTACCATGGCCAGCTTGATGATCATATAGCTGTTGTTTCATTAAATGAATCATAGAGGCTAGTGTTTGGATGAACATCTAAGGAGTTAGATGGAGGACTCATCAAACACCGTCAAATGATTGTCAAGTGGAGATCTCCAGCCTGAGTAGGAGATGGCAATCCTTTCTCACATAGGCTGATATCTGACCGACCTCTTGATGCAGGTCCTCTGCATGGGAATAGTGATTCGGAGGTGTCAGATTAGTTAGGTCAATGGGTTGACCTAACGAGATCGAGATAACTTAAGTCCTATGTTGAATGCTGTCACAGCATAGGCATGCATCCTCTGACCGGAGACAGATATATTGCTATATATCTAAGTATGTACATTTGGCAGACCAATAGGTTGATGACCTAACCAAGGTCTATACACCGGCGAGCTGGTGTGCATATAAGGGTATATGAGCAATATGATCTCTCGAAGGGATCATACAGGTTCACTTGTGAACCGGAAGACATGAGCTCACTCATGAGGTATTGGGACCGATCAAATTCCATGCATGGTCGTCGTGCTTTGGAAGCATGACATGAATTTGAAGGTATGATATATGCTTTGGGAAAGCATATGATCGATACCAAATCCCAATGACCAAGATTGAGAAACTTAATGATTAAACCCTGAAGAAGACAGTGTAAAATGATCTTGATCTTCGGGTTGATCATGGGTCTTCCAGTATGCAGGATGTACAGGTATTGGGAATACCTGAAGGGTGATGTGATCATAAACGATTGTATATCCATGACGCTTCCATTTCGAGGGAGTGATGAAACAGGTCTGGATTTTAGTGACTCCTTTCAGTAGAGAAGCAATCCGATCTTAGTCCAAGTATTGGACATTGATCTGAATGGGATTCAGATTCAATGAGAAGATTGGATTTGCGGCCTTGATTTAATCAAGCATCTGTGAGAGGTCCGTAAGATCTGGATTTGAGATGAGATCTCAACATCCAAGTCACTATACGTGGAATAATACAATCGCCCTGTCCTTATCTCCAAGTATCTGCGGAGAAAGCACATTATTCTAGAAAGGGTTCAAGAATAATTCTTTTGATGAAATATCCAAGCAAGGACTTGATGATTAAATGTGATTTAATTATCAAGCTTAAATATGAATATGATTCATATTGATTATCTAAGATAATTAAATTGGATTTAATTATCAAGGATTAAGAGAATGTGGATAACACTATCCATGATATATGCATGTTATAAATATGATTTATAATATACATATATATAAGAGAGAATTTATGTAAATAGCATTTGTTAATTAATAATGTGAATTGGATTCACATTTGTTAATTAATTGGAAATGCAATTTACTAACTAGTTTGGGTTGTGAATATGATTCACACAATATTCAATGGCAAGAGTGAAATATTCACAAATTAATTTGGAATTAATTTAGTGAATATTTATTGTGATTAATTAAGGAATAATAGAATAAATAAAATGAAGATAGTAACCACCATCATGGGTGGCGTCACCCATGAATTGTTCATGGGTGACGCCCCCCCTTTTTAGGAGGGTGGTTGACTCCTTCTCATTTATCATGTTATCTCTTGATTAATTAATTTTAAATTGTTGTTATTGAACAACAAATCCTAGCCATTGATTTATCATGGACCAAGCATAGCCCTTGGATCATGTGTCCCATGGATTGAGATCCATTGGATCCTAAACTAGTATAAAAGGAGGGCTAGGGTAGCCTCTCCAAGGTACATCATCTAGAGTTGTGAAAGACAACTTCTCTCTCTCTCTCTCTAATTCTCGTGTGTGATCTCTCTCTTAATTTCCAAGTGGCCGTCCACTTTGAATATTGAAGAGGAGAGCATCTTGCTTCGCCTTCGACGCTTGGATCTTCGTCAAGGATTGCGGGAAGGACGCGACTCATCATCGTGCCCGCAAGCGCATTCTCCGTGGGTCGGACTTAAGATAGGAGGATCTCTACTTTGGGATCTCGCGATCACAACCACGCTTCAAGAGGTAATCCTTATACTTTGTGGTTTGATGAAACGATCCGAGAAGTGTTCTCGTGATCATGTGGTTTCATCGTTATCTTAAAAAATTTTAATTTCCGCTGAATCTAGCATCTAGTACGACTAGTTGCTCCGATCGTATTCAATACGATCAACACGCTTCCGTGATGCGCTTAAGGATTCTCAATATCCTTCAAGTGGTATCAGAGCCAGGTTGAATAAGGTTTTGTATGTGATCCATGAACCTTAGACGATTTGGTTCTTGAAAGGGTTGCGAAATTTTTACTGCATTTCATTTTTCGCAACTCTGTCTAATTGATTTTTTCCGTACTGTTTAAAATGTTTAAACACGAAAATTTCAATTGGATTTTGTTCCACATTAAACAAGGAAACCATAGGACTTAAGTTTACTAAATTTGGACTTTATTTGCTCAAGATATGGCTTTTTGAATATGACTATATTCACTGTTGCGGGAACTGCGGATTTGAACGTAATTAATGAGATGATTACGGTTTTAATCCGCCTTGAAATGCGTGAATTATCACTTGGGTTCTTTAATAAATCAAATAGGCAATCTTTGGAAACTGAGTTTGCATTTTTTGGATTTAAATTGATCAAGATAAGTTAATTTTAGTGATTGGGGGTCACTGCTGGAAATTAACAATTTTGATCTTGAACCTTGTGATATGTCATTCAATAATCTTGATGAAAATTAATTGTTAATTTTCTGGAATAATTAGTGATAAATATTTGTGAAATATTTAAAGAAATAATTATTTCATTGAATGACACTTGCCTAAACCACAATGATAAGATATTAGATCTTGATCATTGCTTCATCAACAAACATTGCTTTCATGAAAACCATAGTTTATCCTACAATAGTTGTAGGACAACTTTTACATGAAAAACCCTTTTTTGCTTGAATAGGATTGGGGATTTGTCTAGCAAATCTCCTTATAATCAAAAATGTTTTGATTTATATTATATGGTATAACTTTCGGTTGAAAAACCGATGAACATCTCAAAGTACATGATGGTCTATCTGATATTATCCTTTCCCGAGGCGGATGTGGTGCCTAGTCGGAGAGCATTGGGGTCGCAGGTTGCAACGTATGTGGTCCGTCCCACTCTCGTCGGTACTGGCCATGACAGCGGGTAGGGATTGTATAATACCGGAGACAGACAATATGTATTTTTCTAATTATTAAAATTCGAATAATACGTATTTTGAGATTATACCTACTATTCAAGTAAAAGACATGTTTGTTGATGATTGGATTAATGATTAAATTAATATGATTAAATTAATCATATCCAATAAACACTCTATTTTGAATAGATGTGTTTTTCCCTTGGAAGAATTAATTATGTGAATATGATTCACGATAATTAATTATAAAATTTGAATATGAGGTGGAGGATCACATAAGTGACATCCATGGTCTCCCATCAAGGCGAAGGGTTTCCGTCGCCAGGGATTGTATGTAGGAGACGCCTGTCCGAAGTGACAGCTCCTGTATGCAAGCGCATCTGGATCGGGCTCTTTGCTTCTCGAAAGAGTAAGGCCGTATGCGTAGTGACCCCAATATCGAGTCCTCATATTATTGGGGCGATATTGGATTGCGCATAGCGAGTTCTAATCCTGTTGACGGTTGGTTCAATTAACAACGGGTCAACATCATCTTAGGGGTGGTGGGCCCGGGTGTTAAAGACCGAATTGGGAATGCAAGTTGGACTTGCAAAGGCGGAACGAGTTCCCGCTTCTTTTTATCGGAGTCGCAAGTTCTCATATTATTGGGATGTGACAAAGATAGGAAAGGAGATCCCAGATCTTGCTTGAGATATAGCGGTAAGTATATCTCTTACTTTGAAAGACAATTAGGGAATAATCTTTCAAAGTTGACCTAGCAAGACAAATTTGATTTAAAATGCCTAAATCAAATTATTCTTAAAAATGAATATATAATTATTCTAATATAGTGCATTCTTAATTTCAGAAAATGAAGTCCATGAACCCACTTAGCAGGCTTCTAGAGGTCAACCAGTTGACCAGACCAAATTATTCGGATTGGATCCGAAATTTGGATCTTGTTCTCTGTGTAGAGGGCATCTCCTACGTGCTTAGCAAGGACAAGATAGCAAACCCTGTGACTGATGAAGACAAATCATATAATGATAAATATGATGAAGATAATAATCTGGCAAGATGTTACATCCTTGGTTCATTGTCCAATGTGCTTCAGAAGCAACATGTGGAAATGAACCATTGCCAAGAGATTATGCTGAGTCTGAAAGAAATGTTCGGTGACATAAACCGCACACAGCGTTACAATGTGATGAAAGAGCTTATTCGCTGCAAGATGCAGGAAGGGACCTCTATCAGAGAACATGTACTCAAAATGTTTGGGTACCTCTCTGAGCTGGAAACCCTGGGAGCGTACTTGGATTCTGAAATGCAAGCTGATTTCATTCTCCTGTCGCTCCCTAAGTCTTTCAACAACTTTGTTGTGTCTTACCACATGAACAAAGGTGACTTCACAAACGCTGGGCTGTTAGCTGCATTGAAGTCTGCAGAAGACGTCTTGAAGAAGGACGGCCCCTCTGCTAGTGCAATGGTTGCACAGGCGAGAGGAAAGCGTGGGCGGAAGCAAGGTTCTCAGAAGGGCCCAGCCTCGAAGAGAAAGAAGAAGAATCAAGGAGTTGGTTCATCTTCTAGTGCTTCCGCACTGATGACATCGAAAAAGACCGATGTCTGTCACACTGCAAGAAGCCGGGGCACTGGCGGCGTAACTGCCCAGACTACCTGAAGTCTACCGACAAAGGTAAATCCCCAGCAGGTATGAAATCTACTTTCATCATTGAAACCAGCTATCTCGTTGGACGAGAAGGAAGTTGGGTTGTAGATTCTGGTGCTTCTGTTCATGTATGCAATTCATTGCATTTGTTTCAGGAAACTAGGAATCTGGAGCATGGGGAGATAGTTATCCAGATGGGATCTGATGCAAGTGTTGCAGCGGTCGCCATCAGGACGTGCAGACTGTCGTTATCTAGTGGTCGCGTCCTAGTACTTAAAGAGTGTCTTTATGTACCTGAAGTCAGAAGGAATTTAATATCTGTATCTAAGTTAGTTAGAAATGGATATTCCTTCATTTTCTGTAATAAATTAATCATAAACCGTTATGATAAATATATTGCGGATGGTATTTTGACTTCTGGTGGACTCTATAAATTGTGCATTGATGAATGTGTCATGAATGTTACTACCACTGATAATAAAAACCCCAAGAGATCCAGGGAGGATGGAAATCATTCAAACATGATTTGGCATCACAGGCTTGGTCATTTATCTGTTGATAGGATCAATAGATTGATAAAGGATGGACCTTTAGATTTTCTACAGGTTCAATCTTTACCTACCTGCGAACACTGCATTCGAGGTAAAATGACCAGAACACCTTTCCGTAACAAGGTTACGAGATGCGAGGGTATTCTCGACCTAATACATACTGATGTATGTGGTCCCTTCAATACCGCGACTAGAAATGGATATCGATATTATTTGACGTTTATCGATGACCATTCGCGATATGGGTTTATCTTCCTGTTACGTCATAAATCTGAAACCTTTGAAAAGTTCAAAGAGTTCAAGGCTTTGGTTGAGAACCAAGCAGACAGGAAGATTAAACGGATTCGGTCTGACCGAGGTGGTGAGTACCTCTCAGATGAATTCAAGGAATACCTTAAAGAGAGTGGAATTGTCTCCAATCTCACTCCTCCTGGAACTCCCCAACTTAATGGTGTTGCTGAAAGACGCAACAGGACCATCATGGACATGGTCCGTTCAATGATGAGTAAAGCACATTTGCCTCTTAGTTTCTGGGGATATGCAGTAGAGACTGCAATATATATCCTAAACAAGATTCCTAGCAAGTCTATACCAAAGACTCCTCACAAGCTCTGGTATGGAACCAAACCTAGTGTTAAACACTTGAGGGTTTGGGGATGCTTGGTTCATGCGAAGAACGTGGACGCAAGTAAGCTAGAATCTCGCACTCGTGAGTGCTACTTCATTGGGTATGTTAAAGATGGTATTGGATACCAGCTTTATGACCCTGAGACCCAAAAGGTTTTTGTCTCTAGGGATGTGAAATTTCTGGAGGATGATTTCCTTAAAGGTCAAGACAAGAATGAAGTAGAGGAGCTCATTGAATCCCCTGAGGATTCTGAGATTCCTGAACCAGAAACTGAAGAGACAAATGAAGATGAAACACCCATACCTCTTCGAAGGAGTTCGAGGGTGGTTGCACCACCTGAAAGGTATGGATTCCATGTGTCAGGTGAGACTGACAATGATCCTTCTTCATATGATGAGGCACTTGCGGATCATGACATGGATAGATGGATGCTAGCAATGAAGTCAGAGATTGACTCCATGCATAAGAATGGTGTATGGACCCTAGAGGATCCACCTAGAGGGGTAAAACCCATTGGGTGTAAATGGATCTTCAAGAGAAAGAGGGGACCTGATGGGAAAGTAGAGACTTTCAAGGCACGGCTCGTGGCCAAGGGCTACACACAGAGAGAAGGCATCGACTACGATGAGACATTCTCTCCTGTGGCCATGCTTAAGTCCATCAGGACACTGCTAGCTATAGCTGCATATCTTGACTACGACATCTGGCAGATGGACGTCAAGACGGCTTTCCTCAATGGATACCTCGAGGAGGATATCTATATGGAGCAGCCCCAGGGCTTCATAGCTGAGGACGGTAAAGTATGCAAGCTGAAGAAATCCATCTATGGGCTCAAACAAGCTTCTCGTAGCTGGAACATCAGATTTGACGAAACCATAAAGAGTTATGATTTTGTGCAAAACCCTGATGAACCTTGTGTGTACAAGAAGCTTAGTGGGAGCGCCATTGTGTTCATCGTGCTTTATGTAGATGATATCCTTATCATTGGGAATGATACAGGAATGATGACCAGTGTGAAGATTTGGCTATCCCATACCTTCGAGATGAAAGATCTTGGAGAAGCCTCTTACATCTTAGGCCTGAAGTTGTTCAGAAACCGAGAAAAGAGAATATTGGGATTATCACAACATGGATACATCAAGAAGATTCTTGAACGATTCCGTATGGATAGTTCGAAGAAAGGATTCCTCCCCTTAGGACATGGTATCCATCTGTCCTAATGGATGGCTCCTCAAAGTGTTGAGGAAAAGAAGGCCATGGCTGGATGCCCTTATGCATCAGCCGTAGGAAGCTTGATGTATGCCATGATGTATACTAGGCCAGACATCTGCCATGCAGTGGGAGTGGTAAGTCGTTACCAATCCTGCTATGGAGAAAAACACTGGAATGCAGTAAAGAACATATTCAAATATCTAAGACGGACACAAGATTACATCTTGGTCTATGGGGATGGTGATCTCCAAGTCTTAGGATATACAGATTCAGACTTCCAGTCAGATATTGATGATCGAAAGTCGACATCAGGGTTTGTATTCCTGTTGAACGGTGGTGCCGTGAGCTGGAGAAGCAAGAAGCAGGACACTACGGCGGATTCAACAACAGAAGCCGAATACATTGCCGCATCGGATGCTGCAAAGGAGGCGGTGTGGTTGCGCAAGTTCATCTTGGAACTTGGCGTAGTTTCCTCTGATACTCCCGTCCCGTTACTCTGCGATAACACTGGAGCCATTGCCCAAGCAAAGGAACCCAGGTGCCATCAGAAGAGCAAGCACGTGGAAAGGAAATACCACATCATTCGGGAGATTCAAAAGCGTGGTGATATCATCATCACCAAGGTGGCCTCTGCCGACAACATTGCTGATCCTCTTACCAAACCTCTGACACAGAAGGTTTTTGACCAGCATGTAATGAGTATGGGTTTACGGATTGTACCTGAATGGTTCTGAGGGCTAGTGGGAGATTGTTAGACTTGTGAGCCCTGGGCGAACCATTCTTACAATAAATGTTATTGTAATATTTAAGTTTATCAATAAAAGTTATTGATGTTTCACTCCCTTTCTGAAATTATATGAATGAATGCACTATAAGGTCCCTCTGTACAATTAGGGTTATGTACCATGGCCAGCTTGATGATCATATAGCTGTTGTTTCATTAAATGAATCATAGAGGCTAGTGTTTGGATGAACATCTAAGGAGATAGATGGAGGACTCATCAAACACCGTCAAATGATTGTCAAGTGGAGATCTCCAGCCTGAGTAGGAGATGGCAATCCTTTCTCACATAGGCTGATATCTGACCGACCTCTTGATGCAGGTCCTCTGTATGGGAATAGTGATTCGGAGGTGTCAGATTAGTTAGGTCAATGGGTTGACCTAACGAGATCGAGATAACTTAAGTCCTATGTTGAATGTTGTCACAGCATAGGCATGCATCCTCTGACCGGAGACAGATATATTGCTATATATCTAAGTATGTACATTTGGCAGACCAATAGGTTGATGACCTAACCAAGGTCTATACACCGGCGAGCTGGTGTGCATATAAGGGTATATGAGCAATATGATCTCTCGAAGGGATCATACAGGTTCACTTGTGAACCGGAAGACATGAGCTCACTCATGAGGTATTGGGACCGATCAAATTCCATGCATGGTCGTCGTGCTTTGGAAGCATGACATGAATTTGAAGGTATGATATATGCTTTGGGAATGCATATGATCGATACCAAATCCCAATGACCAAGATTGAGAAACTTAATGATTAAACCCTGAAGAAGACAGTGTAAAATGATCTTGATCTTCGGGTTGATCATGGGTCTTCCAGTATGCAGGATGTACAGGTATTGGGAATACCTGAAGGGTGATGTGATCATAAACGATTGTATATCCATGACGCTTCCATTCCGAGGGAGTGATGAAACAGGTCTGGATTTTAGTGACTCCTTTCAGTAGAGAAGCAATCCGATCTTAGTCCAAGTATTGGACATTGATCTGAATGGGATTCAGATTCAATGAGAAGATTGGATTTGCGGCCTTGATTTAATCAAGCATCTGTGAGAGGTCCGTAAGATCTGGATTTGAGATGAGATCTCAACATCCAAGTCACTATACGTGGAATAATACAATCGCCCTGTCCTTATCTCCAAGTATCTGCGGAGAAAGCACATTATTCTAGAAAGGGTTCAAGAATAATTCTTTTGATGAAATATCCAAGCAAGGACTTGATGACTAAATGTGATTTAATTATCAAGCTTAAATATGAATATGATTCATATTGAATATCTAAGATAATTAAATTGGATTTAATTATCAAGGATTAAGAGAATGTGGATAACACTATCCATGATATATGCATGTTATAAATATGATTTATAATATACATATATAAGAGAGAGAATTTATGTAAATAGCATTTGTTAATTAATAATGTGAATTGGATTCACATTTGTTAATTAATTGGAAATGCAATTTACTAACTAGTTTGGGTTGTGAATATGATTCACACAATATTCAATGGCAAGAGTGAAATATTCACAAATTAATTTGGAATTAATTTAGTGAATATTTATTGTGATTAATTAAGGAATAATAGAATAAATAAAATGGAGATAGTAACCACCATCATGGGTGGCGTCACCCATGAATTGTTCATGGGTGACGCCCCCCCCTTTTTAGGAGGGTGGTTGACTCCATCTCATTTATCATGTTATCTCTTGATTAATTAATTTTAAATTGTTTTTATTGAACAACAAATTCTAGCAATTGATTTATCATGGACCAAGCATAGCCCTTGGATCATGTGTCCCATGTATTGAGATCCATTGGATCCTAAACTAGTATAAAAGGAGGGCTAGGGTAGCCTCTCCAAGGTACATCATCTAGAGTTGTGAAAGACAACTTCTCTCTCTCTCTCTCTAATTCTCATGTGTGATCTCTCTCTTAATTTCCAAGTGGCCGTCCACTTTGAATATTGAAGAGGAGAGCATCTTGCTTCGCCTTCGACGCTTGGATCTTCGTCAAGGATTGCGGGAAGGACGCGACTCATCATCGTGCCCGCAAGCGCATTCTCCGTGGGTCGGACTTAAGATAGGAGGATCTCTACTTTGGGATCTCGCGATCACAACCACGCTTCAAGAGGTAATCCTTATACTTTGTGGTTTGATGAAACGATCCGAGAAGTGTTCTCGTGATCATGTGGTTTCATCGTTATGTTAAAAAATTTTAATTTCCGCTGCATCTAGCATCTAGTACGACTAGTTGCTCCGATCGTATTCAATACGATCAACACGCTTCCGTGATGCGCTTAAGGATTCTCAATATCCTTCACATCTATGAAGGCATGGCAGAAAACTCAACCATGATGACCCAAGCCAAAGTCTACACACAGCAGAAGCCACCACAAGGAGGAGGATCATTTCAGAGGATCGCCCGCATCAATGCCGGTCCCAACACTTCGTCGGTAGCTGCAACCCAAGCCGAATCCGCCGCAGTCGACATGGGAATCATCAGTGAGAAGTTGGACCGTATAGAGATCCTCGAGAAGAAGCAGAACCAAGGTCTTGCACAGATGGACCTTCTCACCAAAACCATGAGTGACCTGAAGACTCAAATTCTCTGCATTCAGGAGGCACAAACACACACTCAGTAGCCTCCCAGGTCACGGGCTGATCCGAGTAGTAGCAGCTCTACCCAACCCTCTGCCTCACACCGCCAGGTCAACCTCATCCAGACAGAGCCGGTTCCGCAGCTACCGTACTACCCATCGCAACCATCATCTCAGGACACTCAGATGGTGGTCTATCAGCCGGATCAGCCACGGGCAGTTCTCCCCCACCATCTTTTGAGCAGGAACCATTGATGGAGGTCAATGGGATTTGGTACGATCGGTACCCGTAGACCGGGATTCGTCGTGATCACCCCGGATTTCATTAGGGTAATGGTGGCTCCTCATCCCAGCAGCTATCTCCCGCTCAAGGATATCAGAACAGCCAGCCACAGCAGCAGCAGTAGCCCTAGTATGCCCAGCAGCAGAACCAGAATCGTCCTCGTCCCATCTATCAGGGACAACAATGAAGGCAGCGTCAGCAGCCTCAACAGTCATATCCCCAGCCTCGTGAGCATTTCTCCTCCCAGCAACAACGTCACTTCCAGCAGGGGAATACATCCGATTCTCAAGCACCTGCCTTCGAGAACCCAGCATTAGATGACCTCGCCCGATTACTTACCGAGCATCGAGAGTCCTACCGGTGGGACATGGATGAGTTCCGGCAAGAGGTGAGGGATTTGATCAAGGCCAAAGCTGCCATACCAGCTCAGATTGAACCAAATCCGAACAGTCTGAAAGGAAAGTCTGAGCAGGTACAGTTTACAGAGGGTACCTCTCCTAGTGATTATTTGAGTGACATGTCTTCTTCTTTGTATGATGCTGATTTTGTGACTACTAGGAGCGGTAGGATGCCAGTCGGCAACGACTCATCTGAGCAACAACAGCATGAAGAATCCAGAGCGCCAGATGAGCAGAGTAGCGGTGCTGATGCCGCTGATGATGACGTTGATGACGGTGGCGCTGAAGCCACCAATAATGGAGATCCATATGACGGTGCTAAGGCCGTCAAGACACCAGATACAGACGGTGGTGCTGATGCCACCATTTTGGATGCAGAGCCAGAGCGCGGTGCTGATGCCGCGAAGCCAGGTGCCGGTGGTGGTACTGAGGCCACCACATCTACTTTTGTTGAGCCCCCTTCCACTGTGTTACCAGCTTTTGTATCTCAGGACTGTGGTAACAAGAAAAAGAACAAAAATATGAACAAAGGAAAGGCTTCTGTGTATACTCCAGATCCATATGTATTGCATGATGATGATTATATGGATCCCATTCCTTCACAGGCACAGGAACCTATTCCTAGTCCTCCATCTGAGGAGGCCCCTACTATCCCCTTCCCTGAAGCACTCCGCTTGGCAAAGGGGAATAAACGAGAAAATCCAAAAAAGAACCAGTAGGTAGAGATCAGCAACCAGATGATTGATAGATTCCACATTCAGCTGACTCTATGAGAAGCACTTGAGCACATCCCCTTCCTAAAAAAGAACTTGAAAGAGGAAACTACAGTTCGCAGGAAGAGGAGGTACAGAGATCAGATCCATGTGCTCACCCATTACACTTGCTTACCAGCCAAGAGACCTTATGCAGGAGCTTCCTATGTCAGATGCGATATTCAGGAGCAGCGGTTCGATCGTACTCTATTAGACAACGGCTCTTCGATCAACCTTCTTCTGACAACCTTACTCGGTCGATTCGAGTTTGGTCCTCTTCTTCGGAACAGGACGGTCCTTCAGTTTGCTGATAGGTCGATTAAGAGGCCGAAGGGGTTGTTGAGAGATGTGGTCATTACCATTTAGGGCCTGAAATTCCCCGTGGACTTTGTTGTACTGGACATGGAGATCCCTGAGTCGGTAACTGATGCCCCTATCATACTTGGACGCCCATTCTTGACCACAGCCAAGGCGGTAACACAGTGGGACGGTATGCTTTCGCGTAGAGGGCGAGAGCATACAAATAGAAACGATCAACGAGACAAGAGCGAGAGAATTAGCATGCTCAGAGCAATCCAACGAGACCGCGCAAATGACAGAGGACGAGCTAGACATTCACCAGGAGTGCGATTTTGTGATAACAGATGATGAATCCATTTGGACAGATCCCATAGCACAGACCCTCGTCTTGCCTAAAGATTCCCTGTATTTAAAGCTTATGACAGTTGAGAGCCTGGAAAGCACACCCCTGGATGAGGATACAGTTGAGGCTGACAGTGTTGGGACGAGTGGTGATGATGATTTTCAATCTTGTTCTTCGAATTCAGATCCCTCGGATTCAGAAATCAATTAGGATGATTTCAATGAATATTTGCCTTGTATGATTCCTTCTGAGCCGACAGCTAGGACGGAGTGCGAGCCAGTGCAGATTATTGATGATTCAGCAGGCCTCCCTTCGTCAGATTTTCATGCAGAGCGAGAGTTCTCACATGCAGACCTGGTCGCCTTCACACAGACATATCAGAAGCCAGATCTGCCCAGTTGTCCAAAACTGAAACCTCTACCGCAGTCGCTGAAATATAGATTCCTTACGGGTGAGCCAGATATGCACCCAGTCATTATCTCAGCAGGTTTGACAGGAGAACAAGAATCTCATCTGATGGAGGTTCTTGAAAGAATCTGCAAGGCGATAGGATGGAGTATAGCTGATCTCCAGGGGATAAGTCCGGCTCTGTGCTCCCACCACATCTATCTTGAGGAGGACGCTAGGTCGTCGCGTGAGTTCCAGCTATGGTTGAACCCGAATCTTCGAGATGTGGTCATGAAAGAAATATCAAGGTGGTGGAGCACCGATTTTATCTACCCCATCTCCGACTCCAAGTGGGTTAGTCCTTTACATGTGGTACCCAAGAAGACGGGTATCACTACAGTTGTGAATGAGTCCGGAGAGGAGATAGCTACCCGGGTACCAACTTCTTGGAGGGTCTGTATGGACTACAGACGATTGAATCAGACCACCAAGAAGGATCATTTCCCGCTGCCATTCATTGATCAGATTATCGAGAGGCTAGCTGGGAAGAGTCATTACTGCTTTCTTGACGGGTACTCCGGTTATAATCAAGTGGCCATTGCGCCCGAAGACCAGGAGAAAACGACATTCACATGTCCATTTGGGACTTATGCTTTCAGACGGATGCCCTTTGGTCTATGTAACGCCCCCGCGACATTCCAAAGGTGCATGTTGTCCATTTTCTCGGACATGGTGGGTGATTATTTAGAGATCTTCATGGATGACTTCTCGGTCTATGGCGACGGGTTCGATGCTTGTCTTGACTGCCTAGACCGTGTGCTTCAGCGCTGCATTGAGGTCAATCTTGTCTTGTCTTAGGAGAAGAGTCACTTCATGGTGACTCAAGGGACGTTCCTTGGTCATATCATCTCCGACAGGGGCATGGAGGTTGATCCGGCCAAGGTGGATACATTAGAAAACTCAATCCACCGTCCAATCTGCGCCAATTGTGGTCTTTTCTTGGGCATGTCGGTTTCTACCGACGGTTCATTCATGACTTCAGTTGAATTGCCCGACCGCTCACTGATCTGCTAACGAAAGACACCGAGTTCATTGTAGATGATAAGTGTCTCGCGTCCTTTGAGACTCTCAAGAGTATGGTTGTTTCGACTCCTGTCCTTTAGCCACCTGATTGGTCTCTCCCAGAGATCATGACAGATGCTTCTGATTTTGCCGTAGGGGCGGTGCTTGGACAGAGGAGGGATGGATTGCTGTTTTCCATTCACTACGCCAGCCGGACTTTGGATGTCGCTCAGCGGAATTATACTGTGATTGAGAAAGAGATGCTGGCCGTAGTCTTTGCTTTGGATAAGTATCGATCTTATATTCTCAGATCTAGAGTGACTATCTACACAGATCACACCGCCATCTGGTACGTAATGGCCAAGAAGGATGCCAAAGCTCGTCTTACCAGATGGATCCTTCTGCTCCAGGAGTTTGATATTGAGATTAAGGATAAGCCTGGAGTTAAAAATGTGGTGGCGGATCATCTCTCCTGCTTAGAGAACCTTGAGGAATCTGAGCCTAGTGCACCTATCACAAAGACATTTCCAGACGAGGCGATCTTGGCTGTCGCCTCACTCCCATGGTATGACGACTTTGTAAACTATCTTGTTGCCAAGACGGTCCCTCAGGGTTGGCCCAGGCTAAAACTTGAGACCTTCCTAGCTAAGGACAAGTTTTACCATTGGGAGGATCCCGTCCTTTATCATGAAGGAGGGGATAGCATATGGAGAAGGTGCATTCCTCAAGAAGAGCAGCAAAGCGTCCTCACATATTGCCACAAGATTGAGGTAGGAGGACATCATTCTGGGAAAAGGACAACACAGAAGGTGCTTCAATCCGGCCTTTGGTGGCCTACTCTCTTCAAGGATTCAGATGAGTTCGTGAAGAGATGTACTGACTGTCAGAAGATGAGAACCTACGGACAGAGAGACGTGATGACCATGCAGCCCATTCACTTTGTGAGGTTTTTGATGCTTGGGGGATTGATTTCATGGGCCCATTTCCTAAGAGTCAGGGATTCGAACACATTTTGCTTGTTGTAGATTATGTCAGCCATTGGGTTGAGGCCATCCCCGCCCAAGCCGCAGATGCTAAAACCGTGTGTAAATTTTTGAGGAAAAATATCATTTCACGGTTCGGGGTACCTAGAGTTCTGATTTCAGACGGGGGGTCTCATTTCATTAATGATAAAGTCAGGGCCCTTGCAGACGAGTTCGGCATTGACCATCGTGTCGCCACGTCGTACCAACCTCAGACTAATGGTCTTGCCGAAGTATCAAATAGGGAGATCAAGACGATATTACAGAAGGTTGTCCGCCCAGACCGAAAGGATTGGTCATAGCTTTTGGACTTGGTCTTCTGGGCCTATCGGACCTCCTTCAAAAATCCATTAGAGACATCTCCCTTTCGTCTCGTTTATGGAAAGCCGTGCCATTTGCCAGTGGAAATCAAGCATAAATCATTTTGGGCAGTCACTGAGTTACTTTTAGATCCCGAGAGTGTAGGAGAATAGAGGAGAGCAGAGTTGGCAGCCCTGGAGGAACTGAGAGATACAACCTTTTCTAGCAGCCTACAGTATAAGGAGAAAGTGAAGACATGGCACGATTCTCATATCAGCCATAAACAGTTTGAGCCTGACCAGTACGTATGGTTGCTCGATTCCAGGCTAAAATTATTTCTAGGGAAATTACAGAGCAAGTGGAAAGGTCCTTATGTGGTCAGGAAGGTACATGACAATGGCAGTATTGACATATCTGAACCGTCATCTTCCTCTACCTTCCGTGTCATCTGTCAGCGCCTGAAGCTATATCTATATCATGATCCACCCGACCGTTGACGTTGCCCCCATTCTTCTGGTATGAGATGTGTTCTTCGATTCCGATCATTTACATCTCGTACATGGTTTTCACTTCCATCTTCGGCTGTATAGATCCATATGTTGATATCCTTTTTTCTTTTCTTCTTTTCTTCTTTTCCTCTTCTATCTCCTGTATCTATCAAAAAGGTGTCGCCCCTTGTATACAGTTTTCTATACTTAGGATGTACTTTGTCCTAAGTATAGGGGGTGTGCACCCCGAGTGTTCAATTCTTTGATCCTCTCCATTGTCTCCTCTTCTTGTATATACTTAGGGATATCTTACCTAAGTATACGGGTAGACAATCTGAGTACGATCTGTTCATTCCCACCCTTGACCCTCCCTGCTTTGTATACAATCTACTATACTTAGGATTATTTGATCCTAAGTATAGGGGGGACGGTCGACTTCTCATTCGTTTGTTCATTCATATATTATTTATTTATTCTTTTGACTTGCCTATACTTAGTACGAGTTATGTCTTCTCTTTTCTCTCCGATCTATGAGGACATAGCTCAAGCTAAGTATATGGGGATCGTATATACTGTGTATATACTTTAGCCATAACTCGTACTTTCATAGTTTTCTTAATAAATATGTCTAATTATTCTTTAAAATTACACTTAAATCCTTAATAAAAAGATGTGTTTCATTCCTCAAATTCTTTGTGTATTTACTGATTAATATATCAGGTGAAAATATTTTTTGCAAAATGTTTGAAAAATAGTTTGAAAATCCTCGTGAAAAATCTTTTGAAAACTATTTGGAAAACGTTTTGTTACATGTTTTCAACCTTTGTAAAAATGTGTGGTTTGAAAAACTTATTTTCTTTGTGTGAAATAAAATGTTTGAAAAATGATTTGCAAATGGTTTGAAAAATGGTTGCAAAAATATTGAAAAACTTATATATATTGTTTTGGAAAACCTTTGCAAAATGAGTTTCAAATATGTGTACATGTTTGTAAAAATTATTTTGGACTATAGTTTTCAAAATTGTTTTAAAAACCTGTGTCAAATAAGTTTGAGGAATACTTACATCACACCAAAATTCATTATATGTATATATGTATAAAATTGACCACTTTGTAAATTCTTAAAATCCACTTCTTGTATATATAAGAAGCACTCCCGTGTAAATATTTGTACCTAGTTTTTGGCCAAAATATTTTGTTTTAAAAAATTCCAAAAACATTTGCAAAATTAAAATTCAAAAACACTTGAAAAACTTTTCAAAAATCTAAAAATTGCATATGCATCATCTTTTCAAAAATCCATAAAAAGTTCAAAATCTTTGAAAATTGCATCACAAAAATATTTTCTGTATTTGCATGGCATTCCCATTTTTCGGATTGAGTTTGATAGTTGAACAAGTCTACGTAAAATCCGAAGATTGGAGCTTGGTTGGACCTTAAATCTACCTAATTAACAGGAACCTTATAGGAGCTGGGATTGAGGTACTTCAGGTCTAGTTGACTTAATTCTTTGAGGATCACGAGACTTGGTTCAATGGATTCTTGACTGCCTAAGTAGAGTATTTCGGAGCACATGCACGACTCTTGTTGATAATGACCTAACTTGGACACCTGCACCTTTCACATGGCTCAACTCAGTTGGAGTGGTGAGGGGGTTGGATTTGCCGGTATGAGACGCACACAGGTGGAAACACTTGTCCTCCTCTAGGGAGGGAAGTGCATCTCAACCCCATCCAGTAATGATGAGTCTCGAGGATAGGAGATCATGGGTTGCAATAAAGCTTCAAAAGAGGGTCAGTCTATTGGCTCAAGAGGAAAAACTCCTTATGTAAATGCTGCTGTATATAGTGTTCAAAAAAATGCAAAAAGCAAAAACTCCAAAAAAGTGGACAGGCCTGTACAAAAATAAAAATGCCTGCCGGAGTTTACATATGTGTAAAGTCAAATAAGCAAGCTTGAGCTTCAAAGTCAAATCATGTGAGCCTGCAACTGGATGACTTGACTACACTGGTCTTGCATCCTCGGATAGGTAGCTACACTAGCTACCGTCCATTCTTCTCTTCAACCCCTCCTCTTGGGCCGGTTTCCACTTGAACTTAGAAGGGAATATCCTGCTCCTTAAGGAATGAGTTGTTGGATTGGGGAATCATTGGGTTGTCATATTGGAGAAGTCAGTCTCTTTGTCATTTCAGTTGGGGAGAGCCACCATCACTTACACTGTACGAGTCAGATTCATAGTCGTAAGGGTTTGCGTATGAGTTGAAATATTTCTGACCTGGCTATTGAGGAGACTTGAGCAGAGTTTTGGGATTCTCAGGGACTGTTGGATTTCAAATCCGATTCTCATTCGCGCGCACTGAAAATTCCAAAGGTCTAACTTAAGCTCCAAACTTTGATTTTGTGAAGACGAGTTTGATAATTAAACTGAATCCATCTTCTTCTTTTTCTTTTCTTTCTTTTTCTTTCTGCACTTATTGTATAAGTGTTTGCTAAGGACTAGCAAAGGTAAAGTATAGGGGGATGATGAAGCCACATTTCATCATCTTTATTCTATCATTTTGGCATCAAAAACCCTAGCAAATGCATGTAAATAGCATTAAATCCATCATCTTAGCATCCATGCATGTGCATGTAAATAGTGTATAAAACACTGTAATTAAATACAAAATTATAAAATAAATAAAAAAAGGAAAAAGAATAAAATATTGTAAATATTTTATGACCCGAAACCCGAGACCTAGGCATCTTGATGAATAGGTCGACAAGGAATAAAGTAGGGGGAGATAAGGGTCAAAATACAGTATAAATACCTATTCATTTTATTCCTTATTTATTCATTTTGGGACCTATTTTTGGTTCCACTTTTTATACATCAGATAAAGAAACCATGTACATAAAAGTTGTAGATAATTAAATATAGAAAAATACAAAATTTATTTCACTGAAAAATAATGTGCAAATAAAAAGTTATGGTCTGAATAAAAATCCAAAATCCCAACTTCCCAGACCCGTATCTCGCAGATGAAAACTCCAAATGCAGCAAACTCACCTTTAATTGTATATAGAATAAAATAAGCTATTTAATGGTAGTGGTTTCGCATTTGGCAGAGCTACGGTTTGAAAGTTGAGTTTTGGACCCACATTGTATAATTGTACAGATTAAAATATTCATTGTATTATTTATTTATTATTTTTGCATTTTTTATATTTTTATAACTTTGTAAATATTACTTATAATATATTTGTATATTAAAATCAGAATAAAAACATAAAATAAATACAAAATAAAATACCTGTATATATATAATACATAGGTATAAGAACTATACACAAACCTATATATTTAATACTTTTATTTTATTTAATATACAACAATTCAGAAAAATAAAATAAAAATATTTTTAAGTGTATAAAAGTATTTTATAATTATATAAAATAATAAACAAAAATAATAAAATTAAATACATAAAATAAAAATAAAAGAATAAAATATGTAGATATTATACCTATAAAAGGTATAAAAGTAAACTTGTAAAAATATACCTCATAAAAATAATTAAAAATCAGAATAAAATACTACATAAAATAATAATTATTTTTTATTCAATAACCAAAATTTAATTCGACCATTTACTATTTTTAATTGATTTAATAAACTCTTTTCCAGGGATTTTTCCTGATTGGTCCACGTGGACCAATCGGGGGACAGTCAAAGTTGACCTTGGTCAACTAGCTGTCCTAACCCTGGTAACATGTCAGAGACCTCATTTTCTCCCTGCCTTTGTGGATTTTTCGAGGTCTCGTATTTCATCCTTTGAGGTCGCTTCCTTCTGCAAACATGTTCCTCGTTCATCCCTCATACTCACCTAGTGATTACAACGGGGAGAGGATCAAAAATTTGTTTGATACGCCTCGATCTTTGAGGCCTGTCGGTCTGCCATACAAAAACCACCCTTCTCCTTCCTTTGAATTTTGAACCACATTTCATCCAGATCCTTCCCCCCTTTGACTCGCCTGATCTTCCTGGAGGTGACAACTCCATATTAGCCTCTTCAAGGCGGTGGATTGACTACGATCTAGGCGCGTTCCTCCACCTCCGACAACACCCCGCCGTCGAGGTACTTCAACCTCGGGCATGGGCCTTTGAGGTATCCATCCCCCTTTATTTTTTTGCTCCTTTTATTCCCCATAGTCATAGCTTCATAAAGCCATCGTCATCTCCTATTTGCATCACTCAAATCGCACCATCTCTACCCTCGCCGGAGCGCTCCTCCAACCACGAAGTCCATAGTCATTCCCACCGTTCGTAGCTGTTCTCGTGCCACCACGGGGTCGGGGCAGTTTGCCCCCGGCACCTTCACCCTTTCCCTGCAGGTCTTGAACCACATCGCGCACCTGGCGCTCGTTTTGGGCATTCGCCGGAGGCACCTGGAGCACCCAAGCTCCGCCGTCACTGTGTGAGCGTTCCGGCCATCGCCGGACCTTTTTGGAGCCGCCATCATCGAGAGGAGGACCGCAAGAGCACTGGACGCCATTTTGGAGCACAAAGAAGTGGCGGAGGAGGGAGATCGACGCCTGGGAAACTCGCCTCCCCGCGAGTTCATCCCAGTTCATCGAGAGCCCTTCGCAGCCGTTGGATCTTGAAGGTGTCCCAAGAGTAGCAGGAGCTGTCCGATCTGAGCTCCCACAGCCGCCCGATCATCGATGATCTATCTAATCGCGGTCGTGCGTTTCGAATCGTCATCGCAAGCGGAGGAGTCGACAGGTGTCTAAGAAAGAGCAGATCCACCGTCCGCTTCTGCGCTAGCGTAGATATTTTGCATCTAACCCCCGCGCCATTTTTGTATTTCGATTTAGTCTTGAAACATTTCTCTGTAGTTTAAAAAGTCTTGTAATAATTATGACTAAGACCCCGAACTTTTAGCACTTGCACATAGGTCCTGGCCACGTCACCTCACGTGACCAATTCACGTGAGGCGAGGGCATTTTACGAGGACCCCCTCCAGGTTTGAGGTATTTACATTTAGTCCAGGAACTTTGGTTCTCAGTATATTATTTTTGGAAACTTTGCATTTCAAGCCCTGAGGTTTTTGGAAATTACAGTTGGGCTCTTCCTAGGCGCGTGCAAGTCACGCGTTTTGGGGGCATTTTGCACCAGTACCCTTGCGGGTTGTATCATTTATATTCAGTCCATTAAATGTGTTTAGTAATGTAATATTTTGTTGGAAAATTGCAATTGTTCCCTTGGACGTTTGTGTATTTGCATATATGCCCTTGCTAGTAGTGTAATTTCTTGATGTTTTCTTTATTTAATTAGTGCATCATTTTAACTCAAAAAATTCTCAAAAAAATAGCATAGGCTCCTGTGTGCTTGCTCATTCACGCCATATTTTTTCATTGCATTTTTGTTGCATTTTAATATTTATTAAAAATAAAAAAACATGCATTTTTCTTACTGTTCGCATTAGAAAACCCATAAAAAATTTAGCAAAATGTTTTGAAAAATTCCAAGAAAATTATATTTGATGTGTTTTATCATCTACTATGTCTGTCCAAAAACCACTAAAAATTTCAAAAGAAAAACCTTAAAAATTAGAAAACCCTAAAAATATTCATAAAAATTTAAAAAATCAAAGAAAAATCAGAAAAATACAAATTCAGGTCATGTAGGTTCCCTATTTTATTCTCTTTATTTTAAAATTAATTTGGGAAAAATTTGTTACTGTTTGATATTTTTCATTCCCTTTTTAATTTTGGCTTGTAGCTTATTCACTGTTTTCCCTTATTTTTGCATTTTAAAAACACCAACAATATTTAGAAAAATATCCAAAAGTCACAAAAACAGTAAAAAATCATAAAAAGACCAAAAACATTTTATTCCCTGATTCTTACCTATTTTTATCTATTTTTATAAATACCCTATCCCCTCTTGTCTTATATTGTATATATATATCCTATTATTAAAAAAGAAAATACAAAAATATAAAATATAAAAAGAAAATACAAAATCAGTAAAAAGAAAACCAAAATACAAAATTATAAAAGCAAAAATCAAATAAAAAATTAAAAATTAAAACCCACAAAACATTTGCATTGCATCTTGTGAACATTGATCACAATCACATCACCTTTTGCACTTAGCTTGATCTATCCTGCCTTGCTCCCTGTGTTCGAACTCTCTACGTACTTGCATCTATACATATTTTATGTAGAGTTAAAAATAAATTTTAACTTCACATCTATTTTCACTATTTGAATTATTTGATTGTGGGTTAATTGTTGATTAGATCCGAATTTCTGAGTGGCCAACACTTCGACTATGTTCCCGCCTTGTGTGGAACACAAGACCGTTAGATTTTCGCGTTTATCAGGTCACTACGCATACGTCCTTACTCTTTTGAGAAGCGAAGAGCCCGATCCAGATGCACTTGCATACAGGAGCTGTCACTTCGGACAGGCGTCTCCTGCATACAATCCCTGACGACGGAACCCTTCGCCTTGACGAGAGATCATGGATGTCACTTATGTGATCCTCCATATCATATTCAAATTCTAATTAATCATTATGAATTATATTCATTATGATCGATTCTTCCAAGTGAAATAACAACTCTATTTATAATAGAGTATTTTAATTTTAATTGGATTCTAATTAATCTAATCATATTAAATTAATGATCCAATTAATATCCAACAAACATTTTTAATTGTTATTGAATTATGGTATTATCTCAAATACATATTATTTCGAATTTTAATAATTATAAATACATCACGATTTCTTAAGAATTATACTAACCCTACTCGATGTCGTGGCCAGTACCGACGAGAGTGGGACGGACCACATACGTTGCAACCCGCTACCCAATGCTCTCTGACTAGACACCATATCCACCTCGGGAAAGGATAATGCAAAATATATCACTTTGTACTTGAGATGATCATCGGTTCTTCAACCGAAATTATACCATATAATAATCAAAACAATTTTGATTAACATTATAATGAGATTTGCTAAACAAATCCCAAATCCTATTCAAGCAACATGTTTGTTGGAATGTAGATCATGTAACCAATTAGTGATCTAGATTACATCTAATCAATTATTGGTTAAGGCAATGCCATTTAAGGAAATAACTATCATCAAATCTTTCACAAATATTTATGCACAATTATTCCAGAAAATTAAATAATTTAATTTCACTAATTGATTAAATGACAATCACTAGGTTCTTGATTAGGAAAGTATTTCCATCTGTGACCCTCACTTACTAAAAATACCATATCTCAATCAATTTAAATCCAAATTAAGCAAAGTAAGTTCCTATAGTTTGATAATTTGATTTACAACAGAATTTAAGTGGTTGCACGCATTTCAAGGAGTTTCAAATCCGCAATTAACATCTTAATTACGTTGAGATTCGCAGTCCCCGAAACTATGGATACATGTTCATTAAAATGAGCATAACTTGTGCAAATGGAATCGATATCACATAAACTCAGATCCTACGATTTCCTTATTTAATTAGGAACAAAATACAATTATTATTTTTGTGTTTAAACAATTTAAACCGTGCCAAAAATGATCTCAAAAGATGCAAAAATGAAATGCAAGAAAACTTTCGCAAACCCTAATGAACCCAAGTCGTCCTAGGTTTATGGATCGTATCCAAAACCTTCCAACATGGCTCTGATACCACTTGAAGGATATGGTTAGATCCTTAAGCGCATCACGGAAGCGTAAGCATCGTATCGAATACGATGAAGAACGACTAGTCGGACTAGTTGTTCTATGCAGTGGAAATTAAAATTTTTCATGTGACGGAATCACATGATCCAAGAACACTTCTCGGATCGTTTCATCTAAACCACAAACAAGTAATAGGATTACCTCTTGAAGCATGGTTGTGATCGAGTCTCTAAATGAAGAGACCTCCTGTCTCAAGTCTGATCCGACGGAGGAGACGCTTGCGAGCGCGGGGATGAACCGCGTGCTTCTCGCAATCCATGTTGATGATCCAAGTGACGGATCTCCTGATCTTGACACACGAGATCCGATGTCTTCTTCACGAGCGAGGCACACCGAAGGAGATGGAGATCCACGAACAAACGATCGGGCAACATAACGATGATGCTGCGATGATAGAGAACCTCTCTAGGGCATCCATGATGGACGACCACATGAGAGGGAGAGAGTAGACGTGTAGAGAGAAAGAAAGAGAGAGAGAGCCTTATGTTCTCTTGTGTGTTGTGTAAAGAGGAGAAAAGGGGTGCTCTTCTATTTATAATATTTTAAGATACATGGATCTCAATCCATGGGCAACACAAATCCAATGGCTCTCATTGATTGTGTTTCTTTTAATGGCCAAGATTTATGTTGGTAAAAACCAACAACAATTAATTTAATTTAGATTAAACATATATTAATAAATCAATATAAATATGTTCCAAAATTAAATCAACAACATATGGAGATAATGGAAAGGAGAGTGCCTCCTTCCATATACCGGAGTGGACGGCCTCCCTTTCCTAATAGGAATAGGTGGCCGTCCCTCCTATTAGTATGGAAGGATCATCTCAATGTAATCTCCCTTGATTACATTATTCCATGTATCTTCAATTTATTAAAAAATAATTGTTGTAAATTATTCTACAAAAATAATTCATAACTATTTTGTGAATATTGCAATCTTGCCATTGGAAATTTGTGAATCATATTCACAACTCAAAATAAAATGTGAATTACATTTTCAATTAATTGTCCAATGTGAATCCAATTCACATCAACATTTAATTAACAAATGTAAATTACAAATAGCTCCCTCTTATGTATTATAAATCACATTTATAATATATGTGACTAATATGGATATTGCTATCCACATTATTCATATACATGATAATTAAATCATATTTAATAATCTTGGATCTCTTTTCTCTTGTTCTCAAATAATATGAATCACGTTCATATTATTCATATCCTTAATAATTAAATCACATTCAATTATCTTAGATAACTCTCTTTATAATATGAATCAAATTCATATTACTCATGATAATTAAATCACATTTAATTATCCATTTTCTCAATGTCCGGATACATAATATCAACAATGAAATTATCCTGAACCCTTTCAAGGGTAATGTGCTTTCTCCGCAGATACTTGGAGATAAGGACAGAGCTATTGTATTGTTCCACGTATAGTGACTTGGATATTGAGATCATATCTCAAATCCAGATCGCGGGCCTCCCATAGATGCTTGATTAAATCAAGACCGCAAATCTAATCTTCTCATTGCATCTGAATCACATTCAGATCAATGTCCAACATTTGGACCAAGATTAGATTACTTCTCTACTGAGAGGAGTCACTAAAATCCAGATCCGTTTCATCACTCCCTAGGAATGGAAGCGTCATGGTTATACAATCGTTTATGATCACATCACCCTCAGGTATTCCCAATACATGTACATCCTGCATACTGAAAGACCCAGAATAAACCCGAAGTATTAGATCAACTTTATACTGTCTACTTCATGGTTTTATCCATAAGTTTATCATTCGATCATTGGGAGTCGGTATCGATCATATACTTTCCAAAAGCGTATATCGTACCTAGGTATTTATCATATACTTTCCAAAAGTATATATCAAACTTAAAAATTCAGTCTAGCTTCCAAAGCGAGACGACCGTGCGTACGGAATTTGATTCTTCCCAATATCTCATGAGTGAGCTCATGCCTTCCGGTTCAATAAATGAACCTGTATGATCTCTTTGAGAGATCATATTACTCATATGCCCTTACATGCACACCAGCGCGCCGGTGTATAGACCTTGGTTAGGTCATCAACCTATTGGTCTGCCAAATGTACACACTTAGACATATAGTAACACATCTGTCTCCGGTCAGAGGATGTGTATCGTGACAACATACGATATAGGACTTTGGTTATCTCGATCTTGTTAAGTCAACTCTTTGACCTAACTAATCTGACACCTCCGAATCTCTATTCCTATGTAGAGGACCTGCATCAAGAGGTCGGTCAGATATCAACCTAAATGAGAAAGGATTGCCATCTCCTACTCAGGCTGGAGATCATCTCTTAACAATCATTTGACGGTGCTTGATGAGTCCTCAATCTAACCTTTAGATATTCATCCAAGCACCAGCCTCTATGATTCAATTGTTGAATCAACAGATGTATGATTATTAAGATGGCCATGGTACATAACCCTAATTGTACTAAGGGACCTATTATGCAAACTATTTATTCTTCATTTCAGATCAGGGAATGATATTTGCAATAACATTTATTGCATAATGGCTCGCCGTGGGCTCACATGTCCAACAAAAGCAACCCCGTCATTGTATGCTTTTTTCTTATTGAGAGGTAAGGATGTATCCCTAGGATAGTATCCAAAACTCACATCTTAATCGTGCGTAAATGGATTCTTGTTTTGTCATTTAACAAAAACCAAGTAGATAACGTTCGGACCTTTACAACCATCACTGTGTTGAGTTGGTGGAACTAAGGTTTGCTCTTGCATTTTTTGTGAGTCTGTTTGTTTGTGTTTTCCCTCTGTACAATTGCACGTTTTCTACCTTGATCCGCTTTCATTCCTTTCAAAGATGTCAGCTTATTGATATCTATACTCAAACTCTGCATGTCATTACTCCTCTACTGATTACTGAACATATTCACCCTTTCCATCTTCCATCTCCCCACCCCACCTTGAGTATGAAGTCAGAACTTTGATCAACTTCTACACTTCTCCGCATTTCCCACCTACCCCACCTTCTTACACCCAGATCCACTTCCACTCTAGTTTGGTTCACCTTATAGCCGGGCACTTGTTGGAATCCAAGAATCATTTGAAGAGCAAGCTACTGCTGAGACAAATAAATGGCAGAATTACCTACCCCCCATACTTCATTTCCTCGTCATGAGAATGATGGAACAGGTCAACGAATCACACATACACATCCTGACGTGACCTTAGGGTACAACTTGGTCGATCGAACAACCCGAATGGAGAGGCCTGCACATTATGATTTTTCGGAATTTATTGACTTTAGGGATCAATCTCACCAGCCATTCGGTGAACCTACACATGAGGGGGACTGCACCCATTAGTTCATTCATCAAACCCCCTGTCCACTGACTCCATTATTCGAGGCTCCGATCAACATCTTCCATTTGGATGGCTCATACTAGACCCAACATTACATGCCAGAGTCTAGGTATGTTGAGTATGAGACTTTAAGATCTCAGCAGTATCCTCCGAGTGAATAGACTGCTTCAATGATTTGTCATGAGGAATTTTTAGAGGATAACATTTCTAGGATTATTAAGGGATATGAATTAATTGAGGATAAATTTATAAATGTCATTGTTCGATTAATTTCATTTTATTCCAGCTCAGGCATGGAAGTGGAGAATGAAATGAGTGGATCAATGTTGAAATTCTAGATAACACAAGAAACATACACTCTCTAAACAACTGGAGTCCATTCTACCTCCCTCTTCTACTAACCACTTACCTTCCAATCTAGATTTTGTAAATCCTCCTACTCCTCCTTCTCCTATCAAAAATAAAAAAAAAATCAAAAATCCTAAAAATATAAAAAAAAGAAAAACCAGAAAAACAAATAAAAATAGAAAATGAAAAAGACCTAAAAAACTAGATTCTGCCCTAAGGAAGCACTCGATGAGGATTTGATTGTTAAGATTCCCTTAATAAATGCTATAGATCACTTTCCCTACCTCAAACGATTTATGAGAAGCAAATTTATACCTAAGAGGTCGAGTAATAAGAGAACAAGGACAAGAAGACACCTAGTGTCTATGGACACCTCCTTGGTGATGGGGAGAAAAATCAAGAACCACAGAGTAAAGCGATTGCCTAGAGTTGAATGTGAAATCGAAGACACTACCTTCACCATGATAGAATCGATGATGACTCATCGATAAATATCCTCCTGACCTCCGTGTTTGACAAGCTCAAACTCATGCTAATTAGAAAGTCAAGAGAGATCGTTCAACTGGATGATCGATCTATAAAATGGTTGAGAGGAACCATTTCAGTCATCGTTACTTTCCAAGGTACTCTACCCCAGGTGGACTTCATGATCATTGACATATAGCATCAAGGAGGGTTTACTCATTCTCCGATTATTCTGGGGAAGCTGTTCTTAACCTTTGATAAGGTGTGTGTAGATTGCGAGACTCAGGAGATCGATTTTTCAACATTGGGAGCACTCTGACCTCACCCATTCTTTGACACACGATACTTTAAGGTAACCCACAAAGCTGGTGGTAGTCGTGAACATCGAGAGGTAGACGCGTCCCACCTCTCTGCTACACCTGAGATATCAACTGTCGAGCCGACCATTAGATCAGTGACCCCCTGTACATCTAAAACTTTGCTACTTGCATCACCACTAATGCCAAAACAATTGAGACCAATAACACCTATACAAGACATGTGCTAACCATTCAAGAATATTACAATCTATATGGTGACTTATCTGATGAGGAACCCATAGTCAGAAATGCACCACATACCGGACATTCACCAAAGCAAACAATCGGGACTAAATTGACCTACTGATGAAGCCACATTTCATCATCCTTATTCTATCATTTTGGCATCAAAAACCCTAGCAAATGCGTGTAAATAGCATTAAATCCATCATCTTAGCATTCATGCATGTGCATGTAATTAGTGTATAAAATACTGTAATTAAAGACAAAATTATAGAATAAATAAAAGAAAAGAAAAAGAATAAAATATTGTAAATATTTTATGACCCAAATCCCCGAGACCTAGGCATCTTGATGAATAGGTCGACAAGGAATAAAGTAGGGGGAGATAAGGGTCAGATACCTATACTATTCCATTCATTCTTTATTCATTTTGAGACCCATTTTTGGTTCCACTTTTTATACATCAAATAAATAAACTCTGCACATGAAAGTTGTAGATAATTTAATAAAGAAAAATACAAAATTGATTTCACTGAAAAATAATGTACAGATAAAAAGTTATGGTCTGAATAAAAATCCAGAATCCCAACTTCCCAGACCCGTATCTCACAAATGAAAACTCCAAATGCAGCAAACTCACTTTAATTGTATATAGAATAAAAAAATCTATTTAATGGCGGTGGTTTCGCTTTTGGCGGAGCTAAGGTTTGAAAGTTGAGTTTTGGACCCTTATAGTATACTTGTACAGATTAAAATATTCAATTTATCATTTATTCATTATTGTTGTATTCTTATATTTTTATAATTTTGTAAATATAAGTTATAATTTATTTTTACATTAAAATCAGAATAAAAACCTAAATAAAATACGAAATAAAAATACTTATAAATACAATATATAGGTATAAAACCTATACCTATACCTATATAAACAATACTTCTATTTTATTAAATATACAAAACACATTAGAAAATTAAAATAAAAATATATTTATGTATATAAAAGCATTTTATAATTTTATAAAATAATAAACAAAATTAAACACATTAAAATTACAAAATAAAAATAAAAAGAATAATATATATATATTATACCTACAAAGGGTATAAAAGTAAACTTATAAAAATATACAACATAAAAATAATTAAAAATCAGAATAAAATACTACATAAAATGCCTAATATTTTTTATTTAATATTTTAAAATGAATTAATAAAAGTATTTTCCAAGGTTTTTCCTGGTTGGTCCACGTGGACCAACCAGGTGCAAACCCTAGTTGACCCTGGTCAACTAGGTGTCCTAGCCCCTGTAGCTTCTGTCAGACCTTGGTTTGAACCCCTTTTTGTCGATTTTTCCAGCCTCAATCTTGCATTTTTCGAGATCGAGTCCTTCATGACTTTTGTCTCTCGATTACTGGTCTATCACGCCCTTGCGTTTTTGGGGGATAGTGCCAGCGATTCATCAGATTTTACTCGGTCTTTGGAGTGCCTTGGTCATCCAATAAAACATTTTATATGGCGCCCCTGACTTCACGTTTGATTTTGAACACCTTCGGTCCACCCCTCCTCGCTCCTATCGTGCTCCACGCATACCTGGAGGTGACATCTCCAGCCTAGTGCCATCAGCCAAAGCGAAGGAGGTTGGAGGCGTCTCCACCACCTCCCCCAACTCCGGCGGTCGAGGTGCACTCCCTCCAGTTGTCAACCGTCGAGGTAGCCATTCTCCTCTCTGATTTTTGTTGTATTTCATTTACCATAGCCTTAGGATCGAAAACCCTCAAAAAAATAGTACGTTCATCGATCGAATCATCGCATCAGACCCCCTCGTCAGAGCGCACCTCCGGCCGAGAGGCCCACCGACACTTCGCTCCGTCTTCTCGCCACCTTGGGACCCAAGCACTTTGCCCTGGGTCCTCTCATGTTTTGTTGCAGGTGTTTGGACCTTATCGCGCATCTGGAGGCCATTTTGGCCTTCGCTGGAGCCGATCGAGCCCTTCCAGCTCCGCCCGCTTCTCCGGAGAACCTCGGTCTCTGCCGAGGCTTTTTGGGCCCACCAGTAGCTAGAGGACACCGCCAGGAGGCCGCAGCTCCATTTTGACGTCCAGAAGTCACCGGAGCTAGGAGATCAGCCACGGGGAAGTTCGCCTCGCCGACGTTCTTCCCCGTTCTTCCTCCAAGTTTCGTAACCATTGGATTGAGCCGCGCCTCCAAACGCTGCAGCCGCCGTTAGATCTGAGAAGCCAAGGACTGTCCATCGTGAGAAGATCATTTAATCCCAGACGTCCAGACCGAAGCGGCATCGCGCAAGGAGATCACGCCACGCGTCAAGTGAACTGCCCACAGCCGTTCGATCTCCTTAGCGAGGGGATTTTGCAAGTATACCCTCCGTTCTTTTGTAATTTTCTTTTAGTCGATAAACATTAATTAGTATTTTAAAACTTTGGTAAAATTTTCAAGTAGGCCTTCGAACTTGTTATATTTGCACGTAGGTTCTTTGCCAGGGCTTTTTGTAGAGGAGACCTCGGCCTTTTGTGGATTTTGTTTCAGTACGCTAAGTTTTGTATTAAGTGTTAAATTTTTGGGAAAATTGCAAGTGAGTCCCGGAGGTTTTTGATAATTGCGAACCAGTCCTTCCCAGGTGCGTGCAAGTCACACGCCCTGGGGGAGATTTTGTGCCTGTGCCCTCCCGGGTTTGGGAATTTGGAAGGGGTCCTGTAAAGCAAATATTAAGTGTTATATTTTGAGGAAAATTGCATGTTCACCCTTGGATGTTTGTGTATTTACACATATACCCCTGCTAGGACATATCTCTTTGCCTGCTTGCTCCATTTATCTAAGGCATCATTTTGATTCGAAAAATTCCCAAAAATATAACTTAAGCTCCTATGTACTTGCTTGTTCATGCTATATTTTTGCGTTGCATTTTTATTGCATTTTCATATTTATTAAAAATAAAAAACATGCATTTTTCATACTGTTTACATTAGAAAATCCCTAAAATTTATAAAAACGTTTTGAAAAATTCCAAAAAAATTATATTTTGTGTGTTTTGTCATCTACTAGTGTTATTCCAAAAACCACTAAAAATTGCAAAAGAAAAACCTTAAAAATTTGAAAACCTCAAAAACTTCATAAAAATCTAAAAAAATCATAGAAAATTCAGAAAAATGTAAACTCAGTTGCTGTGTCTTCCTTATTTTATTGTCTATATTTTAAAATTAATTTGAGGAATTTTAGGTACTGTTTAGTATTTTTCATCCTCATTTTGATTTCGGCCAGCAACCTAGTCCACTGTTTTCCCTTATTTTGATATTTAAAAATACCAAAAATATTTTGAAAACCTCCAAAAATCACAAAAACAGTAGAAAATTATAAAAAAGACGAAAAATATTTTATTTCCTGATTTTTGACTATTTTACCCATTTTTATAAATACTCTACCCCTCTCTTTCCCTATATTGTATATATACTCCTATATTGAAAAAGAAAAGATAAAAAATAGAAAATAGAAAAATAAAATATAAAATCAGTAAAAAGAAAACCAAAATAAAAAAATTAAAAATTAAAAAATTAAAAAAAATTAAAAACCCACAAAAATATTTGCATTGCATATTGTAGACAACACATTCACACTCACTCACATACACACTTTGTAGATCTATCCTGCCTTGCTCCCTGTGTTCAAACTCTCTGCATAGTTACTTCTATACATCTTTTGTGCAGAGTTAAAAATAAATTTTAACTCCATTTTCTGCTTGTCATTGCTTTATATCTATTGTGTGGGTTAATTGTTGATTAATTACGATTTATTGTGGGTTGCCACAGCGACGTAGTAGCCCCGCCTTGTGTGGACTATTTAGACCCTCGATAAATTGTAGTTATCAAATGATGCCGTTGCCGGGGAGCAGCAACGTATAGATCACATTTTTGTCTGATTGTGTTTGTTTGTCTACCATTGCTTCATTTTATCTCTCTTACATTTTTGATAGATATTGTTGAGCTTTTCTGACCATCTCGTTTTGTCTTCTTGGGAGGAAATGCAGAGCGAGGCGGATCGCCTAGGGAATCCAGAGCAACCACGTGAAGCGGAGCCGGGTTTTCTTCAGCCAAGCTGGTAGGAGAGAGCAGGAGGATTGAGAGAGTGATTAGATTAGTTTGCATTTTATTTTGTGAGAGAGTGATTAGTAATTTGTAATCATACAGGTACTTGGACACTCAGGACACTCGGGCCCAATTTCCAAGTGTTTGTTCACTTGGGGGCTCGCCGCGGATTTTGACGAGTTTTTCACCGCTGTCATTTTCCGGTTTTGATTTCATTTTCCCTTTCTTTTGTGGATTGAGCCCTTAGTTCTAGGCTTTTGCTTGATCGATTAGATTAGGTCCAAACACACTAATAACCTTTACATGCACCTATAGATCGTATTTGGACTTAGTTTAATTAAACAGTTAAATCATCATCTTAGATCCGTCGCGCCGCGAGCCCACCCCATCAAGCGCTACTCCTGAACTCGATTTGTCGAGAAGAGGAGGGGTGAGTCTAGACCAGACCCTTAGGATCGAGGATTGGTGATTAACTTGTGGTTCTTCACGCTAGCAATTGCCTGCTTAGGACGATTTCCACGTGCATATCGGCATATAGTATAGGTTTATAAATTCCTGTTTTGCATCCCGCACGGAGAGAGCTGGGAGTCACTGTAAGTCTTCTATCTTTGCATTCATCATTTAGACACTAAGGTGAGATTTCCATCTTAGTGTCACTTGCATTGGCTTTTTCGACTCTATTCTCCCTCTGTTTTTGGATCAAATAGGAATCAAGAAAAAACAAAAACGTTATGCGCTTGTTTGAATTGACTCAAAAGAAGCGATAACACTAACAAAATTTAAAAAGGGACTGCTAAGAAAACTTTGACCTAAATAAAATTGGTAATTGGACTCATTGATTGGGGAGAGTCACACCCTCACTTGTATTCAGGTTGCATGGGAAGGTCTCCTTCCAAGTGAGTTGAGTGCTTCGTAAGGATTAGACCCAAATCCCAGCTTGTGGCTGCCTTGTGTATCGCCTGGATTTCTGAAGTATTGGCGCTTCTATCGCACGTGGACGAGTAGGGCTTGGTCAACATTGGTGACTCTCTATTGTGTAGAGCATCGACCTTGTCCAAAGTATCGAGCCTAGGCCACGCCTTCACGGGGGTGTCTGTCTCATCGTCTCGCGTCCGAGTAGGTTCTTGCACGCTCACGGGTGATTCCATTGCGATCGAGTTCCGAAGTATCGGTTTCGCCTATTGGCTTCCTTTCTCTATTTCTTTGGCTGAGTAGGGATCCAGGAAGGGTTACAAGGACCTCAAAAAGCGCAAGCTACATGATACACAGGAGGAGGACAAGTATGGGATACTCTTCCGACAATACTCTCTCTCCTATAGGCGTAGCGCTCTAAGGAATCGTTAAAAGATAAAATCCTGAATTCAAGCTAAAAACTACAAAGATAATAGCCGAACCCTTACGGCTTCACATGTTGAGTTGGTGAATCCCCTTGTCTTGGGTTTGATTGCTAGTTGAATTTAGGTCAAGATCAAAAACACCGCACAATCGTGCACAATTTTGTCACTTCCTTCTTTGTTTCCATTTCTTAGCCTCCATCTTCTCAAATAATCAAGATGATGGGACGGAGATCTCTTAGGCCGACCTTGTCGGCACCGCTATCCAGCACTCCTCCTTATTCATCTAGGACAACCTCGGAGAGTCCGCTCTCCAAGCCTGAGTTCACTTCCGCCCTATTCCCCCTCGACTACCCTTCTCATTCTCCTTCCATCAGTCCAAGAGTTTCAGAATTTAGTGCATCACAGAGCTCACGGCACCTGAGATGGGTTCTTTTGCATTTTCAGAGAATCCAGACACGGCAGACAGAGACCACCCAGATGAGCAGGAATAACCTCATTTCTTATTTGATCAAGGTGCCATCAACAATTCACTATTAGCCTCCTTGGAGAGCATGCAGAGACAAATTAGAGACCAAGGAGCATTCATGGGTGACATGATGCGAGAGTTGGCACAGATGAGAGCAGATCGAGATAACAGAGCTGCAGGTGGTGGAGAAGATATACCCGTCGCAGAAGGAGGAAATCCATAAGCTGAGAGACCACCGCAGACCATCATGAGGGAATTACACAATCCTGCAGCATCCCTCACTCACCGATGGATCCGACTTCCTCCTATCTATGGAGATTTCGAGCTTCGGCCCCACACAATTCAGCTTCTACCCAAATTCCATGGGTTGTCGACCGAAGAGCCACACCTCCACCTCCAAGAATTTGAAATGATCTGCAGCACAATCCATGATAGGCTGATGACCGAGGACACTATCAAGATGATCGCCTTCCCTTTCTCCTTGGTTGACAGAGCTGCATACTGGCTCAAACATTTGGGGCGATTCATCGATACTTGGGCAGATCTCCGGACCGCGTATTTGAAGAAATACTACCCTCTCGGCCGGACAAATGCAGTCAGAGCCATGATAAGCAAATTCGTCATGATCCCGAATGAACAATTCCATGAAGCCTGGGATCGATTCAGAGATCTCATCGATCGTTGTCCACACCATGACATATCTAAGCCCAATCTAGTGCAGAGTTTCTTTTGTGGGCTGACACCGGAGCTGCAAGGGCTTGTTAACGCCTCTTGCGGAGGATCTTACTTTTCCAAGGGTGAAGACGACGTTTGGGCCATTTATGAAGGCATGGCAGAGAACTAAACCGTCATGGCCCAAGCCCGCGTCTACACACAACAAAATCCCCCGCAGGGAGCGGGATCATTCTAGAGGATCGCCCGCATAGATGCCGGTCCTAACACTTTTTTGGCAGTCGCAACCCAAGCCGAATCAGCCGCAGCCGACATGGGCATCATCAGTGAGAAACTGGACCGTCTCGAGATCCTCGAGAAGAAACAGATACAAGGCATGGCCCAGATGGACCAGATTGCCGAGACAATGAGTAACCTGAAGACGTAGATCCTTTGCGTCCAGGAGGCACAAATGTCTTCTCAGCAGCCTCTCAGGTCACGGGCTGACCCGAGCAGTAGCATCTCATCTCAACCCTCCACCTCGTACCGCCAGGTCAACCACATCCAGGCAGAGCCGGTCCCGTTGCTACAGTACCACCCAGCGCAGCTGCCATCTCAGGATACCCAGATGGTGGTATATCAGCCGGAGCAGCCACTGGCAGTTCTTCCTCCACCCTCCTTCGAGCAGGAACTATTGATGGAAGTAAATGGGATTTGGTACAACCGGTACCCTCAACTCGGGATTCGTCGCGATCACCCCGTATTCCGTTGGGGCAACGGTGTCTCCTCATCTTAGAAGCAGAATCCAGCTCAGGGATATCAGAATAGCCAGCCGCAGCAGCAGCAACAGTGGAGGGAGCGTCAGCACTACTCGTCCCTCCTATCAGGGACAAGTCAGCACGGTCCTCGTCCCTCCTATCAGGGACAACAGTGGAGGGAGCGTCAGCAACCGCAACAGTACTCCCAGCATCGTGAGCACTACTCCTCGCAGCAACATCCTCATTTCCAGCAGGGGAATACATCCAGTTCTCAGGCACCTGCCTATGAGAACCCAGCATTAGATGGCCTCGCCCGATTGCTTGCCGAACATCGCGAATCCTACCGACGGGACATGGATGAGCTCCGGCAGGAGGTGAGGGATTTGATCAAAGGCAAGGCCGCCATACCAGCTCAGATTGAACCAAATCCGAACAATCTGAAGAGAAAGTCTGAGCAAGTACAGTTCACAGAGGATACCTCCCCTAGTGATTATTTGAGTGACATGCCTTCTTCTTTGTTTGATGCTGATTTTGTGACTACTAGGAGCGGTAGGATGCCAGTCGGAGGCGCCTCATCTGAGAGACAATCACATGCAGAATCCGGAGCGCCAGATTAGCCAGGTAGCAGTGCTGATGCCGCTAATGACGACATTGATGACGGTGGTGCTGAAGCCACTAAGGATGGAGATCCTGACGACGGTGCTGAAGCCGTCGTGACACCAGATGCAGACGGTGGTGCTGAAGCCACCATTTTAAATGCAGAACCAGAGCGCGGTGCTGAGGCCGCGAAGACAGGTGCCGGTGGTGGTACTGAGGCTACCACATCTACTTTTGTTGAGCTTCCTTCTACTGTGTTGCCACATTTTGTATCTAAGGGCCGTGGACACAAAAAGAACAAAAATATGAATAAAGGAAAGGCTTCTGTGTATACTCCAGATCCATATGTATTGCATAATGATGATTGTATGGATTCCATTCCTTCGCAGGCACAGGAACCTATTCCTAGTCCTCCATCTGAGGAGGCCCCTACCATCCCCTTCCCTGAAGAACTCCTCCGAGCGAAGAGGAATAAAAGAGAAAATCCAAAAAAGACCCAACAGGTAGAGATCAGCAACCAGATGATTGATAGATTCCATATTCAGCTGACTCTACGAGAAGCACTTGAGCACATCCCCTTCCTCAAAAAGAATTTGAAAGAGGAAACTACAGTCCGCAGGAAGAGGAGATACAGAGATCAGATCCATGTGCTCACCCATCACACTTGCTGCACCATTCAGAATACATTGCCAGCCAAGAGACCTGATACAGGAGCTTCCTATAACAGATGCGAGATTCAGGAGCAGCAATTCGATCGTACTCTATTAGACAACAGCTCTTCTATTAACCTTCTTCCGGCAGCCTTACTCGGCCGATTCGAGTTTGGTCCTCTTCTTCGGAGCAGGACGGTCCTTTAGTTTGCTGATAGGTCGATTAAGAGGCCGAAGGGGTTATTGAAAGACGTGGTCGTTACCATTCAGGGCCTGAAATTCCCTGTGGACTTTGTTGTGTTGGACATGGAGATCCCTGAGTCGGTAACCGATACCCCCATCATACTTGGACGCCCATTCTTGGCCACAGCCAAGGCATTGACCGATCATGATAGCAGGAAGGTATGCTTTCGCGTAGAGGGCGAAACCATACAAATAGAGACGATCGATGAGACTAGAGCGAGAGAATTAGCATGCTCAGAGCAGTCCAGCGAAGCCACGCAGATGACAGAGGACGCGCTAGACATCCACCAGGAGTGCGACTTTGTAATGACAGATGATGAATCCATTTGGACAGATCCCGTAGCACAGACCCTCGCCTTGCCTAAAGATTCCCTGTATTTAAAGCTTATGGCAGCTGAGAGCCTAGAGAGCACACTCCTGGATGAGGATACAATTGAGGCTGATAGTGTTGGGACGAGTGGTGATGATTTTCAATCCTGTTCTTCTAATTTAGATCCCTTGGATTCAGACATTGATTGGGATGACTTTGATGAATATTAGCCATGTTTGATTCCTTCTGAGCCGACAGCTAGGACGGAGTGCGAGCCAGTACGGTTCATTGATGATTCAGCATACCGCCCTTCGTCAGAGATTCATGCAGAGCAAGAGTTCTCCCATGCAGACCTGGTCGCCTTCACACAGACATATCAGAAGCCAGATCTGCCACCTCCCAGTTGTCCAGAATGGAAACCTCTGCCGCAGTCGCTGAAGTATAGATTCCTTGCGGGTGAGCCAGATATGCACCCAGTCATTATCTTAGCAGATTTGACTGGAGAACAAGAATCTTGTCTGATGGAGGTTCTTGAAAGAAATCGCAAGGCAATAGGATGGAGTATAGCTGATCTCCAGGGGATTAGTCCGGCTCTGTGCTCCCACCACATCTATCTTGAGGAGGACGCTAGGCCGTCATGTGAGTTCCAGCGACGGCTAAACCCGAATCTTCGAGATGTAGTCATGAAAGAAATATCGAGGTGGCGGAGCGCCGATTTTATCTACCCCATCTCCAACTCCAAGTGGGTTAGTCCATTACATGTGGTGTCCAAGAAGACAGGCATTGCTACAGTTGTGAATGAGTCTGGAGAGGAGATAGCTACCCGGGTACCGAATTCTTAGAGGGTCTGTGTGGACTACAGACGATTGAATCAGGCCATCAAGAAGGATTATTTCCCATTGCCATTCATTGATCAGATTATGGAAAGACTGGCTGGGAAGAGTTATTACTGCTTTCTCGACGGGTACTCCGGTAATAATCAAGTGGCCATTGCGCTCGAAGACCAGGAGAAAACGACATTCACCTGTTCGTTTGGGACTTATGCTTTCAGACGGATGCCATTTGGTCTATGCAACGCCCCTGCGACATTCCAAAGGTGAATGTTGTCCATTTTCTCGGACATGGTGGGTGACTGTTTAGAAGTCTTCATGGATGACTTCTCGGTCTATGGCGATGGGTTTGATGCTTGTCTTGACTGCCTAGACTGCGTGCTTCAGCGCTGCATTGAGGTCAATCTCGTATTGTCTTGGGAGAAGAGTCACTTCATGGTGACTCAGGGGACGGTCCTCGGTCATATCATCTCCAATAGGGGCATGGAGGTTGATCCGACCAAGGTGGATATCATCAGAAAACTCAATCTGCCGTCCAATCTGTGTCAATTGCGGTCTTTTCTGGGGCATGTCGGTTTCTACCGACGGTTCATTCATGACTTCAGTTGAATTGCCCGACCACTCACTGATTTGCTGACGAAAGACACCGAGTTCATTGTAGATGATAAGTGTCTTGCGTCTTTTGAGACTCTCAAGAGTATGGTTGTTTCGGCTCCTGTCCTTCAGCCACCTGATTGGTCTCTCCCATTCGAGATCATGACGGATGCTTCTGATTTTGCCGTAGGGGCTGTGCTTGGACAGAGGAGGGATGGATTGCCGTTTGCCATTCACTACGCCAGCCAGACTTTGGATGCCGCTCAGCGGAATTATACTGTGACAGAGAAAGAGATGCTGGCTGTAGTCTTTGCTTTGGATAAATACCGATCTTATATTCTCGGATCTATAGTGACAATTTACACAGATCACACCTCCATCCGGTACTTTATGGCCAAGAAGGATGCCAAAGCTCGTCTTACCAAATGGATCCTTCTGCTCCAGGAATTTGATATTGAGATTAAGGATAAGCCTGGAGTTAAAAATGTGGTGGCGGATCATCTCTCCCGTTTGGAGAATCTTGAGGAATCTGAGCCCATCGCACCTATCACAGTGACATTTCCAGACGAGGCGATCTTGGCAGTCGCCTCACTCCCATGGTATGCCGACTTTGTAAACTATCTTGTTTCCAAGACGGTCCCTCAGGGTTGGCCCATGCAGAAACTTGAGACCTTCCAAGCTAAGGCCAAGTTTTACCATTGGGAGGATCCCGTCCTTTATCATGAAGGAGGGGATAGCATCTGGAGGAGGTGCATTCCTCAGGAAAAGCAGCATAGCATCCTCACATATTTCCACAAGCTTGAGGCAGGAGGACATCATTCTGGAAAAAGGACATCACAAAAGGTGCTTCAATCCGGTATTTGGTGGCCTACTCTCTTCAAGGATTCAGATGAATTTGTGAAGGGGTGTACTGACTGTCAGAAGATGGGAACCCGCAGACAGAGAGACATGATGCCCATGCAACCCATTCACTTTTGTGAGGTTTTTGATGCATAGGGGATTGATTTCATGGGCCCATTTCCTAAGAGTCAGGGATTTGAACACATTTTGCTTACTGTAGATTATGTCAGCCGTTGGGTTGAGGCCATACCCGCCCGAGCTACAGGTGCTAAAACCGTGTGTAAATTAATGAGGAAAAAATATCATTTCACGGTTCAGGGTACCTAGAGTTCTGATTTCAGACGGGGGTCTCATTTCATCAATGATAAAGTCAGGGCCCTTGCAGATGAGTTCGGCATTGACCATCGTATTGCCACGCCGTACCACCCTCAGACTAATGGTCTTGCCGAAGTATCGAATAGGGAGATCAAGATGATCCTGCAGAAGGTTGTCTGCCCAGACCGAAAGGATTGGTCACAGTTTTTGGACTCGGTCTTGTGGGCCTATCGGACCTCCTTCAAAAATCCATTAGGGACATCTCCCTTTCATCTCGTCTATGGGAAGCCGTGCCATTTGCCAGTGGAAATCAAGCACAAATCATTCTGGGCAGTCACTGAGTTACTGTTAGATCCCGAGAGTATAGGAGAACAGAGAAGAGCAGAGTTGGCAACCCTGGAAGAACTGAGAGATACATCCTTTTCTAGCAGCCTACAATACAAAGAGAAAGTGAAGACATGGCATGATTCTCATATCATCCATAAACAATTTGAGCCAGATCAGAGAGTATGGTTGTTTGATTCCATGCTGAAATTATTTCCAGGAAAACTATAGAGCAAGTGGAAAGGCCCATATGTGGTCAAGAAGGTACATGACAATGGAAATATTGACATATCTGAACCGTCATCTTCTGCTACCTTCCGTGTCAATGGTCAACGTCTGAAATTATATCTAGATCACGATCCACCGACCATTGATGTTGCCCCCATTCTTCTGGTATGAGATCTGTTCTTTGACTCATATCATCTGCATCTCATACATGGTGATCACTTCTATCTTCCGTTGTACAGATCATCTGTCTATATCATGCTTTCATCTGTCAATCTCTTTTCTTCTTTTCTTCTTTTCTTCTTTTTCTTTTCTATTTTCTTTATCTATCAAAAAGGTGCCACCTCTTGTTGTCAGTTTTCTGTACTTAGGACGTATTTTGTCCTAAGTATAGGGGGTGTGCACTCCGAGTTTCTTCTATTCATTTCGATCCTCTCCAGTGTCTCCTCTTCTTGTCTATACTTAGGGATATTTTACCCTAAGTATAGGGGGAGACAATCTGAGTACGATCTGTTCGTTCCCACCCTTGACCCTCCCTACGTTGTGTACAGTCTGCTATACTTAGGATTATTTGATCCTAAGTATAGGGGGGATGGTCAACTTCTCATTGGTTTATTCATTCATCTCTTATTCCTTTATTCTTTAGATTTTTCTATACTTAGTACGAGTTATGTCTTCTCTTTTCTCTCCGATCTATGAGGACATAGCTCAAGCTAAGTATAGGGGGGTCGTATATACTATGTATATACTTTAACCATAACTCGTACTTTCGTATGTTCTTAATAATATGGCTAATAATTCATTAAAATTCATTAAAATCCTTAATAAAAAGATGTGATTATTCCTCAAATTCTTTTTGTATTTACTGATTAATAAATCAGGTGAAAATATTTTTTACAAAATATTTGATAAATAGTTTGAAAATCCTTGTGAAAATCTTTTGAAAACTATTTTGAAAATGTTTTGTTACATGTTTTCAACCTTTGTAAAAACAGTTTGATTGTAAAAATCTATTTTCTTTGTGTGAAATAAAATGTTTGAAAAATGATTTGCAAATGGTTTGAAAAATGGTTGCAAAAATATTTGAAAAATATATACATACTGTTTGGAAAACCTTTGCAAAATGATTTTCAAATGTGTATACATGTTTGTAAAATGATTGAAAAAATTATTTTGGACTATAGTTTTCAAAAATTGTTTGAAGAACCCGTGTCAAATAAGTTTGAGGAAGGCATACATCTTACTAAAATCCATTATATGTATATGTATAAAATTGATCACTTACCCTTGTAAATTCATAAAATCCACTTCTTGTAAATATAAGAAGCACTCCCGTGTACATATTTTCACCTAGCTTTGAGCCAAAATCTTTTGTTTTAAAAAATTCCAAAAACATTTGCAAAATTAAAATTCAAAAACACTTGAAAAACTTTTCAAAAATCTAAAAATTGCATATGCATAATCTTTTCAAAATCAATAAAAAGTTCAAAATCTTTGAAAATTGCATCACAAAAATATTTTCTGCATTTGCATGGCATTCGCATTTTTTGGATTGAGTTTGATAGTTGAACAAGTCTAAGTAAAATCCGAAGATTGGAGCTTGGTTGGACCTTAAATCTACCTAATTAACAGAAACCTTATAGGAGCTGGGATTGAGGTACTTCAGGTCTAGTTGACTTAATTCTTTGAGGATCACGAGACTTGGTTCGACTGCCTAAGTAGAGTATTTTGGAGCACACGCACGACTCTTGTTGATAATGACCCAACTTGGACACTTGCACCTTTCACATGGCTCAACTCAGTTGGAGTGGTGAGGAGGTTGGATTTGCCAGTATGAGACGCACACAGGTGGAAACATTTGTCCTCCTCTAGGGAGGGAAGTGCGCCCCAACCCGTCCAGTAATGATGAGTTTCGAGGATAGGAGATCGTAGGATGCGATAAAGCTTCAAAAGAGGGATAGTCTACTAGCTCAAGAGGAAAAACTCCCTATGTAAATGCTGCTGTATATAGTATTCAACAAAAAAAATGCAAAAGCAAAAACTCCAAAAAAATGGACAGGCCTGTACAAAAATAAAATTGTCTGCCGGAGTGTACATATGTTGTATAGTCAAATAAGCAAGCTTGAGCTTCAAAGTCAAATCATGTGGGCATTCAACTGGATGACTTGACTACACTGGTCTTGCATCCTAGGATAGGTAGCTACACTAGCTACCGTCCATTCTTCTCTTCACCCCCTCCTCTTGAGCTGGTTGCCACTTGAACTTAGAAGGGAATATCCTGCTCCTTGAGGGATGAGTTGTTGGATTGGGGAATCATTGGGTTGTCATATTGGAGAAGTCAATATCTTTGTCATTTCAGTTGGGGAGAGCCACTATCACTTACACTGTACGAGTCAGATTCATAGTCATAAGGGTTTGCATATGAGTTGAAGTATTTTTGACCTAACTATTAAGGAGACTTGAGCAGAGTTTTGGGATACTCAGAGGATGTTGGATTTCAAATATGGTTCTCATTAAGGTTCCGCCCGCACTAAAATTTTAAAGGTCCGACTTAAGCTCCAAACTTTGATTTTGTGAAGACAAGTTTGATAATTAAATTTAATCCACTTTCTTCTTTTTCTTTTCTTTCTTTTTCTTTCTGCACTTATTGCATAAGTGTTTGCTAGGGACTAACAAAGGTAAAGTATAGGGGAATGATGAAGCCACATCTCATCATCTTTATTCTATCATTTTGGCATCAAAAACCCTAGCAAATGCGTGTAAATAGCATTAAATCCATCATCTTAGCATTCATGCATGTGCATGTAATTAGTATATAAAATAATGTAATTAAAGCCAAAATTATAGAATAAATAAAATAAAAGAAAAAGAATAAAATATTGAAAATATTTTATGACCCAAAACTCCGAGACCTAGGCATCTTGATGAATAGGTCGACAAGGAATAAAGTAGGGGGAGATAAGGGTCATAAACCTATACTATTCCATTCATTCTTTATTCATTTTGGGACCCATTTTTGGTTCCACTTTTTTTACATCAAATAAATAAACTCTGTACATGAAAGTTGTAGATAATTTAATAAAGAAAAATACAAAATTGATTTCACTGAAAAATAATGTACAGATAAAAAGTTATGGTCTGAATAAAAATCCAGAATCCCAACTTCCCAGACCCGTATCTCACAAATGAAAACTCCAAATGCAGCAAACTCACCTTTAATTGTATATGGAATAAAAAAAGTTATTTAATGGCGGTGTCGCATTTGGCGGAGCTACGGTCTGAAAGTTGAGTTTTGGACCCTTGTAGTATACTTGTACAGATTAAAATATTCAATTTATTATTTATTCATTATTTTGTATTCTTATATTTTTATAATTTTGTAAATATTAATTATAATTTATTTGTACATTAAAATCAGAATAAAAACCTAAATAAAATACAAAATAAAAATACTTATAAATACAATATATAGGTATAGAACCTATACTTATACCTATATAAACAATACTTCTATTTTATTAAATATACAAAACACATCAGAAAATTAAAATAAAAATATATTTATGTATATAAAAGCATTTTATAATTTTATAAAATAATAAAAAAAATAAACACATTAAAATTAAAAAATAAAAATAAAAAGAACAAAATATATAGATATTATACCTACAAAGGATATAAAAGTAAACTTGTAAAAATATACATCATAAAAATAATTAAAAATTAGAATAAAATACTACATAAAATACATAATATTTTTTATTTAATAATCATAATTTAATTCGGCCATTTAATATTTTAAAATGAATTAATAAAAGTATTTTCTAGGGTTTTTCCTGGTTGGTCCACGTGGACTAACCAGGTGCAAACCCAAGTTGACCCCGGTCAACTAGGTGTCCTAGCCCCTGTAGCTTCTGTCAGACCTTGGTTTGACCCCCTTTTTGTCGATTTTTCCAGCCTCAATCTTGCATTTTTTGAGATCGAGTCCTTCATGACTTTTGTCTCTCGATTACTAGTCTATCACGCCCTTGCATTTTTTGGGGGATAGTGCCAGCGATTCGTCAGATTTTACTCGGACTTTGGAGCGCCTTGGTCATCCAGTCAAACATTTTATATGGCGCCCCTGACTTCACGTTTGATTTTGAACACCTTCGGTCGACCCCTCCTCGCTCCTATCGTGCTCCACGCATACTTGGAGGTGACAGCTCCAGCCTAGTGCCATTAGCCAAAGCGAAGGAGGTCGGAGGCGTCTCCACCACCTCCCCTAACTCTGGCGGTCGAGGTAGACTCGCTCCGGTTGTCAACCGTCGAGGCAGCCATTCTTCTCTCTGTTTTTTGTTGCATTTCATTCACCATAGCCTTAGGATCGAAAACCCTAAAAAAATAGTACGTTCATCGACCGAATCATCGCATCAGACCCCCTCGCCGGAGCGCACCTCCGGCCGAGTGGCCCACCGACGCTTCGCTCCGTCTTCTCACCACTGTGGGACCCAGGCACTTTGCCCTGGGTCCTCTCACATTTTGTTGCAGGTGTTTGGACCTTATCGCGCATCTGGGGGGCCATTTTGGCCTTCGCCGGAGCCGATCGAGCCCTTCCAGCTCCGCCCGCTTCTCTGGTGAACCTCGGTCTCCGCCGAGGCTTTTTGGGCCCACCAGCAGCTAGAGGACACCACCAGGAGGCCACAGCTCCATTTTGACGTCCAGAAGTCACCGGAGCTAGGAGATCAGCCACGGGGAAGTTCGCCTCCTCAGCGTTCTTCCCCGTTCTTCCTCCAAGCTCCGTAACCGTTGGATTGAGCCGCGCCTCCAGACGCTGCAGCCGCCGTCAGATCTGAGACGCCAAGGACCGTCCATCGCGAGAAGATCATTTAATCCCAGGCGTCCAGACCGAAGCGGCATCGCGCAAGGAGATCACGCCACGCGTCAAGTGAACTGCCCACAACTGTTCGATCTCCTTAGCGAGGGGATTTTGCAAGTATACCCTCCATTCTTTTGTAATTTTCTTTTAGTCCATAAACATTAATTAGTACTTTAAAACTTTGGTAAAATTTACAAGTAGGCCTTCGAACTTGTTATATTTGCACGTAGGTTCTCTGCCACGTCACCTCACGTGACCTGTTCACGTGAGGCGCAGGCTTTTTGCAGAGGAGCCCTTGGCCTTTTGTGGATTTCATTTTAGTACGCTAAGTTTTCTATTAAGTGTTAACTTTTTGGGAAAATTTCAAGTGAGTCCTGTAGGTTTTTGATAATTGCAAACCAGTCCTTCCCAGGTTCGTGCAAGTCACGCGCCCTGGGGGAGATTTTGCGCCTGTGCCCTCCTGGGTTTAGGAATTTGGAAGGGGTCCTGTAAAGCAAATATTATGTGTTATATTTTGAGGAAAATTGCATGTTCACCCCTGGATGTTTGTGTATTTGCACATATACCCCTGCAAGGACATATCTCTTTGCTTGCTTGCTCCATTTATTTACGGCATCATTTTAACTCGAAAAATTCCCAAAAATTTAACTTAAGCTCCTGTATGCTTGCTTGTTCATGCTATATTTTTGCATTGCATTTTTATTGGATTTTCATATTTATTAAAAATAAAAAACATGCATTTTTCATACTGTTTGCATTAGAAAATCCCTAAAAATTATAAAAACGTTTTGAAAAAAATCCTAAAAAATTTTATTTTGTGTGTTTTGTCATCTACTAGAGTCAATCCAAAAACCACTACAAATTGCAAAAGAAAAACCTTGAAAATTTGAAAACCTCTAAAAGCTTCATAAAAATCTAAAAAAATCATAGAAAATTCAGAAAAATATAAACTCAGTTGCTGTGTCTTCTTTATTTTTATGTCTATATTTTAAAATTAATTTGAGGAATTTTTGGTACTATTTAGTATTTTTCATCCTCATTTTGATTTCGGCCAATAACCTAGTCCACTGTTTTCCCTTATTTTGATATTTAAAAATACCAAAAACATTTTGAAAACCCCCAAAAATCACAAAAATAGTAGAAAACTATAAGAGACCAAAAATATTTTATTTCCTGATTTTTGACTATTTTTATCCATTTTTATAAATACTCTACCCCTCTCTTTCCCTATATTGTATATATACTCCTATATTGAAAAAGAAAAGATAAAAAATAGAAAATAGAAAAAGAAAATATAAAATCAGTAAAAAGAAAACCAAAATACAAAAATTACAAATTTAAAAATAAAAAAATTAAAAACCCACAAAAATATTTGCATTGCATATTGTAGACAACACATTCACACTCACTCACTTTGTAGATCTATCCTGCCTTGCTCCCTGTGTTCGAACTCTCTGCATACTTACTTCAATACATCTTTTGTGTAGAGTTAAAAATAAATTTTAACTCCACTTTCTGCTAGTCATTGCTTGATTTCTATTGTGTGGGTTAATTGTTGATTAATTACGGTTTATTATGGGTCGCCATAACGACGTAGTAATCCCGCCTTGTGTGGACTATTTAGACCCTCGATAAATTGTAGTTATCACCCACCCAAAAACATGGTTGCTTAATCCTGTAGTCGATTATCCAATGAGAGGAAGTTGAGAATTGATTCCTCGAGGTGTTTCCATGAACCCCTCAAGGTGTGTCACTCTCCTCTCCCTCTCAGTGCTTCAAGTTTTAGAAAATTGACTAAGAAAATTTCCTTCAACGTACCAAAGATGGAATTTTCTGAGGAGTCCTCATCGGGTCTAGATGAGGTGATTTATATGAGTGAGATCAGTTCAGATTTTCTTAAATCGTATTTGAGCAAGCAGCCGTGTGTTGACCCTTGTTGGACGATCCCTTCCCCTCACTATTATTCATCTGAGGACAATTCCGACAATGACATACTTGTATATTCCCAGCTCCTTATTTACACAAGAAAATTCGTTAAAAACCTTCTTGATCCTTGTTCATTCTCCCTCCATCTTGTGTATTCTTCTTCTTCGTCTCCCTCCCTAGTGATTCGTATCACTTGCCCTGGATCCATATCATTTCATTTTATGTCTATACTTAGGATGGCCAGATCCTAAGTATAGGAGGGAGAGTGACCCAAGTATCTCATTCTTTTCTTCACCATTCTTTGTATATTCTCCAGATCTCATCGGTTCTCACATTTACTCCTGTCCTAGACTTATGCTGACCAAAGCCTAAGTATAGGGGGAACCGATTCTCGCTCTGTGTATATGTTCATCCATTTCTCCTCTTGACCTCAACTGCCCCATTTTTTCTCTTCTTCTACTATTCGGCTACCCAGAGCCTAAGTATAGGGGGCATATCGACTTCTATACTTTTTGTTCTTTTTCACTCTCCTATGCTTAGCACGAGCTATGTCTTTTCCCCGCTTCTCGTGCTCTAAGGACATAACACATGCTAAGTACAAGGGGTGTGTATATTTTACAGATATACTTTACCCATAGGTTGTACTTTTGTGTATGGAATGTTGTTATACCTTGTGCCTCGATGATAGGTCAACCACTCACCACCCTTATTATGCAATAATTACAAAATGGGTAAAATTGGAATTTTTTTTGGTAAAATTCATGTATACTTATATAATATGTATATTGTATACAAGTTGTACAATTAATATAATACTTTTATAATTTGTAAAATTCTTGTAAAAAAATACTTTTGTAAAATAGAAGGTATACCAAAAAACTTTTGTAATAACAAAAATTTGTAAGAAAAATTTTTGCCAAAAAAACTTAAAAAGAGACTTCTTATTTACTCTGCATATCATCCTTGCATTCATAAGAAAATCATCAATCATTTTTGCAATTCATTCATATTCATTTCATAACATCTGTATTTCATTTGCATATCTCACATATGCAAAGTGAAAAGTTAGTGGGTTCTGAACCAAGTTATCAATAGAAGTCGATGATGGATTTGATTTGACCTTGATCTACTTAATTTCAGAGGAACCCTATAGGAACTGGAGTTGAAACTTTTTTAGATTGAGCGACTTAATTCTTTGAGTTCACAAGACTATGTTTACATGTCATCTTGATTGGTCTAAATAGAATATTTCATACACACACATGATTCTTTCAGATAATGACCTAACTTGGACAAGCATCTTTACATAACTCTTCATTGATGAGGTAGTAAGGAGGTAGAATCCTTTGGCTTGGAGTAACACACGGATGGAAACATCTACCCTCCTCAGGGAGGGCAGGGCATCTCAACCTAGTCTAGTGGCGTCGACGTCTAACGATAAGATGTTGTGGGTTGAAATAAAGCTTCAAAAGAGGGATAGTTTACTGGCTCATGAAGAAAGACTCCTTATATACATGCTGAACTTTTTTATAAAGAAAATATAGAAAATCTCCAAAAAAAAGTAGACGTGAAATAAGTTAAAAAATGTCGTCGGAGAAAATTGTAAATAAGAAAGGCATATGCTTCATGTATCATACTAAGGAAGCCTACAGCTGGAGACTTGGTTGCACTGGTTAAGCTTCACGGATATGTGACTACACTTATCATAGTCCATTCTCTTCTTTATCCCCTCTTCTTGAGCTGGTTGCACTTGAACTTAGAAGGGAATACCCTACTCCTCGAGGAAAGAGTTGCTAGACCGGGGATTTAGGGCTACCTTGTTAGAGGAGGTTGTTTCTTTGTCACTTCTGATGTGGAGATTTATATTTCACTTACACAATACAAGTAAGATTCATAGTCATCAGAATTTGCGTATGAGGATTTGTTTTGACCTAACTGTTGAGGTGACCTCAATATAGACTTGTGAAACTTAAAGGCTGTTAGGTCTTAAATCCACTTCCCAATAAGGTCCTGTCACATTATTAATACAAAGGTCGAGTCATCTCCATTTTCACCTTTTATTCATGACCTTGATATGGAAACCAAAATCATTTCACTTTTTGCATTTCATTTTAGTTGTTAGGGGACGAGCAAGGTTTAAGTATACGAGGTTGATGAATATGTGATTTATCACTCTAAAAGTCGAAAATAGAGCTTTGTTCATGAGTAATTAGCTGCATTTCTCTATAAATTTTACGTTATTCTCATTCATGCCTTTAGAATTAATATATGCATTTTAGCATGCATATTTGCACTAAATAAGAAGCCAAAATTTCCTTGTAAATATCACATGTATATTAACCATTTTCCCTTATTTTTTTCACTAACTTAGAATTGAATAAAATCAATTTATAGTGTATACATTACTAATACCAATAAATAAAAATATCAAAAAATACTAGCTTGTAAAATTGACCAATAAAACCACAACCCTAATTTGAAATTAAGAGCCTTAAAACATGAATATCTCTCTCATACCTCTCCCGTTGATCCCTACTCACTTTTGAGTTAACGTACGTCCAATTACCTACAAAACAAAATAAATTCAAAAAAGTCGGATTTCGTATGTGAAACTTGAGTTTTGGCTAATATTATATATTGTACATGTCTCTTTATTTTATTCATCTTTATTTGTTTATTTTCTTAATTATTAAATATTCAAAAAATTAGATTAAGTTGTAAATATTTATTTTATCTTTTATATAATTTTATTCTCATTTATATTTAATTTAAAAATGATAAAAAAATGACAAAACACAAAATGTGGTATTATATATATGATAACACCAATTACTTTTTGTATAGGTAATTTATATTGATTTTGAATACTTTACGAAAGTTCTAGATCTCATTGAGATGAGAAACTTTAATGTTGATCACATTTCAATTTGACATCTTTTGTTATTTCTTTTTATTTTTCTTTAAATTTAATTTTTAATTTTTTGGGGTGAGACACATGGCGTGCCCATGGGTCACCACATGTGGTCCCTATTATTTTATTCTATTTTTTATTATTTTAATTATTATTTATTTTATTTGTTTTATTATTATTTATTTTATTTATCTTTATTTTATCTATTTGTTTATTACTTTATTATTATTATTTTCTTATTTATTTATTTTAATTATTGTTTATTTTATTATATTTATATAATTATTTATTTATTTTAAAATTTTCTTCCCTACCATGATCCTGCGACCTCGCGTGTCACGTGACCTCCCCCTCTCCTTCCTCTCACGCATGCTCGCTTCCCTCGCATGGTGATTGCGCAACCGTGCATATGCGCCTTCGTGCCTCACGGTGGGGCGCAACCACTCGCAAGACCCACTCAGCCAGTACCTCTCCCCACTAACCTCTTGTGACCACACCCACCTGCACCTCCTCCCATCTTGCTCGGCAACCGCCTTTAATTACCTCTCTCTCTTCTCATCCCTCTCCCCGCACGACATGCTCACCACATATTCATCCCAACCACCCATAAAGAGGCGCTGCTACCGTCGTTCTCACCTTATCCGTCGTTCTCCTAGAGAAGAGGCCACCAACCTTCAGCTCCTTCTTGGTGACAACACGAGGGAGTCTTGGGCGCGTGACGACGACCACTCCCCTCAGTGAGATCCAGAAGGGGCTTCCGCTTCTGTAGTAGCAACTTCTAAGGGTAGCTGCTCAGCCTCATGCATACCGCCATGCGCTTGAGGCCAAGACTAGGGTCGAGCGTAGCTCTCAACCACTCCGGTGAACTCGAGGTAGTACTTCTCTTTCCCTTCCCTCTTATTCCTCGTATCCATATTCTTCTAACCAACTTTTGATCCATCTCATCACAAACTCTCACCGATCACCGTACTCTAATCTCCTCCCCTCAAATCAATCACCTTCCTCCATTTGCACCATCTCTTCCTTCTCCCCACTCACGATGCATGACTGTCGAGGCTTCGGTTTCTCCCACGCCATCGTTGTGCTGCTTCTTCTCCAGTCGACACCAAGCAGCGCATCATTTCCCCTACTGTTCACCTCATTTGATAGCAGCCCACCCTCGTAGCCTTTCATCACGGATGTGCCTTGTTGCCTCCGAGGATTCTCGACAGCCACGACTCCTACCTCACGGTCGTGTGTCAACCATGACCTCGACTTCGCCAACTTCTCCATCATCGACCCTCTCGCAACGCCACCAGTCAATCACGCCTCCATCGGCCATTTCCTCCGACCGTGACCACCAGTCACCTTCGTGCCCGTCAGTTCCACCAACGCACTAGAGCCGACACCCGCATGAACCACCTCCTGCGTGTGGCCACACCACAGCTCCACTTGCGGCTTCCGGAAGGTTTTTCACCACATCACACTTCCTCCACCGATGTACCTTGAACTTCGCACAACCCTTCTCCAGCGGCCATCGCCCAGCTACTCCGCCCCATCACTATCGAGAGCAGACAATCCTCACCTCCATCGCCTTCGACCTCGTCTGCTTCGGGTTCGATGCCTCCTCATCCTCATCCCCTCTTCACATGCGCGGCATGTGAGGACAGGGTAACTTGTGCCAATGCCCCTCTTGCTCTTTAATTTCCCACAGCACCATGTTATTCTAGAAGCTCACGTGTTGTGCACGTGATAAGTTTGAAATAGCGTCAGAGCCCATTCCACTAGGGAAAATTGCATGCATGCCCCTAGAGTTTAGGTAATTACAATACAATCCCGTCATTATATTTATTTTTTATAAATTTTTTTCTGCATTACATTTAAAATTATGTGTTTGTGTTCACATTTTGTGAGTCATTTTTTAACCATTTTATCATTCTCAAAATTGCACAGTAGAACTACTTATGCTAAATATTGTGAATCTTGATTAGATTTTTATGAGACATGTTTGATTTAATATAGTTATTTAAGTGAAAAATTGCATATTTTACCCATTGTGTATTCCAAAATTGCTATTAAATTAATCTTAGCTCCAAAAATTCTCAAAAATTTACAACATCTAGAGTTTAGTATTTTCTACATTGTGCCCAAATTTCATGAATTTACATGCATATCGAGATCTTAATAAATTAAATAGTGATTTGAGTAAGTGATTTTAATTAATTTTACACTTAGTATTTTTAAAGAATTAAAATTTGTTTTGAATACCTCTCATATAGATATATCAAGGATAATTTAATCTCTGGAAAATATTGGTGTTTGAAATTATCAAAATTAAATTGATAAAAATCACATTACATGCATTGTTAATTCACAATTAATTCATACTACATTATAAAATTCCAAAATAGTTATATTAGCTTAATTTTGCATTCATACACATTATGTTTAAGTTTCATTGGGTTTGGAGTTCGTTCGTCAAAAAATGCATTTTAGCCTCTGAACTTGTCTGAATTTGCATTTCATTTATTAATTGCATAAAAAAAATACATATGTGAAAACCTAGCATCTAGATCTCTTAGCAATCAGCCAAAGAAGTCAATGGCCTCCCTGGGTTCAACCTTGGGCTTTTCCAAGTAAAATTATAAATTGAACGCTCACATTAATCGATTAATTAATTAATTAATGTATTAATGGTTTTTGATTGATCCGTTTATTGTTCGACTACAACAATTAAACCCTATTAACTAGGGAATTTATGGGTTCATCAATCCCCCCTCTCTCAAGAGTGGTTGTCCACCTCTTGACCTAGAGAGCGTCGCCGTCATCGCGAAGCTATCGTGATGTTAGATCGACTGCTCGTGGATCTCCTTCTTCTTTGATACCCATTGCCCGTGAAGAAGACATTAGATTTCATGATATGAAATCAGGAATTCATTGTTAGGATCTTCGACTTGGACTGTGAGAAGTACATGTCTCATCCACGTGCTCACAAGTGTCTCCTCCGTCGAATTTGACTTGAAATAGGAGGTATCTTACTTTAGAGACAACGATCGCAACCATGCTTCAAGAGGTATTACTATATCCTCTTTATGTTCTTGATGAAATGATTTGAGAAGCGTTCTCGAATCATGTGGTTTCATCTATTTAAAATTTTTAATTTCTATTGTCCTAAGCAACTAGTATGACTAGTCACTATTGATCATATACGATGTGATCTTCGTGCTTTAGTGATGCATTAATACCCAAATCCTAGTCTTCAAGTGGTATTTGAACCTTGATAAAAGGTCTTGTATGTGATCCAAAACCCTAGGGAACAAGATTTTGTATATCGGATAAGCGAGGACTCTTGTTTTGCATGAAATGCAAGTTTCAAATTATATTTTTGCTAAGATGAAAACCCCCTATTTATGCAATCTTTGGATTATTTTTTTGGATAATAAAATGTGTTTAGAATGTATAAATATTTCCCCAAAAAAGTAAAATTGTTGGCACCGAAAGTGAATGAATTAAAATTTAAAAAGTTCCCGCAGTATAATTGTTTTCGCATGTATTCACACATCTGTAAGAAATTAATTTTTGCTTATTGTTTCTATACCATGAAACATAAAATAAATACTTTATTTAAGTATATAATCAAACCAACAGACCGCTCGAATTTATTTTGCATAATTTTGACTCCTTTTGCCCTAGATATTCCATATTTAGTGGAGATGGATTGAATGATGATTGGATCACCAAGTCCGCTTGCTTAATGTGTTTATCATTTAATGTAAATCATGAAAATGATGAATTTTACTTGATTAAATTGAATTTTAAATTTATGAAAACAATTTATTAAGCATCAATGGACATTAAATATATGTTTCATGAAAAATCCTAGTTTTTTCTACAATAGTTGTAAGTCAACGTTTACATGCAAAATATGGTTGCTTGATATCCTTAGAAATTACGGATCTTAAAAGTATTTTAAGATGCCTAATATTTCTAAGTGATTACTATATAGTATAATGCCATTCATAAAAGTTGATCGATAAAACTACAAGTACATTGACATTATTTTATGTTGTTCTCAATCAGAATGGTGAAGTTGTCTAGCCTGGGTATGCTAGCTTGATTTCTTAATTAGCACCTTGCATGTCAAGGACTCCCTCCCATCATAACTCGAGTGTACTAGCCGGATCCATTTTTGAGAAAAGAATGATATGAGTAACTCAGGTTGTAATCTAATTATTAAAATACAAAATATCACATACTTGTGAGAGCTTATACTATATAGTAATATCAATCAAAACCTATATTACTGTAAAATGTTGTATGTGCATTAGGCTATTTGCAGCATGCAGGTCTGCCCACGGTTATTGTCATCTATTTATGGCAACTTGTAACTGAATGCTGATAATATTTAAAACTTATTGGCGGTAGGCGATAAGCTGCTGCGTAAACATAAATGACAAATAAAATGTAGATGTTGTTGTCCTGACCGTCATGAATAATGAAGCCCTAAAATCAGACAACATTTTGTTCCCTCTCCCTGCGCCTTGTCTCCCTCTCTCAGCTCCCTTCCCAACCTCCACTGCAACCTCCATCTCAACGCACCTCCTGACCTCCTCCTCCATCTTGTTCTCAATCCCGACCTCCTCGCACATGAGGCTCCAACTCCTAATTCCCAAACTCCTCTCGCATGACCCCTTTCAGCCTAGCCCTAGGCATCGTCAGCGGCCTCTCCATGCTGTGGCATCAAGTCCTCCGACCACCGCTCATTGCAGACACTCCTCCAGTCCTCCCCCTCCTTCATCGCCCTCCTCGTTCCTTCGTAGGGGCTTGAGCTGACTCCCCAAGGCGATGCCCCTCCCCTCTGCAATACTCCAAGGATTATATCAATGTTCTAGAACTATTTTTTTATTTTTTGATAGCAATTGAAATTTAGTTATGTGATGGATTTTAGAACTTTAGATGTTTTGTCACAAGAATGCCATTGTTTTACAATTAGAGAATCCGATTTTGATTAGAGAGAATGCCATTAATTTGCAAATGAATATTGGAATTATAAATTAGAGAGATTGATTTTGGTAATCATTTGCACTAATATTCTAATTAATAAATTAAGATGTCGGAACCATGACCACAAGAGCAATCCACAAATCTACAAGGAAACAACCAATTAGTATATGCATGTATTTTTACGGACATGGATGTGTGTATACATGTACTTGTGATCATATGTATGTCATATGTGTTACATCAAAAAAGTCATGTAATATGTTATCACATTAAATGTTAATTAATGTGACATTATGTTTACATCAATTTATACTCGGCTATTCAATAACACTAGAAATTTATTTTATTAGGAAATCGTAAAAAAAATCCACACACCGTGCGCTCCTCCACACCGAGTGATGTGTGGCCCTACACATCGGGAGGTGCAACACATTTGAAGATTTCATAGCTTCCAAAGTGTTATACATTTTTTTGGTTTCACAAAACTATTGGACACACTTTAGGATGAGATCTATCGGTCTAATGGTCGTGGATTTTTATGTGTGCAGGCGAAAGATTTTTTCTTTTGCAGGTTCGTTCTCAATATTATATATAAAATATATATTTACACTTAGTAAATGAGTCACAATCTTAGCTTTGCATAGCCTCCTTTCTCCCTCGCAAACTAATCAAATACATGTAAATGCTCGGTCAACATCTATGATTATTTATTATACGGACATCTTGCAGATCCCATTTGCAGCACGTACAAATGAGAACACAATGCGTCTGTATCATCTTATATATATATATATATTGACATTCTTTAGTTCGGAGGTTCTAGACTAAGGGGGTCCATAAAGACACAAAGCACCGTACAACGTTGTTGCTGCTACATGCAAAAGTTTGCATTCGAGCATATTTTACAGTGGCATAACTTCAATCCTCTTTGGTATACCAAATCATTCCTGATCAACTTTAATTATTGACATCTCAATGCCAATTTTGAGATATGATCACGATTGATTTATGAGGTATACTGAAGGTATGCAGGGTTATGCTGCCGAAAAATATGCTTAAATATAAACTTCTGCATGTAGCAACAATCACATTGTACTATTCTTTGTATCTTTTTGGATGGACTCAAGTAAAATATTAACAAAAATATTTCACTTCTCATTTTCGAGATCTACTCTTCTTGATTTTAAACCACTCGCTTCTAGTCTTAGGTTAAGGTTGGGTGAGCTATACTAGCTAGTTAGGATGTGTTAATTTTATGACTCTAATCAGCATTATTTTATGGAGCTAATGCACTTTATTTTATGATGAATGTAGCATTAGAGATGGAAAAGTCTTGGGTAACGGAGCATCGGACTGATTATCCCATATACAAAGCTGGTTTGCTAAACTGGTTAGAATGAGCATTTCATGAGGATCAGATTACCTTTCGAAAAGGTTCAAATAGAGATTTGATTCCTTGACCATGCAAGAAGTGTCTGAATGAGAAATTAAGAGATAGATCCACAGTATTCGAGCATGCAATTTTTAATGCATGGTGGGACTTTTACGTTAATTGGTCTTCATGGTGAGAGATTTGGAGTCATCTCATCCTCAATGAATGTAGATTCAAAAACTAAAGGGTGCTCTCAACCTAATCAACCACTACCCGATGAAGATGTAATGATTCATGATGAAGGTCTTGTTGAAATCATAGAAAACAATGGTCAATTTTTCACATTTTTGAAAGATGTGGAGGAACCCTTCGTACCGTGGAATAAGATGTCAAGTCTAAAGTTTTTGTTAGAATTGTTCAGGATAAAGGCAATACACAGAATATGCACAACTATTTGCATGGATGATATTCTTGATTTGATCCGTTAGTTGCTGGAAGCAAACGATTTCCTGAATGCTTGGCTAGATGCGAAGAAAGAGTTTTGAAAATTAGCCGTTAATTCAGAGAAGATTGATGCATGTCCTAACGTGTGTATACTATTTTAAATTGCTTACGTGGACATGGTTTCTTGCTCGCAATGTGGAAGAATCCAGATATCGATGTGAGAATACTGATCGCTCCCACAAGAAAAAAATTCTGGCTAAGGTATTGCGTTAATTTACTCTTATTCCCAAATTACATATTTTGTTCATGTCGAAAAAAACAACAAAATGGTTGACTTGGCATAAGATAAATCAATCTAAAGACAGACTTATGCATCTTCTAGTAGACTCTCCTCAATGGAAGTCGTTCGATTCCGTATTTCCCTCTTTTACAGAAGAAAACAGAAATGTTCAATTAGGACTTGCTAGTGATGTTTACAATCCTTTCAAGAATATCATATTCTATTTGACCAGTAGTTGTCATGGCCTACAACCTTCCTCCGTGGATGTTCATGAAGTCAAACTTTATGGTGCTTAATTATCCTACTGATCCTGGTCCAAAAGCGCTTGGAAATGCCATCGACGTATACTTGAAATCGCTCATCGATGAGATTAAGCTTTTGCGTCATAATGGTTTAGAAACTTTTGATGCATATGCAAAGAATTCTTTTCAAATGCATGCCACACTATTGTGGACAATTAACAATTTTCCTGCATATGCCAACTTATCTGGTTGGAGTACAAAGGGAAAATATGTGTGTCCAGTGTGTATGGTATAGATGCCACATCTCTGCCTTTGTGAAAGTAAGAAGATGTATTGTTTGGGTCATCGTAGATTTCTTCTAGTATTGCATCGATAGCAAACCGACTTGCATAAGAATGATTTCACTGTTAAATCATGTTTTGCCTTAGATAGATTTCCGGTAAAGTTATGAAAACAGATACAACGCGACAATATGGACGTGAACTGATGAACAAGTTGTTGCATATGAAAGATGTTAGATTGGAAAAGACCTTTAAGAAAGATTTGAAAGGTTTGGAAAAGTCTTGGATTAAAAAAAGAGCATTTTCTTTATGGAATTATCGTATTGGAAAGAGTTAATAATACGCCACAATCTGGATGTAATGCATATCGAGAAGAATGTAACGGATAATGTTCTGGATATTTTTAATCTCACTGATTTGCCGAAAAACACAATTAAGTCTCAAAAAGATCTACAACAACTCGGTATTCGTTAGCACTTACATTTTATAGCAAAGGAGAGCGGTGGTTTCGACATGTCGGATGCATCTTACCATCTCGATGAAAGCAAACGATTACATATTTTATCATTATTAAATGATATTGTTGTTCCCGATGGATTTTTTCTAACATTTTTAGAATCATGAATGACATTCCAGAGAAAACAAGTGAGCTTAACAGTCATGACAACCACATCTATGCAAGTATTCTTTCCACTAGCCATGTGTGGTCTTTTACCTCATTCAGTCATCGAGCCAATTACCAAGTTAGGTCTATTCTTCAAGGTTGTTTATGCTAAAATGATAGACCCAAAATGACTAGATAAATGGGATGAAAAAATTGTTGAGACACTTTGCAAGCTGGAACACTTGTTTCCACCAACCTTTTTTTGATATCATGGTTCATTTGATAATTCATTTATCTAAGAGAAGTTGGGAGGAGTAGTTCGATTTCATTGTATGTACCCAATAGAGAGATACTTTAAAAAACTTAAATATTATGTGCTTAACCTTTCTAAATCAGAGGGATCAATGGTCAAGGTATACTTGATCGAGGAATGCATAGTTTTTTCCATGATGTACATAGACAGTGAGGAGAAATATTTCAAAAATCCTAAAAGAAATGATGCTCCTTATAATGAATTCGATGATGACCGCCCATCAATATTCGTGATCCAAGGTCGAGCAATTAAAAAAAATTCTCCTACCAATGCTAGATGATGAAAGAAACTTGGCACAATTATATGGGTTAAAACATATGCCCAAAATTGATCCGTTCTACCACGAATGAAAAAGTTGACATGGTAATTTGAGGGGTCTTAAGCGAGATCAATTTCATTGAATGGTTTGCTAAATGAATACAACAGATGAAATCTGAACAAGATAGTGCTTGGATTGAGGATTTCGATATGTTAGTTAGACCTTCGTTCAATTATGTGGACATACATAGAGGATATATCATAAATGGTTATAGATTCAAGAGCTACTCAGAATCTAATAGTAAGAAAGCAAATATACTATCTGACATGTTCGCCAAAAGCAACATAACTTCAGGTTATGATGGATACTACGACCAGATCATTGAAATAATTGAGAGGAGATATAAACATGATCATCGTGCGGTTCTATTCAAATGTGAATGGTACAGTATTTTTAAAGACACAGGCTTTAAGTTGGATCCAAATTCTGGATACATTAACCTCAATAAAAGAATAAGCATACTCGGTAGTGTGGAACTATTTGTCTTAGCATGTTAGGTAGACCAATTATTCTACATGGAAGAAAATGATAATCCAGATTGGACAATACCGATTAAAATAACTCCTCGAGGGTTTAATCAAGGCTCTGACAAGGAGGAGTATGATGATGACAAGGTTGATGTTTACAAAGAATACAAAGATGCATGAACTTCGATATGATTCTAATATATATATATATATATGTGTGTGTGTGGGGGGGGGTGTATGTGTGTGCGTATATATGTGTATATGTATATGAAGATTGTTATGCAACTGTAAATATCCATTACTTTTCTTGTTAAAAATACGAATATTTCTTCTTCAGGTTCAAAAATAATTGCCCATGATTATGAATATCAGATGTGGTTACTCTAAAATAATGCAGATGGTTCAGACCCGTTTATCTAGATGGAATGATTGAGATTAGGATGAGCGAGGAGGTGAGCCACCACAGTCTGAGGTGATTGAGAGGGCCGAGAGAGCATCCAAGATGAGAATGATGCTTTTGCGGTTGTGGCCAATCCACATGTTCATCCAATAACCGATGTTGATGGGGCTTCGTTGTCAGGTAACCCGACGTGGGCCTTTGGTAACATGTTTCATTTCACGGCTAAATTAGAAAATCAGAGCAACAAAGAGACATTTGGATTTTAATTAAAAGGCTCCATTTGAAGACTTCTATTAATCTTGAATAGTGATACTTAAACATATCAGTGACGTAAGGGGAGGGGCCCTATTAATGCATCCTGTTAAGTAAATTAAAGCTTGAAGAGAGGGTGAAGGTGCATCTGAATAAGGCATGCTAGGTTTTAGATGAGTATGCGGGGTCATTTTCCAGTCGATTGTCCATCGTGGCATGAACAAATGTACCGATACATATTACAGACTTTAGGAATGTCCCCGCCATTCTAAGAGCTTCCATAATTTCTGATATGAAGGTATGTTTTATTTAGAAAACATTTTCGTTAAATATCCGATTTATCTAATTTTTTCGTATGATATACAAAACATTTTTGACCGGAGTGATGATCCCTAGCTCAAGGAAGGGATCTTGCATCGGATGGTGAAGCTACATCGTGATGCCAGAGCGAGGGGAAAGAAGGTTATACTTTTGTTCAGTTGATAATTCAATTGATACGATAATTAATTAATCTTCTTCAAAAATTCTAAAAGCATTACGGTCGCTTCTCGACGATGATTGAAGCATTAGCCAATCCCTCCCAGATTAGCATCCAACCGAGTGGGAGGCAACAATATAATACTGGGGAAGTGATGAGTTCAAGATGAGATATGCGAACTATATAGTATGATTTATTAATCGTGAAATTATGCATATGTTTATAATGTCGGTATGCTCTCCTATATTATAGGTTTATTCAATGAAAAATACATTGAATAGGAAAAAAGCAACAAGTCCAACCCATGCCTTGGGAAGTACTAGTCTAGACAATCTGAAGCACACACATGTAAGTTATTTCATTTAACATACTTACATAACAAGGATGAATTGATAAGAACATAATCGTTATATATAGTTGTATAGGCGGTGACAGGGGATGAGTTGGGTCATGTAGTCTCTTTGAGATGACTCAACATGCCACAGATAAGGAGGGCAACATATACTTCATTCGTGAGACCTATGCAGAAGCCCACGTAAGTCAATAATTTATTTGTTTGTAAAAATTCTAAAAATATATATCTTATATAGTCGATTTGTTAACGAATTTATGAATGATTGAGTTCATCAACAACCAACGACCTTTGGATCAAGGATCCTTAGATCACATACATTCGAGCGATGAGGCATTTTGCCACGTTCTGCCTCCAAGTCGCAAAATCCTAGACGAGTCTTCCCTCCATCATCACAACATGCTGGACGAGTCTTATTGGGTGGCGCAACTGCCACCAAGTCGAGCTTCCATGGATGAGGCAATGGTCCATCACAACAGGAGTTTGACTTGCTGAAGCAGAGTATGGGAGAGATGTGACATGACCTCGAAAGGTCACACGCGAGGAAGATCAGTTTCGAGAAACCGTGCAACAGAATGCCCAGACTATGCAGCAGAATGCACAGATGATGCAGGAGATGTATATGTTGATTGCTGAGTTGTCTGGGAGGAGCACATGTAGTTCGGCTCCAACCCTTCCACGTCGAGTCCACAATAAGGATCCACCCCCTATTTGTGCTTAGAATTTATGATGTTTTTTTCTTTATTCAAGTAGATAAGAACATATTCATCTACATGTTGTATGTAACATACATTTTATCTTCAATGTACACATATATGATATGATTTGATGGTTTGGTTATGCAAGTTACATTTAAAATTGTGGTGTGAGCAATAGAGATCTTGAGTGATACACAGGTATTTTAGCCCCGCATATACTGCATATAAATGTAGCAGTCATTGATATATAAACTATTTACGGCAGTAAAAAAGCCACGATAAATATCTAATAGATTTTGCGATGTCTTTCGCGACTGCCATCCGTTACAATGGTAGCTTTAATCGCCGCGAATAGTAATAGTGACATTAAACTTAGCGTCATCGTGATCGTGACAGAAGGGTCTTATTCGCGATAGTTGTTGGCTGCCAAATGATGTAGTTTCCGGTAGTGCTAATTATTTGTTGTTTGATTGAATTAGATTGTTAATTAATTTAATATGATTAAATTTATTATATCTAATTAAAATAAACACTCTATTTATGAATAGAGATGTAATTCCCTTGAAAGAATTATTTACATGAATATGACTCATAATAATTAATTAAAGTTTGAATGAGATATGATGGATAATATAATTGACATCCATGGTCTCTCGTCAAGACGAAGGGTTCTATCGCCATGGATTGTATGCAGGAGACATGGGTCCGAAGTGATAGATCCTACAAACAAGCACACATGGATTGGGTTTTTTGCTTCTCCAAAGAGTAAGGTCATATGTGTAGTGACCCCAATATCGGTTCCTCATATTATTGGAGTAATATTGGATTGTGTATAGCGAGTTCTATTCCTATTGACGGTTCATTCAATTAACAACGATTCAACATCACCTTAGGGGTGGTGGGTGATGACCGAGACTCGGGTGAATAAAATAGAGCTTAGGGTCGTTGCGACCCGGATCTCGGAAATCAGTCAGTCAACAAGAAAAACATGAAGCAGACCACCAATCAAGCAGAGGAAATAATAAAAATCAAATAGTGTCCCTGGCTATGAGATTAGCCTGGTGTAGCACCCAGGGTCGGACTCAGGGAGCACGAGTTGGCTTTGCGGCCTACGAAGTAGTCAAAAAATGAATATAAAGCAAAAACAAATAATTTTTTGGTGGTTTTTAATGTTTTTATATTTTTTGGATTTTTGATTATGAAGGAAAAGAATAAAAAGATAAAAACAATCACATTCAACCAATTATTTAAATGCTCAAAAATAGTCCAAAAATTCCAACAAAAATATTTTTAGGTTTTATGGATTTTTTACTGTTTTTGGTGAATTTTTGAGGTTTTTTTATGATTTTTATGGAATTTTCTAAAAATAAAAGAAGGCAGAAACAGAAGAAAACTGTCCAGTCAGGCTTGAAGGACCAATTTAAATTATAAAATGGTCCTAAAAGAGCCTGGAGGTAATTTTTATGAAAAATAGAAGTAATGAAGAAAATTTAGGAAAAGCGTTTATTATTTTTGGAATTTTCTATAATTTTTTAGAATTTTTATGAGTTTTAAAAGTTTTTTTAATTTTTACGGTTTTATAAATCCAAAAAGAGCCAAATTTACTCAAAAATTCAAACAAATAAAAACTAACAAACCTAATTTTTTTAGAATTTTTGAGGGAGTTTTTATATTTTTTATGATTTTCTAATATAAACAAACCTAAAAACAACTGTTTTTGAATTTTTAAAAATATTAAAAAGGCTAAAAAATGTAACCAAAAATTAGGGAAAATTTTACACAGTGGCAGGAGCCACGTGTCCAACTTTCACAAAATTTGGGTTGAATTTGATATTTTATTCAAATCACACAAAAGCCCATAGTGCACAGGGACCCAAATGCAATAAAAATAAGTTCCAAGGGCCTAAAAGTAACAACTCCAGAAAGTAGGGGGTCTCGTGACAAATTTACAAACTCCCACGCACGTGGCATGTGGTCTGGGCACAGAGGGACCTATTTGCAATGAAACTTACTTCCAAGGACTTAACAGCAATAGGTGCTACAAATCCAGAAGAGAAGTTCTAAAATACCCAAACAAATTCAACACATGTCAAATAAAATCATTCACAGGGGTATGGATGCAATTATCAAAAAGTATTTTTCATTTATTAATACATCCAAACAACAACCCAGAACATGCAATTTCACCAAACAACAACGTGACGACGCACGTGTCTCACATTCACAGGGATGAAAAATCAAATAACATAAAGGTCCAAGTCCTAAGTACAATTTTTCCAAAACAAAATGAACTATATAAAATATTTACAGGACTAATTAATAAAAACAAAACCAGAGGGGGCTTAAATGGAATTTACCCCTTATTATCCGAGGGCTGGAGGCGCGCCACGTGTAGGATCCAACGGCTGTGGGGCGTTGTGCCTCAACGAAGATTGCCGGCTCGGATTTGATGGTTGAGGGCTAGCCACTGTGATATCAGACGGTGGCTGCTCTGTGGCTAACCCTTCGCCTAGGTGGACGGCGGAGAGGGAGCCACGTAGATGATCGGAAGGCTATGGAGTGGGCTCGCCTCTCCTCTGCGACAGACGCTCCAGATGAGGTCCTGTCTCTGATCTGACGGCTGCTATCTCCTCGCCAATGGACGGTCGTGATCAAAACTGGGCGAGGGGGCTCGATCTGACGGCGATGGAGGATGCTCCAAGAACACGTGGCCGACGAAGTTCGCCGGCCCGATACTTGCGCTGGATGCCTCCTCTGCTGCTGCTAAGGTGCAGAATAGATCCGCCAAGACGCTCCGCAGCTGCCGAGCTCCACCGATGACGTCGGGCGGCTCCGAGGAGCTCCGGCGACGAAGGAGGAGCTGGGGCTCCTGTTCTTGAATGCGTCGACCCCCAGATGGGTCTCTCCTGACCTGAAAAGTAGCACAGTAAGCTCCTGGGTCGAGGGCAAAGTGCCTCGACTCAGTTAGAGGCGAAATGGGTGGCTGGCGCGTTGGGGCGGATGATCTCCGGCGAAGCGACGGTGGTGGAGATCGAAATCCTTGCTCTGGGGAGAGATATGGAGTGTGAGTGGGTGCAAAAGGTGAGGAGAAGTCTCGTGGGTGTGATGGTCGGGTCCGATGATCGAGAGGGTGACGGACATGGTCGGAATCGACGACCGACGGCGAACGGGTGAATTGGGTGTAATCAAAAATTCGAGAAATATGGAAAGAATTGAGTCTACCTGATGCGTGGGTTCGATTGGGATTGAGCTCGCAGAGCTCTGGTCTTCTCCTCAAGGGTCGTCAAAGGCCCGAGGCTCAGGCGCTGCTTTGGGCGGCGTGCGGCGGCGAAACGTCGCCGGATCAGTGACGTGGTGCTCCTCCTCCTCTCTGCAACACGCTGGCCGCTAGCTATCACTCTAGGGAATCGGGAGGAGGTCCTGGGTGGAAGGGGCGATGCCAAAGATGGCTGGGAAAGTGCGGCGGAGCAGGAGATAAATAGTGCTAGGGGTCCGGCTCGATGAGAGTCGGGCACGCACGTCGATGCACGGACCTTTAAAATCCACCTCGGGTGTGGATCTCGGATCTGCAGGGAAGGATTAGGACCTAGGGTTTAAGGGTTTGGTTGTCGGATCGAGCGTGGAAAAAGGAGAGAAGTCGGGTCGTCCCTCGGATCCGCAAGGGAAGAGGGTCCGCGGGGGAAGTTGACCAGGGTCAACATCCCCCGTGGACCAATGGGAGCGTAGCTTTTATTAAAAGTTTTGGAAATTGAATAAAAAATAATAAATGGTCGAATTTTGAAAAAATTAATCACATGAAAAATGTTTCTTTATTTTTAAATTATTTTTTGTGATTTTTATTTTTTTGAAACATAATTTAGGTATTTACAAAATATTATTATTATATACAGATATATACAAATGTATTTTTGATTTTTGATTTTTAGTTATTTATTTTTGGATAAATTATTCAAATTTTATATTTTATTTATTTATAGAATAAAATTTGGAATAATATGATATTTTTATTTTATTTTTATTAATTTTTTTCAAGGGTTAAATAAATAGTTATATACACACATATATATGGTCTATATACAATATAGGTTTTTTATTTTATTTTATTTCTTTTTATTTTATTGTTGTTTTTATAATTTTTATTTTATTTATTTACAATATGAAATATGGGATATGTACATATTTTTATGGAATTTTTATTTATCTATTTATAAGGGAAAATAAATAGGTTTGTGGTTTTATGTACGTGACATATATACAATGGAGAAGGAATTTTAAGTTCTTTTTAATTTTCTTTTATTTTTCTCATTTTTATTTTGATGTTATATTTACAAATATATACAAAGAATTATACAGCCATTTTTATTGTTATTTAGATGAAAATATTTTTATTTATAAACATAGGTATATGTACACACAAGTGCTTCCCTATCTCCCTCTACTTGGGTTCTTTTTGCGGTCAGGCCCATGCTGAGCCCTCCCTTGGGATTAGGTCGCTCAATATTTATTCTAAATATCACCCTCTTTTTCTTTTATTTCTTTATTCTTTTATTTATGCACAAAAACATGCTAATTATTTTATTTTACACAATGCATGCTGAATGATAATTATTGCTATTTACAAGAATATACATGTGTTTTGCATAGGTTTTGTAGCTAAAATAAAAGAATAAAGAGTGATGAATGGGTATTCATCACCCCCCTATACTTTAACTTTGCTAGTCCCTTAGCAAACACTTATTTGAAAAAGAAGTGAAAAAGAGAAAGAAAAAGAGGAGAAAATGCGTGGATCAATGCTGATTATTAAACTTGCCTTCATTAAATTGAGATATGGAGCTCGATCAGATCCTTGGATTATTAATGTGTCGGAACCTTATTTGGACTTAAGCTTCAAACCTAACAGCCTTTGAGCTCCACCAATCTATGGACAAGACTCCTTAATAAACCAGAACATAACAAGTCTACATACACAAACTCTAATGACCATGAATCTTTCCTTGTACGATGTAAGTGATATGTAGCTCCCCACCTCAGAAGTAAAAAAGAAACACCCTCCCTCAACCTGGTAACTCTAATGCCTCGGTCTAGAAACTCTTTCCTCGAGAAGTGGGGTATTCCCTTCTAAGTTCAAGTGCAACCGGCTCAAGAAGAGGGGGAAGAAGAGAATGGACCATGGCCAGTGTAGCCATGTATCCTTGGGAGCTCTAACCAGTGTAGCTGAGTCTCCCGCTGCAAGCTTCATGAGATAGAACATGTATACCATAAGCTTTTGCTTTATTTGACTATATACACTCCGGTGGGATTATTAAATTTTCAATCCGACCCACCACTTTTTTGGAGTTCTTTTCTTTTTGCACACATTATTTTTTTTCATGTGCATATGTACAACATATCTACATGGTGCAACATATATACAAGGAGTTTTTCCTCTTGAGCCAGTAGACTATCCCTCTTTTGAAGCTTTATTGCAACCCACGGCTTCTGTCTTTAGACTTCATAACCACCAGAACAAGTTGAGACGCACTTCCTTCACTAGAAGAAGAAGAGAGGTTCCTCCTAGAAGTACTACCCTCATATGCTACCCTAAGCCAAAGGAAACTGCCTCCTCACCACCTCATCCGTGGAGAGCTAGGTGCGAAGTGCTGGTGCAAGTCAAGCCATTGTCTCTGAGAGTCATGCGTGTGTTGTTAAGTGCTCTACTTAGGCTCATCAAGATGACATATGCTCATAGCCTAGTGGACTCAAAGAATTAAGTCACCATGAACCTGAAAAAGCCTTAACCCTAAGCCCTATAAGATTTCTCTTATTGTTAGGTGGATTAAGATCTTCATCAAGCTCCATTTTCCAATTTAATTCAAGGCTAGTTTAAATGTCAACTATAATCCAGGCAAAACTATACAAATATTTACAAAGATGCTATTTACAAATATTTACACATGTGCAAAATTTTTGAAAAATGTTTTGAAACCATGGATGTATGCATGAATGCAAGTTTTGCAAAATATGTACACAAATTTACACGAGGTTTTTGCAAACTTTTGATTTTTAAAACATTTTGGAAAAATTTTGTACTATATACATAGTTTTGATAAGAAAATATTTACACACTATTTACACAAAAAGTTTTTACAAACATATTTACAAAAATAATTTTGTACAAAAGCTATGTATGTGCAATAAAAGAATGTTTATTGACAAGGGAAAATTTTTTAAATTTTATGGATTTTTGGGTTTTTAGCCATTTTTATTTATTAACACACTCACACAAAGTACGAGTTATGGCTAAAGTATTTATGAAATACATACACCCCCCTGTACTTAGCTCGAACGATGTCCTCAGAGTGATCAAGAGCGATGAAGAAGACATAACTCGTGCTTAGTATAGGGAAGTGAAAAGGAATGGCTATATACAAAGATGAGTCAAAGAATAGAATGAAGAGAACTCGGTGTTTCCCCCTATACTTAGGATCAAGTAATCCTAAGTATAGCAAGCTGTACATGAAGGGAAATCTGAGTGAAGGATGTACAGGTTCTACCCCCCTATACTTAGGGTGAAATATCCCTAAGTATAGGCAGCAAAATAGGGGTAGAAGGAATCAAAAGAATACCCGAGAGTCCTACACCCCCCATACTTAGGGTAAAGTACACCCTAAGTATATCAAAATCATAAGATGAGAAAAGGGATGTGGGACTAAAGAATAGAGTGATATGGACAACTGGATCTATACAGGTCGGAAGAACAGTGATAATCAGGCGTGAGATGCAATGGATGTGAGTCAAGAGACCACATCTCACGCAAAGTGAATAGGGGCAACATCAATGACCCACGGCTCATGATATAGATATGGCTTGAGCCGCTGGCCGTTCACGCGAAAGGTACTCTCAGAAGACAACTCAGATATGTCAATACTCCCATTGTTGTGTACCTTTCTCACTAAATAGGGTCCCTTCCATTTGCTCTATAGCTTCCCTGGGAATAATCTAAGCATAGCATCAAACATCCATACTCTCTGTCCTGGCTCAAACTGCTTGTGGCTGATATGAGAATCATGCCACTCCTTCACTCTCTCCTTATAATGTAGGCTGTTTGAAAAGGCGATATCACGAAGCTCCTCCAGGGCTGCTAACTCTGCCCTCCTCTGATCTCCTACACTCTCTGGATCCAAAAGTATATCAGTGACAACCCAAAGTGACCTATGTTTCAGCTCAACAGGTAAATGGCACGACTTGCCATAAACGAGATGAAAGGGAGATGTACCCAAAGGAGTCTTGAAAGACGTCCGATATGCCCACAAGACCGAGTCCAAAAGCTATGACCAATCCTTTCGGTCAGGCAGACGACTTTCTGCAATATAGTCTTGATTTCCCTGTTCGACACTTCGGCAAGACCATTCGTCTGAGGGTGGTATGGAGTGGCAACTCGATGGTCTATGCTGAACTCGCTAGCAAGGGCCTTTACCTTGTCGTTGATGAAATGAGACCCCCCGTCAGATATCAACACTCGAGGTACCCCGAACCGTGAAATGATATTCTTCCTCAAAAATCTGCAAACAGTCCTAGTATCTGCGGTTCGGGCGGGGATGGCCTCAACCCAATGACTCACATAATCAACGGCCAACAGAATGTACTCAAATCCCTGACTCCTAGGGAATGGACCCATGAAATCGATGCCCCATACGTCAAAAACCTCACAGAAGTGTATGGGCTGCATCGACATCATATCACGTTGTCCGCAAGTGCCCATCCTCTGACAGTCAGTACATCTCTTCACGAACTCATCAGAGTCCTTGAAGAGAGTAGGCCACCATAGGCCAGATTGGAGCACTTTCTGTACCGTTCTCCTCCCTGAGTGATGTCCTCCTGCCTCCAGCTTGTGGCAGTAAGTAAGGACGCTGTGGTGCTCCTCCTGAGGAATGCACCTACGCTAGATACTATCCCCTCCCTCATGGTAAAGGACGGGATCCTCCCAATGGTAAAACTTGGCCTTCGCGAGGAAGGTCTCAAGTTTCTGCCTGGGCCAATCTTGTGGAACTTTCTTGGCGAAAAGATAGTTCACAATATCGGTGTACCATGGGAGCGAGGCAATTGCAAGGATCGCCTCATCTGGGAAGGTCTCACAAATAGGGTCAATCTGCTCAGAATCCTCAAGATACTCCAATCGGGAGAGATGATCCGCCACCACATTCTTGACTCCAGGTTTATCCTTAATCTCTATATCAAACTACTGGAGTAGAAGGATCCATCTGGTCAATCTGTCTTTGGCATCCTTCTTTGCCATGAGGTACCTGATGGCGGTATGATCAGTAAAGATGGTCACTCTAGATCCAATAATGTACGATCTGAACTTATCTAGGGCAAAAACTACGATTAGCATCTCCTTCTCAGTGACTGTGTAGTTCCGTTGTGCGGCATCCAATGTACGGTTAGCGTAGTGAATAGCAAATGGGACTTCATCCCTCCTCTGTCCCAGCACGGCCCCCACGGCAAAATCGGAGGCTTCCGTCACGATCTCGAATGGGAGAGATCAATCATGTGGCTGAAGGACAGGAGCCTCTATCACACAGCTCTTGAGAGTCTCAAATGACGATAGACACTTATCATCTACAAGGAACTCGGTGTCTTTCGTCAGCATATCAGTCAACGGTCGGGTACTCCGTCTGAAATCATGAATGAACTGTCGGTAGAAACCGACGTGCCCCAGAAAAGACCGTAACTGCCACAAGTTCGACGGTGGATTGAGTTTGCTAATGACATCCACCTTGGCCGGATCAACCTCCATACCCCTGTTGAAGATGATGTGGTCAAGCACCATCCCTTGAGTCACCATGAAGTGACTCTTCTCCTAAGATAATACCAAGTTAACCTCTATGCATCACTAAAGGACTCGGTCTAGGCAGTCAGGACAGGAGTCGAATCCGTCGCCGTCGACCGAGAAATCATCCATGAAGACCTCCAAGAACTCCCCCACCATGTCCGAAAAGATAGACAACATGCATCTCTGAAAAGTCGCATGGGCATTGCATAGCCCAAATGGCATGCGTCTGAAGGCGTATGTGCCGAAGGGACAGGTGAAGGTGGTCTTGTCCTGGTCCTCGGGCGCTATGGCCACCTGATTGTAGCCGGAGTACCCATCCAAAAAGCAGTAGTGGCTCTTCCCTGCCAGTCTCTCAATGATCTGATTTATAAAGGGGAGGGGGAAATGATCCTTCTTGGTGGCCTGGTTGAGTCGTCTGTAATCCACGCAGACCCGCCAAGAAGTGGGTACCCGGGTAGCAATCTCCTCTCCGGACTCCGTAACCACTGTAGTGATGCCCGTCTTCTTGGGCACCACATGTAACGGACTGACCCACATGGAGTCGGAGATGGGGTAGATAAAATCGACGCTCCACCACTTCGAGATTTCCTTCATGATAACCTCTCTTAGATTCGGGTTCAGCCGCCGCTGGAACTCACATGATGGCTTTGCCTCATCCTCGAGATAGATGTGGTGAGAGCACATAGCCGGACTGATCCCTTGGAGATCTGCTACACTCCATCCTATCGCCTTGCGGTTCTTTTCAAGAACCCCCATCAGACGGGATTCTCGCTCTCCAGTCAAATCGGCGGAGATAATGACTGGGTACATCTCATGCTCACCCGCAAGGAACCTATACTTCAACGACACTGGTAGTGGATTCAGCTCTGGACAAGTCGGCGCTGACAAATCTGGCTTCTGAAGAATCCACGTGTATGCTGCCAAATCTGCACTAGAAAATGAGAACTCTTTATCGCAAACTGGATCTGGAGAAGGCTGCTCAACTGGACTGTCTCTGCTCTGCATGGCATCAACCTCCTCCCTAGCTGTAGGTCAGTAGAAGTCAGATCTGGTATAAACTCATCAAACTCTACCCAATCAAAATATGACTCCGAGGGGATTTGTATCACCATCACAAAACAACTCTATCTCGCGGTCGAGAACTGAATCTGCCGATGAAAACTATCCTGGACCAGGAATGCGCTCTCCAAGCTATCCTCTGCTGGCGTCTCTGCATCAGCGGTCTCTGAAGGTAAGAGGATGGCCTGTGCATTTGGATCTGCCCAAACTGCCTCATAATCTGTGATCACAAAGTCGCAGTCCTGGTGGATGTCTCGCCCTGCCTCTGTCATCTCCTCTGAATTGGTGGATGGCTCTGAGCATGTTAAATCTCTGACTCGGATGTCCTCGACCGTCTCTATTTGTACACTCTCGCCCTCAACGCGAAAGTATACCTTCCCGCTATCATGGTCGGTCACTGCCTTGGATGTGGCCAAGAATGGGCGACCTATATTGATGGGGGTATCGGTCACAGACTCAGGGATCTCCATGTCCAACACAACGAAGTCCACGGGGAATTGTGATGAACCTCCATTTCATCACCTTTATTCTATCATTTTGACCTTGAAAACCCCAGTAACTGCATGTAAATAGCATCAATTTGTACATAATAGCATTTATTATTTATTGTGTTCATTGTACATAAAATAAGGGTTTTAATGTCAAAATTATAGAATAAAGGGGAGAAAAGAAAAAGGAATAAAATATCGCAAATATTTTATGACCCGAACCCCGAGACCAAGGCCAACATGGAATTGGTCGACAAGGAATAAAGTAGGGGGAGATAAGGGCCAGTGTATAATAAATACCCCATTTATTCATGCATTTATTTATGCATTCTTGACACCTAATTTGTATACAATTATTCATTCATCAAATAAAGAAACTTTGTTCACGAAAGTTGTAGATAATAATGTAAATAAAAATACAAAATTGAGTTTGTGTAAAAATAATACTCAGTGTACATTTTATACCCAGAATAAAAAGCCAAAATCTCAACTTCACAGACCCATATCTTGCAAGTAAAAACTCCAAATCACCAAACCCACCTTTAGTTGTATATAACTTTCCAAGAACTATTTAATAAAATTGGTTCCATAAATTTTTAAGTCCATCTGCAAAAGTTAGGTTTTTGGCCTTCATTGTGCAGCTTGCCTGATTAAAATATTCAATTTATTCATTATCCATTATTTTAATCAAATTATATTTGTATAATTTTGTAAATAATATATGTAATACATGTACATATTGAGATTAGAATAAAACTAAAAAGGGCTTATAAAATAAAATAAGTATATGCAAGATAATAGGCATAATACCTATGTCAAGTATATATCTAAATAAAAGAAGGGAAACATGCTTTAATCCTTTCATATTTTTTTATAATATTGTAAATATTACATATAACTTATGAAAAATACAAATTCAAAATAAAAATCAAGAAAATATATTTAATAAATTAAGTACATAGAATTTATAGGTAAAATACCTATAAAGTACACCTACATATACATATACCTAATTATTTAAAAATGGAAATAAACCCATAAAAATTAAATAAAAATACCCTCACACTCATAAAAATAAATTATAAATTTATAAAATAAGACAATAAAATAATTAAACAAAATAAACAAAATAAAAATAAAATACACAAAATACATGTAAATACATACATAAATACCTTATTAAAATAAAACCATAATAAAATACATTGAAAAATTAAATAAAAATCATAAACAAATACTACATGAATTAATACACATTTTTTATTTTATAAGAAAATTTTAAAAAATATTTATTATGGTAAATAAATCATTTTAGAATAAAGTTTCCTGTTTTGTCCTCTAGCGGCCGAGGTGGACCAATGGGGTGCCAGCCTTGGTTGACCGCCCGGTCAACTGTCGCATCTGGGACCTGGCGTCTCTGAACTGTCTTTTCCCCGGATTTTGTCCCTGTTTTACGGCCATCTCGTCCATCGATCGAGCTCTCTTTCTTCACAAGAAATGATCCCTGATGATCACTGATACCCGCCAATATCTTAGATCAACTTGATGCTCATTGGATTAATCAATAAACGCCGGTCAATAAGGGTCCATCCCAATGTTTATAAATAAGAAGCTTCGCCCCCTCCTCAAATTTGGCCAATTTAATCCACCCAAAAGCCTTGATTTCGATCCTGGGAGGTTCCTTGTGACAGGGGGAGCATCGCAGCGACTTGAATCGGCCGGAGGAGGGAAAGTTTTGACGCGGCGGAGCTCCGGCGTCCGTCCTGCTCCCTGGTGGCCCCCAGGTATAAGAGCTGCCCTTTATTGTATTTTAGGTAGATTTTAGTGTTAGCTTTTCATTCCTGTTCTTAGTTTAGTCTTTAGTTAATTAGCGTAACTTAATATCGAAAGATCGAAGTTCGCCAGAGCTCCGCTCCGGCGACTTCTTCACCGTGATCTCGACCGTTTCTGACCGCCACGTTCACCCCACTTCGTTCCCCATCGCGTTCTCCATCTATCTCTCATCTTTGTTCAACCAAGGACCTCTGGTCTTTGCGAATCGGAGCTCTACCTCCGCCTATCGTCGGAGCTCCTCCGCCCAACCGCATTTTGCGCCAGAGCTTCAAAACCCGGGGTCGAGGAGATGGCTCTCGCATCCCCGGTTCTTCCTATGCAGGTCAAACGAAGAAAGGAGCCCATCTGGGCTCGACTCGAACCAGGAAGAGGCTCCTGGAGGTCCCGACCTTCATCAACCTCGCCCGAGCTCCTTGGACCTCCAGGAGCCATGGCGAGACCATCAGCAGACGTGGAAGGCCTCCAGCTACGTCCAGACCATCTCAGACGCGAGGGAGAAGCCTGGAGGAGCCCAAGCTTCACGATCGAAGCTCGCCGCGCGCGAGCTTCTTCCCTGTTCTTCCAGGGTGCTCCAATGCCGTCGGAGTAGGAGGCCCGACCCAGATTGAACGAGGACCGTCAGATGAAGCCCTGCACCCACCGTCCGATCAGCGAGGCTGATCTAATCACAACCTTCATCTGTGAACCGGTACCCACCGTTGGATGTGCGACGTGTGTCCAAGTGAAGCCTTCATCGCCGTCCGTCAGTGCCTAAATAAGGGGTAAATTTCTCATTTAGCCCCGGCTATTTTGTATTTATTGTTTAATCCTGTAAATAAAAGTTGCAGTTTATTTTATCTTGTAAATTTTGCATGGACCCCCCTGTATCTTCATGAAATTGCTATGAGGTCCAGTCCACGTCACCTCACGTGTACCCCCACGTGAGGTGGCTAAATTGCACAAGCACCCCTGTATGTCTGTATATTTGCCTTTAGTCCATAAAATAAAAATTCAAGTGTAATATTTTTGTGAAAAATTGCATGAAAGCCCCTAGACTTTCTGAAATTACTTTTCGTTCCCTGTGGGTACGGATCACGTGTAGTCCCACGTGATGGGTATTTTGCGCTGGGGTCCTTGCAGATTTTGTATTTCACTTTAGCCCTTAAATTTGCAAGCCACGTGTTATATTTTTTGTGTTTTTGCACAGAAGCCTCTGACTTTATTTTTATTTGCAAAAATGCCCCTGCCAGGCCATATATTTTTGTATGCTTTGTCCATTTATTTCATGCCTCATATTAACTTGAAAAATTTTGCAAAAATGGATATAAGCTCCTGTTAGCTTGCTCTTGCATGTCATATTTTTAGTTTTTAATTTTATTGCATTTTTGCATTTATTAAAAATAAAAACTTGCATTTTATTTACTGTCTAGCGTATAAAATACCAAAAAAATAGTAAAACACCTCGAAAAATTCCAAAAAAATTAACTATGGTCTATTTTATCATAATTAAGTGTCATTCCGAAAATCATTAAAAATCTCAAAAGAAAAACCTTAAAAATTCAAAAATACTCAAAAACTTCTATTATAAAAAATTCTAGAAAACCCCAAAAATTGCAAACTCAAGTTCTGTAGTTTCTATATTTTAACCTCTTTACTTTAAAAATGGTTTGGAAAAATTTTGTGGCTGTGTGATATTTTTAATTACCATTTTACCCTCAACCAGTAGCTAAATCCCTGTTTTCCTTTATTTTGCTATTTAAAAATATCAAAAACATTTTGAAAAATACCCAAAAATCACAAAAACAGTAAAAAAATCATGAAAATACCAAAAAGATTATATTTCTGTATTTTTGTGTGTTTTTGTATATTTTTTATAAATATTGTATCACTCCTCTCTCTCCTTTATATATATATATATTCCCCTATTGAAAAAGAAAATTTAAAAAAAACATATACATACATATATATATCCGCATATTTATTATATATATAAAAATATAAAAATTAAATTAAAAAAATAAATAAATTAAATTAAATTAAATATAATGAAAACCCACAAAAATAGGCTTCACACAAGGATGACTCTGTGGTACATGCACATCATAGGTTACTGCATTTTTGTATTGCTATCTGTAGTTCGACCTCTACATGCTTGTTCACTGTACATTTTGTGGTAGAGTAATAAATGTTAATTCACACTTTTGGGAATCAATTGTTTTATTCTTTTATTGTGGGTTAATTGCTGACTAACCGATGTTCTGTGAGCGGTCGCCTCAGCGACAACATAATTTTGACCCTCACAAAATGTCAGTTATCAAATTGCAGACCCTAAATCGTGATGACAACGTCCTTCAGCAACCCCTTCGGCCTCTTGACAGATCAATCAAAAACTGAAGGACTGTCATGCTCTGTCGTAGAGTGCCCAACTTGAAGCGGTCAAGAAGGGCTGCCGGAAGGAGGTTGATCGAAGAACCGCTGTCTAATAGAGTGCGGTCGAACCTCTACACTCTGATATGGCATCTGACATATGGGGCTCCTGAATCTGGCCTCTTGGCCGACAGACGGTTCTGAATCGTGAAAAACGTGGCTATGGTCAGCACATGGATCTCTGACTGGTGGTTCCTCCTCTTCTTCCTAACTGTAGTCCTGTCTCTAAGTGATCTCTGGAGAAGAGGGATGTGCTGCAAGGCCTCCTGAAGAGTCAGTTGAATGTGAAATCTGTCGATCATCTGCTGGCTGAACTCTTACTGCTATCTCTTTTTGGGATTTTCGGTTTTCTTCCTCTTCCCCATGTGGAGTGCTCTAGGGAAGGGGACCACAGGGTCCATCTCAGATGAAGGACTAGGAGAGGGCCTCAGCTGCTCAAGCACGGTAGAATCCACACATACATCATCATGCACCACAGGTGGATCAAAATAAAATAAACCCTTTCCTTTATTGCCAGATAAGTCCTGAGATACATGAACAAATGGAAAGACTACAGGACTAGCAGAAGTAAAAACGGTGGCATCAGCACCACCCTCGGCATGTCTTGCGGCATCATCACCGCGCTCTGGCTCGGCAACACTGGTGGCATCAGTACCACCTCCTCTGTCTGGTGAAGTGACGGCCTCAGTACCGTCGGTGGGATCAGCATCCATGGTGACATCGGTTCCACCGTCATCATCTATAGCGGCATCAGCACCGCTCTCCTCCTCGCCTTGCGCTCTGGAAGTGGCCTGGGGGTGTCGCTCAGACGAGGCGCCGCCTGCTAGCAACCTACCGCTCCTAAGTGTGACAAAGTCAATATCAAAAAGATAGGCAGACATATCACCAAAAGCATCACTAGGAGTGGCATACTCTGTGAAATCTACCTGCTCAGACTTCCTCTTCAGATTATTCGGGTTCGGCTCAATCTGGGCAGGGATGGCGACCTTCCCTCTCACAATCTCCCGCATCTCCTGGCGGAACTCGTCCATCTCCCGTCTGAAAGTAGCCTGCTGATTGCTAAGGAGGCGGGCTATGTCGTCCAAGGCGGGGTTCTCATAGGATGGCCCATGAGAACCTGACGGGTAGCCTCTTTGGTAGTGAGGCTCCTATTGTGTTTGGTGCTGCTGGTGAGAGGGGTATGACTGGGGATGATACTGCTGCTGCTGAGGCTGCTCTCGCCTCCAGGACTGTCCCTGCTGATGGGGATGAGGACCATATTGTGAAGACTGCTGCAGCTGTGGTACACTGAGGGCTGCTGCTGGTGGTGATCTCTCTGATAGCCGTACTGGCCACCCTGAACCTGAGGTTGCTGCTGGGAACTGGTACCTCCGGCTGACCAATGGAATCCAGGATGATCTCGTCGGATACCAGGCTGGGGCGGTCGTACCAAATCCTGTTTACGTCCATCAACAACTCCTTCTCAAAGGTAACTGGTGGGAGTACGGCTAGAGGCTGATCCGGCTGGTAGACCACCATCTGTGTGTCGGGAGATGGTGGTGACTGGTAAGAAGGCTACGGCTGCTGGTACGGCTCTGCCTGTACAAGGTGAACCTGTCTAGGCTGCTGGTGGCTGGAGCGCTGGGACGAGCTGCCAGTGCTACTCGGATCGCCTCATGCCTGAAGATGGGGTTGGGAAGCCGTCTGTGCCTCCTGGAGACACATGAGCTGTGTCTTCAGGTCACTCAGAGTCTGTGCCATCTACTCCATCTGCGTGATACCCTGGCACTGCTTCTTTTCTATGATCTCCATCCGGTCCAGCTTCTCACTAATGATGCCCATGTCAGCGGCTTTGGACTCGGCCTGTGCTGCTGCCGTTGACGAAGTGGATGGACCGGCGTCAACCCGTGCTATCCTCTGGTACTGCACGGTCTGTGGCTGGGGGCGTCCTTGTATGTAGAGTCGGGTCTGGGACATCACTGTGTAGTTCTCGGACATCTCCTCGTAGATGGCCCAGACCTGATCATGATCCTTGGCGAAGTAGGCCTGCCACAAGAAGCGTTCACCAGGCCCTGCAACTCTGGTGTCAACCCGCAAAAGAATCTCTGAACAAGGTTCGGCTTCGAGATGTTGTGGTGCGGGCATCTGTCGGTAAGCTCTCTAAACCTCTCCCATGCCTCGTGGAATTACTCATTGGGAAGCATGGAGAAGTTGCTGATCAGGGCCCTCGCTGCGTTCGTCTGCCCAAGTGGATAGTACTTGTTCAAGTACTCGGTGTGGAGCTGCTCCCAGGTATATACGAACTTCCCCAAGTACTTCGGCCAGGTGGCTGCTCTATCGGCCAGTGAGAAGGGGAAGGCAATCATATGGATGGTGTCATCATCCACCTGTCTGTCGTGGACTGTGCTGCAAATCATCTCAAACTCCTGGAGATGAAGATGGGGCTCCTCAGTGGCGAGCCCATGGAATCGGGGAAGAAGCTGCAAGGTGTTTGGGGGGAACTTGAAGTCCCCCATGATGGCTGGTAACACGACCCAACGGTGTGTCAAAGTCGATCCGGGGGTGTGCAACTCCCGCATCGGTCTCGGAGGCTCTCCTGCTGCGGCTGCTGCCGCATCACCGGGTATCCTCGGTCCGTCATTAGGGCCGCGCTGCTCGCGGTCCACTCTCATCTGCTCCATCTCTCTCCACATCTCAATCATGAATGCACCCTGATCCCTCAACTGCTGCTGTACTGAGTCAAGGGAGGCGATCAGGGTGGAGTTGATCGCACCCTGGTCCAGGACAAAAGTCTGCTCTCCTCGGGGACCTCCGGTGCGGTCATTGCTGCTGCCGGTCATGGTCTCTGATGCAGCAAAAAACCCAAACTCAGGTGCCGATAAATCATCTGACTGTGGTCTCTCATCTGGCACTGGCATCTCAGGAATGGTAGAAGGGTGGTCGAGGGGGAACAAGGCGGAGTCGAACTCAGGTTCAGAGAGCAGGTCTAAGCTCTCACGAACCGACCTAGATGAGTGGGCTGGAGTGCTGAAAAGCGGTGCAGCCAGAGGCTGCCTAAGAGACCTCCTACCCATCATCGTGATCTGGCGAGTCGGGCGGATGGGATCTGGTAACAACTATGATCAGCAAGCAAAACCCCGGATTCACCTACTCAACACGAGCTGAAGACCGTAAGAGTTCGGTCAATCATCTTGTCAGTTTTTATTAGGTGATCAAGTCAAGATAACAGAGCGGTTACGTGACCTGTTGGGAATCCAATCTGCCGAACAGACTGTCCCGTATAAAAGGTCGGTAGTCTGATCGGGGCTCGGATATGGCTCTATCCTAGTGTGCGGGTCACTCTCTCGCTCAAGCAAACCAGACAATGAGGGGGTTGCTCTCCCCCAGAAAAATTTTTAGGTGGAGTGTCTTTTAGGGTCAAGTTGAGTTAGCAGTCCCAATTTTATAGTTTTTCTTTTTTATGTATTTTTCAATAACAGATAATGCCTAACGAATTTTTTAGTTCTCCTATTTATTTTAATCCAAAACAGGGGGAGAAGATGAAAAAGCCGATGCGTGAAAATCAATGATGCATGCAGAGTAAGAGATGAGTACATGACTGCAGCAGTCTACATGCAGGGTGATCCGCGCATAAAATAAAGACAGAATATAAACTACCTATATGATGCACTCGGTAAAACTATCCCTAGCAGAGCAATTTCTACATGAAAAGAACTGTAGTTGGGTACTCGATCCTAGGTCCGGAGTCCTATCTTGGGAGTCACTCAGTGTCCGCCACGATGGATCCTGCACGCACTGTATGTGACTCCTCAAGGCACGTGGACCAGAGCTCTAATAAACGGTTGTTTCTTGTGAATTAATTATTTAGGTCCAATTATTCGAACCATGGGAACAAGCAGATATTAAGGGGTTTGGATCTTAAATAATTATGTCACAATCAGGCAAATTCCTAAGCTAAGGCTAAAACTGCGTAAATCTAATAAGCAATAAATAAACGTCTAAAAACCACGAAAAAACCGCGAAAATTCGATGAGGTCCCCCGAGCACACCGGTGCTTGGTGAAACAGACCTTGAAAGTCTAAGTCTCTCTATCTGTCCCTGTATTATTACAACTCAAATAATCTGACTGGAAATAAATCTAAACTAATCTACGACTAATCTAACTACTCTCATGGCTATTTCGCGGCTCCCGCACTTTTGCTCGGTCCTCGCGTCCTCCTGCGGCTCTGTAGAGAAGAGAGCCGCCTCCGACTTCCGCGGTTGCTTCGGCTTCCGAAGAAAGCCGCCTCAGTCCTTGGACCCTCGCAAGAAAACAAGCAAAAGTGATCAGACCGGATTATTATATAAACAAGTCAGACAAATATATAACAAAAATATATTCAGAAAGCTGCGAAAAAGAAAGCCGCGGAAAAATAAAATATGACTACTAAGTTGTGCTCCCCAGCAACGACGCCATTCTGATCACTGAAAAATGATCGAGACTCGGGTGAATAAAATAAAGTTAGGGTCGTTGCGACCCGGATCTCGAAAATCAATCAGTCAACAAGAAAAATATGAAGCAGACAACCAATCAAGCAGAGAAAACAATAAAAATCAAATAGTGGCCCTGGCTATGATATTAGTCTGGTGTAGCACCCAGGGTCGGACTCAGGGAGCACGAGTTGGCCTTGCAGCCAATAAAGTAGTCAAAAATGAATATAAAGTAAAAATAAATAATTTTTTGGTGGTTTTTAATATTTTTATATTTTTTGGATTTTTGATTATGAAGGAAAAGAATAAAAAGGTAAAAACAATCACATTCAACCAATTATTTAAATGCTCAAAAATGGTTCAAAAATTCCAACAAAAATATTTTTAGGTTTTATGGATTTTTTTACTGTTTTTAGTGAATTTTTGAGGTTTTTTTATGATTTTTATGGAATTTTCTAAAAATGAAAGAAGGAAGAAATAGAAGAAAACTGTCCAGTCAGGCTTGGAGGACCGATTTAAAATATAAAATGGTCCTAAAAGAGCCTAAAGGTAATGTTTATGAAAAATAGAAGTGATGAAGAAAATTCAAGAAAATTTTATTATTTTTGGAATTTTCTATGATTTTTTAGAATTTTTATGAGTTTTAAAAGGTTTTTCAATTTTTAGGTTTTTTATAAATCCAAAAATAGCCAAATTTACTCAGAAATTCAAATACACAAAAAATCAACAACACCTAATTTTTTTAGAATTTTTGAGGGAGTTTTTATATTTTTTTATGATTTTCTAATCTGAACAGACCTAAAAACAACTGTTTTTGAATTTTTAAAAATATTAAAAAGGCTAAAAAATGTAACCAAAAATTAGAGAAAATTTTAAACAGTGGAAGGAGCCGCGTGTCCAATTTTCACAAAATTTGGTTTGAATTTGATATTTTATTCAAATCACACAAAAGTCCACAGTGCACAGGGACCCAAATGCAATAAAAATAAGTTCTGAGGACCTAAAAGTAACAACTCCAGAAAGTAGGAGGGTCCTCATGCAAAATTTCCAAACTCCCATGCGCGCGGCACGTGGTCTGGGCACAGAGGGACTTATTTGCAATGAAACTTACTTCCGAGGACTTAATAGCAACATGTGCTAAAAATCCAGGGGAGAAGTTGTAAAATACCCAAACAAATTCAACACATGTCAAATAAAATCATTCACAGGGGTATGTATGCAATTATCAAGAAGTATTTTTTCATTTATTAACACATCCAAGCAATATCCCAGAACATGCAATTTCACCAAACAACCACGTGACGACGCACGTGTCTCACATTCACAGGGATGAAAAGCAAATAACATAAAGGTCCAGGTCCTAAGTGCAATTTTTACAAAATAAAATGAACTATATAAAATATTTACAGGACTAATTAATAAAAATAAAACAAGAGGGGGGATAAATGAAATTTACCCCTTATTATCAGAGGGCTGGAGGCGCGCCACGTGTAGGATCCAACGGTTGTGGGGCGCTGCGCCTCAACGAAGGATGCCAGCTCGGATCTGATGGTTGAGGGCTAGCCACGTGTGATATTGGACGGTGGCTGCTCTGTGGCTAACCCATCGCCTGGATGGACGGTGGAGAGGGAGCCACGTGGATGATCGGACGGCTATGGAGCGGGCTCGCCTCTCCTCTGCGACGAACGCTCCAGATGAGGTCATGTCTCTGATCTGACGGCTGCTATCTCCTCGCCAATGGACGGTCGTGATCAAAACTGGGCGAGGGGGCTCGATCTGACGGCGATGGAGGATGCTCCAAGAACAGGTGGCCGGCAAAGTTTGCCGGCCCGATACTCGCACTGGATGCCTCCTCTGCTGCTACTAAGGTGCGGAATAGATCCGCCAAGACGCTCCGCAGCTGACGAGCTCCTCCGATGACATTGGGAGGCTCCGAGGAGCTCCGGCGACGAAGGCGGAGCTGGGGTTCCTGTGCCTGAATGCGTCGACCCCCAGATGGGTCTCTCCTGACCTGAAAAGTCGCACAGCAAGCTCCTGGGTCGAGGGCAAAGTGCCTCGACCCGGTTAGAGGCGAAATGGGTGGCTGGCGTGTCGGGGCAGATGATCTCCGGCGAAGCGACGACGGTGGAGATCGAAATCCCTGTTCCGGAGCAAGACAGGGAGTGTGAGTGGGTGCAGAAGGTGAGGAGAAGTCTCGTGGGTGTGATGGTCGAGTCCAATGATCGAGAGGGTGACGGAGATGGTCGGAATCGACGACCGACGTTGAACGGGTGAATTGGGCGTAATCGAAAATTCGAGAAATATGGAAAGAATTGAGTCTACCTGATGCGTGGGTTCGATTGGGATTGAGCTCGCAGAGCTCTGGTCTTCGCCTCGAGGGTCGTCGAAGGCCCGAGGCTCAGGCGTTGCTCTGGGCAGCGCGCAGCGGCGAAACGTCACGGGATCAGTGACGCGGTGCTCCTCCTCCTCTCTGCAACACGCTGGCCGCTAGCTCTCACTCTAGGGAATCGGGTGGAGGTCCTGGGTGGAAGGGGCGACGCCAAAGATGGCTGGGAAAGTGCGGCGGAGCAGGAGCTAAATAGTGCTAGGGGTCCGGCTAGATGAGAGTCGGGCACGCACGTCGATGGACGGACCCCTAAAATCCACCTCGGGGTGGATCTCGGATATGCAAGAAGGATTAGGACCCGGGGTTTAAGGGTTTGGTTGTCGGATCGAGCGTGGAAAAAGGCGAGAAGTCGGGTCGTCGCTCGGATCCGCAAGGGAAGAGGGTCCGCGGGGGAAGTTAACCGGGGTCAACAATCCCCCGTGGACCAATGGGAGCACAACTTTTATTAAAAGTTTTGGAAATTGAATAAAAATAATAAATGGACAAATTTTGAAAAAGTTAAAACATGAAAAATGTTTATTTATTTTTAAATTATTTTTTGTGATTTTTATTTATTTTTTGAAATATAATTTAGGTATTTGCAAAATATTATTATATACAGGTATATACAAATGTATTTTTTATTTTTCATTTTTAATTATTTATTTTTGTACAAATTATTCCAATTTTATATTTTATTTATTTATAGAAAAAAATTTGGAATAATATGATATTTTTATTTTATTTTTAATAATTATTTACAAGGGTTAAATAAGTAGTTATATACACATATATATGGTCTATATACAATGTAGGTTCTGATTTTTATTTTATTTCTTTTTATTTTATTGTTTTTTTATAATTTTTATTTTATTTATTTACATTATGAAATATGGGATTTGTACATATTTTTATGAAATTTTTATTTATTTATTTATAAGGGAAAATAAATAGGTTTGTGGTTTTATGTACATGGCATATATACAATGGAGAAGGAATTTTAATTTCTTTTTAATTTTCTTTTATTTTTCTCATTTTTATTTTGATTTTATATTTACAAATATATACAAATAATTATACACCAATTTTTATTTTTATTTTTATTTAGAGGAAAATATTTTTATTTATAAACATAGGTATATGTACACACAAGAGCTTCCCTATCTCCCTCTACTTGGGTTCTTTTTGCGGTCAGGCCCATGCTGAGCCCTCCCTTGGGATTAGGTCGCTCAATATTTATTCTAAATATCTCCCTCTTTTTCTTTTATTTCTTTATTCTTTTATTTATGCACAAAAACATGCTAATTATTGTATTTTACACAATGCATGCTGAATGATAATTATTGCTATTTACAGGAATATACATGTGTTTTGCATAGGTTTTGTAGCTAAAATAAAAGAATAAAGAGTGATGAATGGGTATTCATCAGTGGGCCTGGGTGTTAAAGACTGAATTGGGAAATATAAGTTGGACTTGCAAAGGCGGAATGAGTTCCCACTTCTTTTTATCCGAGATATAATTTTTTATATCATTGGGATGTAACAAAGGAAATAAGGAGATCCCAGATTTTGCTAGAGATATAACAGTAAGTATTTCTCTTGCTTTAAAAATTTAATAAGGGAATATACATTTAAAACTAAAAATGCAAGACCTTAATCAAAAATTTAAATTTGAATATATAATTATTTATATGGTCTAATATCAGGCATTCATAATTTCACACATGAAATTCATGAACCCACACAACAGATTTTTGGAGGTCAACTAGTTGACCGAGCCAAATTATTCAGATTGGATCCATAATTTGGATCTTGTTTCTGTAGCAGATCACATTTCTTATGTGCTCTCAAAGAACAAGAAGACAAAATCTCAAACATTGAAAGAAATAAAGTCCATGAAAACTATGATGAAGATCATTCATTGGCCAGATGTTATATTTTGGGGTTTTTGTCCAATGTGCTTCAGAAGAAACATGTGGACATGGACTCAACTCAGGATATAATGCTGAATCTTAAATAAATGTTCGATGATGTGAACCGCACTCAGCGTTATAATTTTATGAAAGAACTTATTTGTTGCACGATGCAGGAAGAGAATTCCGTTAGAGAACACGTAATCGAAATGGTTGGTTATATCTCTAAATTGAAAACTCTCGGGGCTGAGATGGATACATAAATGCAATCTGACTACATTCTACTATCTCTATCCAAGTATTTCAATAACTATGTGGTATCGTACCGCACGAACATGTTGAACTTGACTAATACTAAGTTAATGACTTCATTAAAGTCTATAGAAGACGTAATGAAGAAAGAAAATCCCACTAAAGACTAGATGGAAGTAGTATTTCCCTAAGCTTTTCATTGAGAAATGAAATAGAGAGGTCACTTTGGGATATCCAACTAGTAATGAAAATTATTTGAATCGTGCAAGCTATAAACAAATACAAAGGAAGGAAGTAGATGATGCTTTAAAAGTTATGAGACCTCGGAAGGGTGTAGGACCCGATGACATTTCTATAGAAGTACTGAGAGTTTTAGATGAGCATGGTCTGACTTGGCTTACAAATTTATTCAATGTTATTTGACAAAGCAAGAAAATGCATGAATATTCGAGGAGAAGCATAGTTCAAATTATAGAGATATTAAGAAGATGATTCACAGTATGAAAATTTAAGAATGTGTTATAGAAAGAAGGTTGAGACAAGTTTCCAAAGTAAAAGAAAATAATTTCGGATTCATGTCATGTCACTCAATTATCGAGGACTTCCACTTGCCAAGGATAATGATGGAGATTTACAGAGCTAAAAGGAATAACCTTCATACGATTTTTATTAAATCGGAGAAGGATTACGATTCTATATCACATGAGATATTGTGGACAGTTTTGGAAAAGAGAAAAGTACATATCCTATACATTAACATCATAAAGGATATGTATGATAGGCTTCATATTGTGTAAGGATCCAATCTAGGAAGACTTGTTATTTTGACATCAACATTGGTCTGCATCACAGTTCACCTTTGAGTCCATTCCTTTTTTACTTTGATTATGGATGAGTTGACAAGTCAAATTCATGAGATACCTTGGTGTATGTTATTGACCAATGATATTGTATTGATTGATGAGACTAGAGATGGAGTAAATGAGAAACTTGAGGTATGGAGACATGCATTGGAGACTAAGAATTTAGTTAAATAGGGCTAAAACTGAATATAAGGAGTGTACTTTTAATGGAACCAATGGTGAAAGAATCAGTGTGAAGATTATGACGATAACATTAAGAAGAGAGTTCCTTTAGATACTTGGGATCTATTTTGAAACATATGGGGAAAATGATGGAGACGATACTAATAGAATAAATGAAGATTGTCCAAAGTAGAGAGGAGCTTCTATAGTTCTCCGTCGTAAGAAAATTCCTTTGAAAATCAAAGGAAGTTTTTACAAAGCAACCATGAGACATGCTATGCTCTATGGATCTGAATGTTGGCATGTAAACCATAGATATGTGCAGGGAACGATTGTAGTAGAAGTGAAAATACTAATGTGGATGTATGGACACACACACATACACAAAGATCAGATTCGAAATGATGCAATCAAAAGGAAAGTTGGTGTAGCTCCGATCAATGATAAGATGCGAGAAAACCACTTAAGGTGGGTTGACCCTTTGTAAAGGAGGTCGACCGATGCACCAGTAGGAGACGTGAGTTTTGGGATATTGAGTCGTCTAAGAGAAGGTGAGGAAGGCCCAAGAAGTGTTGGAATGATACTATACGAAGGGATCATAATTTTTTGAATCTAAGTCTGAGATTAACCCAAGATAGGTCTGAATGGAGGCAAAGAATCCATGTAGTCGGCCCTAATTAATGTGCGAAAAGATTTTGTTGTTGTTAGTATTTTTATATCTATAGCTCTATATACTTTTACAATTATGCGTTGAACTCTCAATAATTCTAAATTACCCGTAGAATCTTAATTTTTTTTAACTATTAAATGGTATACCTCTGTGTTTAGCTTCCATCCAATCTTGTTCCTTAATATCATGATCGGGAAGGACTACCTTGGTAGTATGGATCCTCAACCGATTTCCACTGGGACTACCTCGACTATCATCAAAGACTTTTGAGTCGATCACTTCGATGCAACATATTCAGAAGAGGAAGGGAAGTATGAGACTGGTGACAATGAGATCAAACCTAATCTGCTAGCTTTCCATGTGGTGCAAACACTTATCAAGAGTCAATCATATAGCCTTTAATTTGTTAAGCAGTTATTGACAGATTAATGCTCACCCTATTGAGCTAGCTAGTTTGGTATTGAGAAGGGACGGAATGCATGAGAATTTGATCTTGATCTTGGATATGATCTTTCTTTTGCCCATGTTTTTTGTCAGCCAACAACTAATCGCATGTCTTTATAGTTCTTAAAAACCCATACAAAACGAGAATCATCGAATATTGGCAGTTTTGCCTCTTTCTCTCTCTCTTAGTCTATCACATTTGCCAATTACGCCAATTCACTCCTCCCAAATCTTCTCTCATGCCTCTAGAGAAGCAACAAACCCCACTTGGAGATGTTCTTTGTCTGCTCAAACGGCATGGCCGACCTCGAGTAACCTTCATCACTTCTCGTCCAATCACTAGGCCATACACGTCCTCCTTCACTTCGGCTTCTACCTCACCCTCTTATATTTGCTTGCGAAAAATCAGATTTGACATCCACAACGAAGAAAAAAAAGGAAGTGCTAATGTATCTAAAGCACTATAAAGAAGTATCCAACAAGTACCCACAAATCGAACGACCCACCAAAGAATGGGAAGTTAGATATTAACAGATATTTTTAATATGAGTTTAATGGAGCTATCTCTAGAAGGATCTAACTTGACTACCCACCACTTTATTTTTTTTAATTTCTTAAAGTATTTTCTAACAATGCCTAAGAGAGTTTAGATCACTAAATAACACAATATTCTCGTTCAAATTTCCACTCAATTCGAGGTTCCTATCCCATCCGTCATAGCAGTCAAATAATGGTCCCATAACTGTTGATATTGACCCCTTATAGAGAGAGCGGTTAGGAATGCCCATTTTACACAAAATTTGAATGACAATATTTTATCATCTAGTGGACTGAATCCCTCCATGTATTTTCAAAAAATACTTTAAAAAATTTAAAAATAAGTGTAGGATAGACAAGTTGATTCCCCATGTAGTAGCCCCATTAAACCCTTCGAATATACAAAGAAATTATCCCTAAATAATTGGGAGCAACAAAAAGAGCCACCTTTTTTTACAAAGAAGTAGACCCCACTGTTGAACCGCACCAGCAAAGTCTTACTTACGGTTCTGGTTTCTCCCCTGTGAATTTTAATGGGCAACATTAATCCTTGGGTTGAAACATTAGTTGATTCTCATACAAGAGGGTGCAAGCACGTGGACTGTTGTGGCGGAACTGCTGATGTGAAGCGGAAAGAAGAAGATGCAGGAGGTGTTAGGATTAAGAATCCTAATATGAATCTAATCCTAATAATCTCCCCCTTGAGTTGAATTCCATCATGTTTGCTTCATCGTCTTGGGTTTGCACTAGACCATCCTCATCATCTGTAAGTCTTCTTCGCAGGGACTCACCGTCTCCAGGTCACTGGATGCCCTCGACGTGCTACCTTGCACGATCTCCTACTAGCCATCGCTAGCACAATTCTTTGATGCCTTGGTCGATTCCAGGAGACCACCATATCACGGCTTCTGTGGATTGTGCACCTACCGCATCATGTCGTCTCATTGACGTCGACCTTCGCTCTGATCCGTCGCATCGTGACCCTTCAACAACGCTGAACCCAGCTCTGATATCACTTAATGGGTATGCGGAAGTGACACCAACTCTGCTCTGATACCAGTTGATGGGAACACGACTTACCGGCATCGTCTCCTCTCGGATATCGGCTGTTGGATACAATCCCCTCGGATACAGAAGCAGATACAGATACAACTCTCTCCGTTCCCTTCCTCTCTTCCTCTCTTCTTTCCCCTCCCCCTTTCTCTCTAGGGGTTACATTGTTCTTCCTGGTGGTGTTGAGGCAATGCTTCCACCCCCATCTTTATATAGCCCAAATGCAATCCCATAGTCTTATTCTCAATAGGAATATAAATAGAATACAACTCAATAACAAGGATACAGTCCCCCCGAAAGCCCATTTTAGATCTTACATGTTTTGATAACAAGGATACCGTCCCCCCTAAAGCCCAGAATGCTTTGATGAGTTCCCTTTTTAGCAAAATTGTCAAAGAAATTGAGGTTGAATTTGACATGACAGTTAGACAAAAGGCAATTTTTCGATGCTTGCAATATGACCATGCTCAAGATTTTCTTCTATCTATCCCTATTGATGGTCTTGGAATGCATATGTCATCTATCGTACTATTCTCAGATATCGCCTTATAATTCCTCTATTCTCAGCAGATGAGGCATGCCCAGTATGTCACAAATCTTGCCTAGACTCCTTTGGGGAGCATGTCGTTCATTGTCGTGAACTCCCAGGTTTTAAATATAGACATGATCTTGTCAGATATGTTCTCTCTGATGTTCTCAAGAAGGCTGGGGTTGCGTCAAAGAAAGAAGCACCTGTGAATTTTTTGTCTGATCCACACGGGGGGAGATTCACACTCAAACCAGCGGATGTTTTAATTTTTGGTTGGGCTGGAGGAAAACATGCATGTGTTGATTTAACTGGAGTGTCTCCGTTAGTCGGTCTGATAAAAAGTGATTTTACGGTGGGATACGCTGCACAGAAAGCTGCCTCAACCAAAGTTGCTAAACATGAGAAGGCTTGTATTGACAATCAACATGTCTTCATCCCTTTCGGGTTTGATACCTTTGGTTTCTTGGCGTCTGAAGCTGTAGAGCTCCTTAAGAGGGTCCGGAAAATTATGCATTACCAATGGTATGGTTCCCAGGTTTATGGATGTTGTGTTCTGAAGAATTGGATTTGCCATCCAAAAGGGATTGGCGGTGTAGCTTGTTGCCCGTCTCCCAACAATTTCGTTGTAATATATCCTGATTTGAAAATATAAACTGGACATTTGAAGTTAAAAAAAAGATGTTTGATACTCAATAATTATTAGAATTATGAGTCCAATATCATTAGGATTCTCAATTCTAATATGACTCTAATCCTAATAGGAGGAACATGGGTTCAAATAGAAAGGGACAGAATAGGAAGGCAAAAGGCCTGTATACGATTGCAATGCACGCTATCAATGGTTCATCAAATGACATGTTCTGTTCTATAGAAAACTATCAGGCAATGTGCAGAAAGATGGTTAGCGAGAAATGATGGATGCTAAAACATGCAGAAATATAAGTTGGATCTTCTGCATTTGTTTGTATACGTGTAGAAGTTGTGTGTTATCCAAATCCAATCCATTCGCTTGGCAGCCATGTCAAACTCCGACAAGATGAACAGCAAGAAGTTACCCCCCAAATCGATCCGCAGGATCGCTGATCGCCTATGATCTGGACAAGCCCGACACCATGAATTTCTATCGAGGCTCACCGGTCTCGTGGCTGAGATTGTAACGCAGCAGCGGCGACAAAGTGATATGCTACAGCTTTCAGAACACTAGCAGCAACTCTGGCTGTCAGTGGGACCGCAATAGTGACGAGAACAGAGATTAGGGATGCAAATAGATAGACACGGATAGAAATATTATCATATGTTTATCCGTTTCAAAATATGGATATGGATAGGGAAACCAATATTACACGGATATCGAAAATTAAATACTGTATGCTTTATACAGATACAGATTCAGAATCACATAATCGTGATTCCGATACGAATATTTAAGAAATGGATATGGATTATACTATAAACATTAAGTGCCTCCTCATACTTATAATTAGAAATGACGTCTTCACAAACTTGTAATTGATGGATGACTAATTCTAAATTCAATAAACTTACAATGTTATATTATAAATATGAAAATAAATTATAATATTGAATGAAATAAATTGAAGAACATATAATAAATTTGTATGATGATGTACCTCTGTCTTCCTTCATTTGAAACATTTCCAAAATATAGCTAGGTAATACAATAACATTGTAACCAACTAATAAGATAAAGGTGATATGGTATATTTCGTGAAACGACATTATGATAAATTATAAAGTTTATTTTTTTTGACATTTCGTAATGAGGTATAATTTCGTGTCAGGGTTACATTGAGACATGCAAAACATTTGTGAAGCTGAAATATTGTTGAAAATATGGATAATACGGATACCCGTATTCATATCCGTAAAAAATATATATATCCGTATCCGTATCCGGAAAAAATTCTATAATGGTATCCGTATCTGAATCTGTTTCCTCAAAAAAAATTAAAACTAGTATATGTATCCGTATCTGCTAAAATCCAAAAATGTATATTCGTATCCGCTTAAAAGCGGATATGGTACCGGACGGACGCGAACATATCCGCATCAGGTTGGATCCCTATCAGGGGCTGTCAGGGCTTAGTTTCGTTAGCGCATCATCCATTTATTTGATAAATCGTATGATTAATATCCATATACATTAAATACCTGGAGTCTATCTCAAAGTATTAGCTCTACCAAAATCTTCGCGGCTTTGATTTCTTTGGAAGGAGATGTTTTAAAAGTTTCAATAATCGCTACTTCGGTATCCATTTTGCAATCTCTCATAGAATTACTTTCGTAGACGATGACTGACATTCCCTTTAACGGAATGAAATGGCTTTCTCGACTTTCAAACATAGCTCGATGGAATTTCTACAACTGATACAAGTACTGGATGAATGATCCACTGCTGTAATGGGTGCTACAATAGAGGTGTTGTAAGCCTCATTTATTTTCTTACGATTTGAATTTTGAAAATCCAACCTCATGGATTATATCTTCAATTATCCTTCAAATTTCGCTGATGTCATTTGCTATTTTATCTTAATGATAACAATTTTTGGATCTTTTCTAAATGGGATTTATTTTTTTTAAATGTCGACTGGTTCTTTGACCATTAAGATAAAATAGCAAATGGAATCGGATTTGAGCTAAATTCGAAAAATATGTGGAACATTAATAAAAGATACAATTGAATTTTCAAAATCCAAAATTGTAAATAATAAATGATGATTACAGTACCTTTAATCTCCATTACAGCAGATGATCCTTTCTCCACCGTTGGATCCCTTTTGTTTTGATGTTCCTTTTTAAATATTCTCCACTCCTATTTATGCAGGTGCCTGCGAGCCTATGCCCGCTTTTATTTCTTGTTTGTACACGGACTTAATCAACCATCTCTTTTTAATGAATAAAAAAACGTATATTTATTCATTCAATTGAAAAAAAACAACAAACATGTTATAAATTGATTAATGTATGAACAACAAAAATCTGTACATCCATACATCTATACATCTCTAGTCTATATATATACTAAAGCTGGGTTACTTTTCATCCATCTTTTGGTCTTGACACGTGGGGTTCTGTGAAATCATCTTGGTCTTTTCTGCATTGAGCTTCTCAACGCGATTCAGTTGCAATGCTATTCAGACGCGGGTTTACGTGGGATTAAATTGGTTTTCTTTGTGTCGCGCTCCTCTACGTGCCTTGATTGGAATGGAAAAAGCTCCCTTCGTGTCTCCACATGTTTTTTTTTGTTTTGTTCCATGGACACGTACCCCGTACGTAACCCTACTTCTCCCCCACTCCCCTACAACTGCCACGTTACATCGTCTATGAAGACCATGTCCTCCATTTGCCCATACTCTCTATTTGCCAACGTTGTCCCACATGGCTGCCCATTCCCTCCCTTCCTCTCCCGATCTATGCACGTGGCTACCATGTCTTGCAAGAGGCGTGCGATAAAAGCCTTAATATCTTTTAACCGCTACTTCCACCGCTTTCTGCTCTATTATCTTTTCCGCGAACATTCTCGTTGATCTCAACTTCGCTCTCTTTCTGTAGTCGCTCGATCGCAAGTCAATGTCGATGGTGGTAAGTTGAGTTGTTGTTTCCTTTACATTTGCAAAAAAACCATGATCTCTTATGAGCGCTTCTTTCATCTTCTATCACCGTCTCCGCTATAATTCTTGCCGATTTCATCTTCATTCTCATTCTGTAGCCGCTTGATTGCCAACAATGCCTTCTTCGTGTTCATTCTCTGGCAGATGAGATACTTGAGTTGCCGTCAATGTTTGTAAGTTGAGTTATTTTTTCCCTTAGATTTGGAAAACCCTTAATCTCTTGCAATTGCTTCTATCGTCGCTTTCCCCTCTTTATCATCTCGGTCATTGTCCTCGCCAGTGTGTCGTTGCCGATGCTGGTAATGTTTGTAGGAGATTATTGGATTTTCATGATTTTTTTAATTTATCGATAGATGTGTATTTCAGTGAATTTTTGTTATGTACTTGGGCGTATGGATAGATATGCAGATCATGTCTGGCCTATCAACTCTTTTATTCAATTATATGTAATGTCATTTCGAGTTGTAATAATCAAAGTATCAATTTTTTTAAAAATAAAATACAGATATGAGTGGAACTCAATAAAAATTTTGTAGTTTGTTTTAGTTCAAATTCTAAATCCATATATGAAATCCTGAACTCATGAACTCAATGAAATTTTTACAGAGATTAGTGTATTTTCATGATTTTTTAATATGTTGAATATACAAATATTTCAGTTTTTTATATGCTTAGGCGTATGAAAAAATGTACGAATCAGGTCATCTGGGAGGTGCTATTGTGGTTTAGAGTAAGTTCGTATAGTAAAATGTACCTGTAATTAATATGAAACTGAAGTGATGCACAATTTTGACAGAGGATCATATTTTGTCAAGTGAAGCTTCTTTGCAAGCTTCCATTGAATGTACTATGATTTCGAGGACAAGTTGCTCAGACTTCAATAAAATTATTGAGTATGTGAGCAATGTAAATTTTGTGAAATCGAAGCGATTAACATGCCGTGTATCATTAATTGTCAACTTTTTTTTACTTATTAGGATCATGGATGGGTAGTTAACACATCCAGGATATGTAATGGATATGTAATGTTGTTGTTTGTCCAAGTAATTAGATTTGAGTTTTCTTTTTATTTGTTCAATTAGAACCATTTTAGTCCCCTCTTTGTTACTCACGTCTATTTGCCTTTTTACTGCTTTCAGGACTCAACTGTGCTGATTTTTTTTCTCGAATGGAATCGAATAGGAAAAAAATTATCGAGGCAAATGATGCCATGCAATTGGACTCCAATTCCCAAGTAGTAAGGTGGTACAGCTCGAGCTGAATACATCTATTCTTCTGGCAACAATAATTAAATTAGTCTTTTTTTGTTGGAAACAATCATCAAACCGTTGGGATGATGATTACTGTTTGTTGTTGATGTATTGGAAGTATCCGTTTATTTATAAATTATATATTCTAGATATTACATCTAATAATCCATTAAATCGATCATGTGTATATAGGGTCTATGGACTCACATATTCCCATTCCATCATTACTTCATATTATAAAGTATGCTATTTTTTTCTGTTTTTATATCTGGGTTTATTGTACTATCTGTTTTAAGATGTTTGTTCCATCCATATTATAATACAGTTGATGTTTGTTGTTCTTTCTTAATATTGATGTTTTTATATTTAGTTAACACTTACAACAGATAGAGCTTTACTTCAGTTTGGTCAGATTATTTGTGAGGTCATTGATCATCAATAGCATACATACATATACATGTCTTTCTATGCGCTGCATTTTTCAATTAAGAGAGGCAATGATGATTATCCTTAAATTAAAAATTCACAGACAGGTGTTTGTTCTTAAACTTAAGTAGCGAGGTAATTTATTTCTTTTCAATATATCTTATACTTTTCCAAATAAATAAACAACAATAATGATCTTAAACTTTCTTTAAAAGATCTGATGGAATTTATTCAGTGTTGAGTTATTTGAAGTTACGATTAGTTAAGTCTTATGTGTTAATTCATCCGATGTTTTCCTATAATATATGATTTATTCCTTTATAATTTTATTATCCATCTTTTTTTATGACCATATACATATTATTTGCATATGTTTTTCATATTATTATTTACCAATTCAATGTACTTATATAATATAATATATGATTTATTCCTTTATAATTTTATTATCCATCTTTTTTTATGACCATATACATATTATTTGCATATGTTTTTCATATTATTATTTACCAATTCAATGTACTTATATAATCTCACTGCAGCGAATAGTGGGTAGAATTTTTTTATATTTAATTATGTTGTGGTACATATGAAAAAATGACAAATATTTGGTTAAAAATATAGCCACTTTCTATTTATCTCATAAAGAAGAAGTGTTGATTCTTTGATGTAGTTTTTACCCGATATTTTGATTAACATCTAAGATTATTACACAAAAGTTATATGTATTTTGTTATTCATTTTACAAACAAATTGTATATAGTATTGCTGGCCCAATTTGGTAAATGTGTTAAAATAAGAAAACAAAAGTCGCTTATTTTTGTTGTTTAGATTAAAGTTCTTCCGGTGCAAGCAGGTGATTTCTTTTTTCGTCTTAAATTCTTTGCATACAAAACATAGCTCCTTTGCTCATTATATTTTGCTTCATTTTTATTTTTCGTATGGATGGATTTGAGATTTAATTTAGGATGCATATTTTCCTTAATGATTGCACTCTAATATTGATAAACCAAGCAACTTTTTAATTTGACATTCTTATCCAATGTTTGTGTAATGTATACACATATCACTAATGATTACAGTCTAATTAATTCTCTCTTTGTCTAACTTTTCTCACCTGCATAACTACTGGGTTATTTTTTGATGTACGTTATTTTTTTGATGTATGTAATTATTTTGATGGTTGTTAGGCTTATATTATTCCGAATACTTTTTCGTAGATTTTGTAACAATTTTAAAATTTCTACTTCGAGTTCCATTTTAGATAGTCCTTTCTATAATAAATAAATAAATTTTCTAATGTTCCGTGTATGATATAATACCAGCTGTTCATGTGATATATAGTTGTTATTAAATGTTAGCATTAATGATTGTTTTATCTGAAATTGTACGTCTCAATATTACTTACTTTGTTTCAAAAATTGTTAAATTAACTTATTTATTCCATTAAAGAAAAATGTACTCCAATATCTCTATTAGGTTGTATAGTTTTAAAAATATCCCGAAAATTTCCTCCAACCCTGTCGCCCCGCCGCGGAGCGCGGGGAAGTACACTAGTAGTCTATATACTTATGTTAAAGGTGAGTTTTTTCACCAAGTCTTGACACGTGGCTGCCTACGGTCTTGGTCTTGCGGTGGATCTTCTTCTTATATACTTTGATTCATGGCGTTAAAAAAGGGCATGACGTGGACCTTAATTTTTATTCCCGTCTTTGCTTGAGGTTTTTCTCCAGGTCTGTATAAGTGGGCTTTATTTTGGATGTGATGAGCCTTCCAGAAGAGGTGTTTAGTTGTGGTGCCCTAAGGTCTCACATGTTATGGCTTCTTTCCTCACTTGCCATTTGGAGTTGTCTAGGGATTTTTTACTACATTTGCATTTCTGGGGTTATTTCTGTGAGAGGGAAGTGTTCACTTGCAGGTGATCCTCTATCAGGTGAGCTGAGATTATTGTTTCATCGTGGAAGCTATTACTGAATAAGGATATTTCTGTGTTTTCATTGAATTTATTTTTTTGGGTGTGTAATTTTTTGTATATTTTGAATGGTGCTTGCATCAATGCACTTTAGCAAGTAATATGTAATTCTGATCTTATCGATTTGAGGATAATATTTATAAATATTTTATGTCTTGCTTTCTTTTATACAAAATTTACCAGGATTATTTGTTTACCTAGATCGGTAAATTGTTGTAGAGATAAAACTGAATTTGTTGTAGATATTGAATGGTTTCTATATCAATGCACTCTAGCATATAATAATTAATATTGATATTATCACTTTACATATTGGGATTATGGATATTTCATGTTTCGCTTTCCTTTGTAGAAAATTTACCATGATTGTTTGTTCATGCCAGTATGTAAATTGCTGTTGATATATAACTGAGTAATTTATTGTAAATGTTGAATGTTTTTTGTGTCAATGCACTTTAGTAGATAATATATAATATTAATCGTATCACTTTACTGATTATAATTATGGATATTTTATATTTTACTTTCCTTTATATATGATTTATGAAGATTATTTGTTCATCTCAATATGTAAACTGTTGTTTAAATAGAACGATCTCTATTTCCAAGTGAATTTGCGTGGACTTGCCATTTGACCAAGTAATATGTAATATCAGTATTTTTATATATAATTTGGTGGTAGGTACACTTTATTGGATTTTTTTCATTTATATAATTTTGTTCAACCGAAAATAATTAAATTATCTTTATGAGCTTTCTTCATTTATCTCTATTTGCTTTTGACTTTATGATATTTACATTTCATATCTTTAGCAATTACCTTTACTTATCTGACATGAATATCAATAGTTTAATCTTTTCTTATTAAAAAACATATGGACAATATTCATGAAATTTAGGAACAAGATGTTTACAGATATAATAGATTTCGTTGTCAGGAGATAATAAAAAGAAAAGGACAAACTACACATGAGGAACATGATATATTAACCGAAAGGAATTATCTACAACAAATGAGATGAGGTAATGAAATATGAGTGCAAATATGACAATGAGAGATGTCTTCAGGAATAATAAACATCATTGCATGAACATAGTTAATGAGAATAATAAAAACATAACTTCAAGAGGTTTCCATCTACCGTTAGTTTCCCAAATTGAGTTTGCACATTGTTTTGAAGATGTTATAGTTTTGCAAGTGTCATCTTATATTAAATCTTCTATTGTCAATTTCCTTGAAAGCCAAAAATTGTAATGGTTATGGTTGATTCTACCGAATGTTCTCAGTGATCACAATCTGAGTTTATTGAAAGTCAATCCTTAGATAAGATTTTTTATCATTTAGACAAACATATGAGATAATTATTATGTTTTCTACCTTAAGATATTCAATAGTTTGTATCTAACATACTCACTTTACCGATAAATCTGTCAGACTATATGTGTGATCAAGTTTGAAGGTAAAGCTGAACGCACCTACAAAACGAATGGAAAATTCGTGCAATTCTCAAGATAATTTAGCAACGTATAATGGACTAATGGAGTAATATAAAAAACTTTTGTAACTTCCATTTTGATGGGAAGGACTTGGAAATATGTTAAAATGGGACAATAATATTTATTCTCTAACCTTTACAAACTGCTGATAAATTTTTTGCCTCGAGCATTACTACAACATCAGGAGAACATGGTAATAGGAAAAAGGAAGAATGACCATGTTTTCTCTAAATAATTATATTCATACATATACTAAATTATATTTCTAATTTCTGTGTACTTAATATGGTGATTATGTTCTAAACCGGATTTGCCATTTATTTTTCTGAAAACGGAATCGTCATTTTTTTTCTTCTAAAAACAAAAACAAGGTTTGTCATTTGTGACTTCATGAATTTCTTCATACTTCACAAATTTATGTTCCTGATATATCCTTATATTCTTATCTCTCAATTCCATTCTTTACCCTAAAAAATACTACGTTAATTCAATGAAAATTGAATTATGGTCAATTGAAATAGAAAATCACTGATTTTGCAATAAAATACAAATTTAGCCAACAATTTATTATTATTTCCTACCATTTTCAACTTTTTTACATCTCGTCGCGAAGCACGGGTATTCAACATAGTATATACTAAATCTGAGTTTCATCCAACTTTGACTCACAAACTAACATGTGGAATCCCTACAGTCCTCCCCTGTCATTTTTCCTCCCATTCCCTAAACTGACACGTGGAATCCCCACGGTCCTCTTTCTTCTCCTTGCATGCTCTCTTTTCTCTCTCTATCCACTATCGTTTCTCCCATTCTACGCATCATGCTCTCTCTCTCTTGCCTTCCTCTTTGCAAGCGCTCTCTCTCTCTCTCTCTCTCTCTCTCTCTCTCTCTCTCTCTCTTTCTCTCTCTATCCACTATCTCTTCTTCTCCCATCTACGTCATGCTCTGTCTTGCCCTCCTCTCTCTCATGCCTTCCTCTCTCTCTCTCTCTCTCTCTCCGTTTCTCATGCATGTTTGCAAGAATGACATGTCCATAAATTCTACCCCAACTTAAAAATTAAAGAACCTAACAACGTGGGGGTAACACATGAAATTATGAGACTATATATGCTAGACTGACTTGCTGTGGTATATTTCTCACTACATCGAAGGTCAACTATTATATTGTAATCTCTAATCTAATTTTTAAGTTTTTTTAGAATTTAAGAGATTAATATGGATCCTGGATTTATTGAATCCATTGGCTTAAATAATACGCTTAGGTAAACAATGAACGAAGCTCTTTTGCTTATATGGCCTATAAATAATTTCTATTGAGTGTGTGTACCTATGAACTTAAGAAGATATTTGTATACATTAGTCAGATATGCATAAGGTGAAGATGCTTCTATAGAGTGCTTTTCCTTACATTCATCTCGCATTTTCAAGATCGCATATCACACAAAATCCCCCCTACATTGAAATATTTACAAAGTTAAACAATCTTAACATTTTACACATTACACATATTTCTTCTTTAATGATATTCACACAATACCGACTTAGTAATGCAATGAAAAATGAAAATTTTTATGTGTATTTATTGTATTTTTCTAATTGTATGGCGTGTTATTATATTGAAGAAGATTTTAAGGAATCTTGACTCTCTCCGTCCAATTTTTCCACCGCCAACTCCTTTTTTTCTCCAACTTTAACTTTCACGTGTATTTGGATCACTATTATGACTATTTTATAAAGACCTCATTTACTTTTGTTAAACCTCATGTGTGGACATGTTGACTACCATCTCCATCCTGCCTCCAACCAATATTACTTTTTGTGCTATCTTTTATTAATTTCATACAAATATATACATACTAACAGATTTTTTAACAAAAATATTCCACCATCCATTAAAATAATATTAGATTTTTTAATAATAAAATGTTACTTCCTAAAAGCCTTGCATTACAAACTATGTTTCATACAAGTATTTTTAATGGTAAGTTGAGAGATGGGGAAATAAAAGTTATTATTTGTTCAAATTCCCAATATGATTTCGAATTATTATTTTATATAATGTATATCATGATATTTTAGTGATTCAATTTTTTAACATTTTAAAAGGAAAAAGTATAGCTTTGGGGGAAAAATTGGTGAATATGGAAGGAAATAAAAAACATGTAATTAAAAACACATTCATTATCACAAGGCAAAGAAAATAAAACCATAAAAATGTTTAAAATCATATATGTAACGATTTTATATACATGCTTATTTGTATATACTATAGGTAGTGTTGTTTTAAAACATAAAAAAACAACTATAAAATACCAATGTAAAAAATATTTACATTTATGTAATAATTATGATGGCGCAATATCTAACGGTGTTAATGCCAACCACTAAATATTGTCAACATAAATAAATAACTCTATCCTCCTCCATGATAATAGTGTGAAATGATGATATAATCTATATGTATTTAATATGTCGATTTGTAAAATATTACACATATTTATTATTGACTAACAACTCCTATTTAATTGGTTAGATGACTATATAACATTATTCTAACGTATTTAGCACATTGTCCTTTATTAAATGAGATGATGTCATTAATAATTATAATATAGATATTAATTATACTTAAATTATAGGGATATTTACACCCATAACCTTGAGTAACTTCGTAATTATCCCAGGAACCCTCTACAATCACGAATTACGTCCAGAACCCTGAATAATGCTTAACCTTTACATGGCATAACCCTGTGTCAAGTTCCGTATCAATTCTCCATTAAGTCTGACGGAAAAATGCATTTGTTGACCATTTTACCCTTAGAAACACATTATATTTATAATGTGATGCCATTATGTACACCTTCCATCCCACCCCGGCAAAGCCCAGGTCCCTGCACGCCATTGAAGGTCCAGGTCCTCCCCGTGCCTCCACTGCTTGCTCGGCCGCAAGCTCCACCTCCATCACCCCACACCCCCGTGCCCCTCCGCTTGACCGCAAGCTCCATCGCCCCGCCTCCACCGCTTGCTCGGCCAAAGCTCCAGAACCACCCCCACCCCCGGCCCGCAAGCTCGAAACCCGTGCCTCCGCCCCCCGCAAGCTCCAGCCCCCCAACTGCGCCTCCGTCCTCCCCCAAGCCCCTACCACGCGTCGTCGCCCGCATGCTCCAGACCCTCCCCGCCCCTAATCCGCGCCTCCGCAAGAACCCAACGCACCCCCTGCGCCTTCATCCCCCCAACCTCCTGCCCCCAATAGGCTCCAAACCCTCCCCGCCCCCAAACCCGCGCCTCCGCAAGCCATCAGTCCTTTGATATCGAGGTAGTTGGCCGCCATTATGACGTCGAAGAGAGTGTCCATATCGAATTCCTTGACGAATTCGACATCCCACTTCTTGATCATGTCTCCGTCTTTAACGTCGCCGTTGTCCGTTGCGACGTGCTTCTTGCAGTACTCGACGACCTTGGCAAGTACTGCACCGGATACATTGGGTAGAGGGATCACGCTGTTGGAGCAGAAGTCCTTGTCGTCTACAAAATTGGTCTAGAGGGCAACTGAGGCAGCCACCTCAAACTCGTGGCCGTCGTGGCTGAGCAGCGTGGCCATCGACAGCCTCTAGACCCTACCCTCCCTACCCCCAAAGCGTCGTCACCCGCATGCTCCAGGCCCTCCCTGCCCTAAATCCACGCCTCCGCAAGCACCCAAACCCAACCCCCTTCGCCTCCATGCCCCCAACCTCCTGCCCCCAACAGGCTCCAGACCCTGTCCTCCCCGCCCCCAAATCGTCGCCTGCATGCTCCAGGCCCTCCCCGTCCTAAATCTGCGCCTCCGCAAGCACCCAACCCCCCCCCCCCCCGCCCCCGACTGCGCCTCCGGCAAGCTCCCCCCCCCCCCCCCCCCCCCCGCCCCCGACTGCGCCTCTGGCAAGCTCCCCCACCCGACTGCGCCTCTGCCCCCCACCCCAAGCTCCTGCACCGAGTTGTCGGCCGCCTCCCCACCCCAAACTCGCGCCTCCGTCCTCCCCAACTCCTGCCCCGCGCCTCCTGACCCCGTCAGCCACACGCTCCAGGCCCGCCTCGCGCCTCCGCCCCCTGCAAGTTCTACCCCCCTCCTGAGCATCATGTGCTTCAGCATCGAACCCATCTCCTTCTCTATTTTCTTTTTTTATTAATCTCAGCCGTTAGATCACGGAGTGGTTAGATTAACCCACCCATCTGGTTGAGTTAATGATCTAAACTAACAGAGGGTTATGGATGTAAAACGGAGCAGTTATTAAGGGCTTTGGATGTAATTCGTGATTGTAGAGGGTTCCTGGGGTAATTACGAAGTTACTCAGGGTTATGGGTGTAAATATCCCTAAATTATAATGCATGTATGTAAATGCCATTACTAAAATTTATGACACATAATATTATTGTAATCATAATTATGATAGGAGTGACACTAATACATAAAGTGTATAATATCCAATGTTACTGAGAGTGTAATCCGTTAAATATATAGCGAATTATCCATTACCTACTTTTTAAAAATATTGATAATAAGAAAATTTTGCACACATACATATGCACATGTATGTACATATTTTTATGCGGGTTTCTTGAGGTTATTTATGGGAAAAAGTGCTTTACTTCAATACATTATTAGAAAATATCAATTAAATAAAATATTTATCGATAAATTTGATCTACCATACAATAAATTTAAATAAGATATCTCAGAAAGATTACACTAAATCCATCTTGAAAAAAATCTTCTATATCCGTATTTTAATGGAATTCATAGACGAAGTACGCTTATTTTACATTCTATTTATAACATCATTTTGTTGTGTTTTGTATTTTTTTATGAAGGATTGTTTAGATTTTTTCCCCTCTTTTCCATAAAAAACGCCTTCCCCTCCGTTGTATCATGTAGCTCAATTTTCAAAACTTCATTCATTAACACATTGAAAATAACATGTAATCAATAAGATCCGAAAAACTAAGAAAATATGACATAATTCACCACTAATTAGTGGTGTAGATTTACGTGTTCATTTAATATAAGAACTCATCAACCTGGCTCAACTTAAGGTATTCTCTTTAATCTTCATTGCCAATTTTCTTTAAATTGAATTTTCCTTTACCCTCCCTTATCATTTATTGATAATTGATGTATTATTATATTGTTTGCATTTGTTTGAGCTTTGATGCAGTTGATATTGATTTATTATCTATTGATTTTTCAACTTAACTCATTATTGACTTTATTTTGGGTCATTTACACAAAAGATGTTTTATGGTTTAAAGCTTCCTTTCCCTATGCGTTTCACATGCTCCTACTATAATATTACGCATGTGTACTCACCGCCATGGTCATGTCTTACTCACATACATGTATTTAAGGAAATGGAAGTTTAATCCATAGGGTATAGAAAGAAATTAAAATGAGTTGTGTTTCCATTAGAATAAATGTTAAAATAATAATTTGATTACATTAAAAAATCATGATGTGATAAAATAAATTAGATTAACTAATACCACACTCAAATAACAATATCATACATATACATACATACATATATATATATATATATCTATTATGTGGAAAAATTAATAAACTTATTGCATACCTGTGTAATTTTTTTAACATATAAAAATCATGAAACCTATGTATGTGCATGAATATCTTTGAAAATTAGCTAAACCACAAGGTTCATAATTACATCAATTTTAACGTAATTTCATGTGCAAATTTTCGATGCAAAGATGGTTGGACAGAACTGTCAATGAAAGATACTATTTTATGATGTCTGTAATTATTTTGATGGTTATTAGATTTATATTATGTTGAATACTTTTCCGTAGCTGATGTAATGTATGGTTGCTACTAATTATTAGCATTAATGATTGTTTTATGTAAAATGATACTTCTCGATATTACTTATATTGTTTCAAAAATATTATGTTCACTTATTTATTCAATTTAAAAATATACTCAATTACTTTTATAATTTTGAAAACTAAAAATTACCACCAGCCCATTGCGAAGCACGGGAAATACACTAGTTATATTAAAGTTGGATTTTCTCAACTTTTGCCCTTGCAATGGTACCTGGATGTGCCCTTAGTCCTCCCCTCTCCATCCTCAGGTCCTCCCTCATGAAGTGACACGTGGATGCCCCCTGCTACTTTCCTTCCTTCACTATCTTCTCCCATATTTTTTATATCCATCATCTAATTCTCTACTGACGTGGCAAAGCTGCTGTCGAGAGACTCTCGAGGACCTCATCAACCACCTACCACCGCCGATGACGATGAGGAGGAGATTAGGGTGGCACCTTCGACGCCAACAACTCCAACGACAATTACTTAGCAAAAAAAAAAAACTCCAACGACAATTGCAAGATCTCGCTGGAGGAACTGTGCGGCGCCTTTTGACACCTCAGGTACGGGTTGTGCTCCATGTCCGACAACCGAAGGATGATCACCCGTTTAGGCTCACAACGACGGAGGACGGTTGCTTCCCCTCCCTCCTACAAGAGGGTATGGTGCGAGCAGTCCACTGCAAAGTCGAAGGTGGTAGAGCATTTCTCAGGTTACATCCACGTGGATAGGTCCACCGACGATCTCCCCGCCCTCCTCGTTTCTCCTCACGATGGGACATGTTTCCTCCCCACCCCTCCCCCAACTTTCCTGAACAAACACTCTCCTTTCCTGCTCTGTCCGGAAGTTGTTTGGCAAAATGTCAAAGCAAGGAGATATTGCCTATTGAAACGCTTTTTATTGTTGGGTTACGTGATATTAGATACGTTTGTGGAAGATTCCTCTGATGGTTGGTTGCTCGTATTTGCCACTACTACTACTCCACCCAGACTGTTATCTGGTTCCTATTTGAGGACCTCTAGGGCTCCCCATCATATCGATACACCATTAGTGAGAAACTTTGAGTACCTGAGAGTGATCCACATCTGAGTGATAGGCAAAAGAGTGGTCCAGCCAATCGAGCTAGATGGTCCTTCAGATCTGAATGTGTTTCTCGAGCACTTGCAGATATGGATATGAAGAAAAAATCAAGGATGAAAGTTGAATAATAATAAACAAATAGATACCAATAATTCATCTAAACCATTTCACAATAAAGTCTAAGCAATGTAACATTGGGAATGGGACAAGATTAGGATCCAAATACATCTCGAGGGCTGGTAGAAGACAATGAGACATTGGATCTTCAGTAGACTCTTATACTTCAGAGACGGTTAGATAACATGGCATACATGATCTTGTGAGAAGGCCAATTATTGTGCAAAAACTTGTAAGCGACACCATCAGAACCTGCATTTATCAACAGAGGGGGCTTCCATCGCCAACTCCACCTGGATGTAACGAGCCACTTGCTGACGCAAGCATTCCACCGATATCTTTTCTACGGACTGCCCATCTACTATCGGTGCACTGGAGTCTAACAAGAACTGTTCCCTCGAGGGATAGGGTTCAACTCCTGTATTGATGACTTCTAGAAGCCTCAACCCCCTTCCACACGGCGTCGCTTCCGCGAAGATACCAAGACCACATCCGAAGAGGGTGGCCTCTGGAGCCTTTCAACTGCATTTCCTCTTCTCCTCTCCAATTTTCCGGATCGCACCCATGACCCTCTTGCCACCTTTTCTGAACCCACGAAAGTAAATAGACCTCCACCCCCGGATGGACGTGCGCCCTCAGCTGCACCAACCGCCTCTGCCTGATAGATACCCGAATAACATAAGAAGTCAACTGTAAACACCATGGGAGCTGCATTAACATCTCTGGTTTCATCCCTCGTCTCAGAGCCAGAGGTGGTATCAACAGTATTGCTCAAAATTGCATCTTGCGCGTATGATGCAACTTCCGCCATAGAAATATTAATGGAAGCCTTATTCCCTCCAATTCCAACAAGAAAGTCATCATGCATGGCTCCCAACGGGGACGTGCATGGAAAGTGCTTTGTTTTTGGAAAATGTCCTCCCACCCACTCGTTGCACCCTTGAATTTGAAAGGTTGCTGTATTTGGCACGTAAGATTTATTGCTAGCAATAACTCCTCCAATCAATGGTCCCGAGAATCCCGGCGCATCCACCCCATCGGGTAGATCAAACGACGATGGGAAGTCATCATCCTCCGCCGCCGCGACCGGCGGAGCCGCCTCCACCTCCGCCGCGACTGGCGGTGCCCTCTCATCCTCCTCTTCCCCTTCCCTGTGCAAGGGGTCACCAAGATTCCCATACGCATCTGGTAATGCCAAGGAAGAATCATCTACCACCGCAATACCGAGAAGGAACGAGGTCCGACCCACCGTCAAGGTCACCAACTCCGGCAGGGGCAGGATGGCCCTAACAACTCCACCAAGACTTTAGAACCACCACTTGGTTTGAGACCATCGCATAGGATAGCGACCACCTTTCCCAAAGGCTTCAAGCATGCTTGGATAACGTCAAGGCTCCTACACCTCAACGGAACCCCAGAAATCAGTACACGTCTCGATATCGGCCTCGCCTCAAGCCCCGCACCATCTCGGAAACGAGCCCTCCACCAAGACCGATCCGCCATGGGGCTGGAGTCGCCCCTAAGGAGCTGCGCTTCCTCCCGCACAGAAAGTCCACAGGCGCACACGATCCCACCACCGAGGTCGACGACGTCTCCTTCGAAGCTCGAACCCAACAACCGCAGAAGGTCTTCCAACGCCCTTGTCGTACCCAGCAAATGTGTCCGAGACTAGATGCCGATCTCTGATAGTAGAAACATTTGGCTGAGACTATGGCTGCCACGTCCCTCGACGGTGGCAAACAAAACTTCGATGCCCCACTCCATTACACTTAAAGCAAACGACATCCTTGGAGCACGTTCTGGCGAGGTGACCAACGTCGCCACATCGAAAGCACCGTCTTGATTCTATCCTTTTCTTCCTCCGACTCCCCTTCGCGACGACAAAGGACCACCCGACCTCGCCTTCGACCTTGACCATCTCTTCATCCTTTCCATCCTCTACGCCTGTTGCACCGCTCCTCCCGCCACCCGCTGCAGTCTCCCTCCTTCTCTGCCCCTCTACCTCGTTCCCTCTCCCTCCCTCACCTTTTCTCGCTCTCCCGAGATCCCTCTCGCTCTCCATCCAGTATCATCTCGTGGAATGTACGAGGACTGGGACAACTAGAAAAACGACGAGCTATCGGAGCTTTATTAGGTGAATGGCGATCAGATGTGGTTTGCTTACAAGAGACAAAGCTTGAGACGTGGGACCTTCCTCGGTGGAGATCCTTATCTGGGACAAGGCTGTCAGAGTTCAGATCAGTGCCATCAATTGGTGCGTCAGGTGACATCCTGGTTGGCTGGAATGGTGACCTTTTGGAGTTGAGGGATGACGACCGCCCGAATGACAGAGGTAAAGGTACAGAAAATTATAGGTCGTTGCGACCTCAGTCACTCAGAACGTGTCAATCAAGAAAATGAACCACAAATGAAGATAAATCAACGAAACACAGAGAAGTGGTCCTGCTATAGGATTAACCTGGTATAGCTCCCAGGGTCGAACACAAGGAGCACAGATTGGCCTTGCGGCCTACGATGTAGTCAGAAATCCAAGGGAGTCTTTTTTTTAGTGTTTTTATTTGTTTTTATAATTTTTAGAATTTTTTTTAAAAGGTGAGAAAAATAAAAGAAAGTAAATACAAGGGAACTTCAACAATTTATTAAACACACCAAAAATCAAACAAAAATTTCAGAAAATTGGTTTTTAGGTTCTTTAAGTTTCTTACTGTTTTTGGTGAATTTTTGGAATTTTTCTAATGGGTAAATTATTTATTAAAAATCAAACAATGCGAAAAACAAAGGGTACTGTCCAGCAAGGCTTAAGACCCAAAAATAAAATGCTCTTGTATCTCAAAAAGCCCTAAAGGTAATTTTCCTATAATCTAGAAAGAATAAGGAAAATTTAGGCACCCTAATTATTGTTTTTGGATTTTTAATTTATTTAATATAATTTTTATGGGTTTTTAGGGGTTTTTCAATTTTTAAGGTTTTTAAGTGGTGAAAAATCACCAAAATCGGCTGGAAAGTCAAACAGCAAGCAAATTACAATACCTAATTTTTTAGAATTTTTGGTGGATTTTTTATATTTTTTTGTTATTTTTAAACCTAGACAGTGGCTAAAAAGGAGGTTTTTGAATTTTTAAAAATAATAAATGAAATCAAAAATGTCCTCAAAAATCATAGAAATTCCTACGCCATGGCAGGAGCCATGTGTCAAAATCTCATTGGATTTGGAGGTCGTTTGATATTTTATTCAAAGATAAAGGTGGGGCACTGTGCACAGGGACCTAAGTGCAAATACCCAAAAGTTCTGGGGTCCTGGTGCAAAATACCCAGCAAAACACGTGCCAAGCACGTGCCTGGGGCACTCAAGGACCAAATGGTAATAAAAATAAGTTCCGAGGGCTTATTGGTAACAAGTACCAAAAGTCCAGGGGCCTATCTGCAAATAACCCAAAATAATATCGCACATGTGGAAATAAAGCATTCACAGGGGTATATATGCAAATAAACAAAACTTTTTATTCAATGAATAACATCCAGAACTGCAGGGCGTCTTATGCAAATATCCCAACAAAACACGTGACGAAGCACGTGGCTCTCAACTGGCAGGGGTATAAATGCAAATAAAAATAAGCACGAGGGTCTCTATGCAAATATCCCAGAAAATAAACAACTGACTCGACAACTTACAGGACTGAAACGAAATAAGGCAAAGATAAGGGCCTAAGGGTAAATTACCCTTTATTAAATGGAGTCGTTGGATGCGCGCCACGTGTAGATCGGACGGCTGCAGAGGGTGGGCGCTCCAGATGGTGTCTCCTCGGATCGGACGGTGGAAGCTACTCCTCGATCGGACGGCCAAGATCTGATCTGGAGCGGGGAGGACGATCGGACGGCGATGGAGGGTCCTCGAAGAACAGGTCCCCGGCGAGACTCGCCGGGCTCGTGCGTGCGCTAGGGTCCTCCGGTGAGCCTTCTAGAGGTCGGAGAAGAATCGCGGAAGGCTCCCGCGTCTGCCGGTGGTCTCCGACGGTCAAACCAAGCTCCGAGGAGCTCGAGCAAGGCCGACGGAGCTGGGTCTCCTGGCTGGATGGCGAAGGGCCTCAGACGCCCTCGTTCGACCTGAAAAGCGAACCAGAAGACTCGCGGGTCGAGGGCAAAGTGCCTCGACCCGGTTAGGCGGCGTGAAGGTGGTCTGTGAGTCGGAATGGCGAGCTCCGGCGAGGGTGGTCGGCGAAGGAGCTCGGTTCCCAGATCCTGTGCGATCTGGGTTGTGTGGAGGGGTGAAGAAGGTGCGGAGAGGTCTGGCGGAGATGATGGCGGTGTCGGAATGGAAGATGGGTAGTCGGAGGTGCCGGACGAAGGCGGCGGAGCTACGCTAACAGTAACTGAAAAATCGAAATCTAAGCTATCCTACGGCCTAAGGGTTCTACCTGGGTGGTCGGAGAGACTGGGGAAGAGCAGGGGGTGCTCTTGGTCGTAGCCTCGAGGGTCGTCTCGGCCCGAGGCTCGATGCTCGACGCTGATGGCGGAGCAGCGGCGGCGAAGAACGCCGGATCAGTGGATTCGCCTCCTCGCCTCGCTGCAACAAGGGCAAACGCTTGCTGTCACTCTCGCGGTGCCTATGGAGGTCACTGGGAAGAAGGAGAAGGTCCAAAGATGAGGCGCGGAGGCGGCGGAGGGAAGAATATATAAGGTGACAGGGGCGATTAGGGTTGAGGGGCGACAGCGATGGAAGGTGTTGATTTCGTGGCGGAAGATCGGGCGAGGAAGATGGATGATAGGCGAAGAATCCGAGCATGAGATTTGCGTGGGAGACAGCCTGGAGACGCGTGGGAAAATCGGAGAAGATGGGGTGGCGCGCTTCTTCCAGAAAAGGAAGGAGTCCGCGGGGGAGTTGACCGGGGTCAACAGTCCCCCGTGGACCAATCAGAAGCTGCCACGTGCAGTTGATTTTTGTTTATTTATTTTAAGGTAGAAATAGGCCGAATTAAAGAAAACTCAAAACATGAAATATTTTTCTTTTATTTTTTCTATTTTTTTGGTGATTTTTAATTAATTTTTGGGAATAAAAATAGGGTAGCTATATATATAGGTATATGTACACTATATGGAGGTTTTTATTTTTGATTTTTTTATTTGTTATTTTTATGTATTTTTATGCTCATTTTGTATTTTATTTATTTACAAGATAAAATGAGGAATAAAAGAATATTTTTATTTTATTTTTTATCACATATATACAAGGGTGAAATAAATGGTTGAATACATTTATATACATGGTATTTATACAATGTATTTTTGTATTTTCAATTTTGTAATTTTTATTTGATTTTTGTTTTGTTTCTTGTTATTTTATATATTTACAATATGTAACATAGAATATTTACAAAAAGTTTAGAAAAATAATTTGAATTTATTTACAAGGTTAAATAAATAAAGGATGATGGTCTATACACATGGTGAAAGGGCATTTTTGAATTTTTGATTTTTGATTTTTAAATTTTTATTTTTTTTTAATAAAATATACACACAATATGTACAAGCATATTTTTTGGGTGAGGAAAATATGTTTTTACAGAAGTATATACACATGAGCTCCTATCTCCCTCTACTTTGGCTTTTATGCGGTCAGGCCCATGCTGAGCCCTCCCTTGGGTTAGGTTGCTCAATATTTATTCTAAATATTTCCCTCTTTTTTTTCTTTTTGCTCTTTATTCTTTTATTTTGCACAAAAACATGCTAATTATAGGTTTTTACACAATGCATGCTTTTGGTAATTATTTGTATTTACACATATCTACATGTATTTGCAAAGGTTTTTGTAGCTAAAATAGAAGAATAAAGAGTGATGAATGGGTATTCATCACCCCCCTATGCTTAACTTTGCTAGTTCCCTTAGCAAACACTTATTTGAAAAAGAAGTGAAAAAGAAAGAAAAAGAAAAAGAGGAAGAGGATGTACACGGATCAAGGTTGACTTATTAAATTTTCCTTCATTAAATTGAAATATGGAGCTCGATCAGATCTTTGGATTATTAATGTGTCGGAACCTTATTTGGACTTAAGCCTAAAACTCAACAGCCTCCAAGTTCCACCAATCTATGGGCAAGACTCCTCAATAAACCAGATCAGAACAAGTCTACATACACAAACTCTAATGACCATGAATCTTTCCTTGCGGTGTAGGTGATATGTGGCTCCCCACCTCAGAAGTAACAAAGAAACAACCTCCCTCAACCTGGTAACTCTAATGCCTCGGTCTAGCAACTCTTTCCTCGAGAAGCGGGGTATTCCCTTCTAAGTTCAAGTGCAACCGGCTCAAGGAGAGGGGGTAGAAGTATAGAGTTTTGGAAGCTTAGCCAGTGTAGCTAAGTCTCCCGCTGCAAGCTTCATGAGATGTAACATGGATACCATAAGCTTTTGCTTTATACTCCGGTGGGGTTATTAAATTTCAATCCGACCCACCACTTTTTGGAGTTCTTTTTGCATTTTTGCATATTTTTTTTTTTCAAGAACTTCTGTACAACATATCTACATGGTGCAGCATATAAGAAATTTCCCCTTGAGCCAGTAGACTATCCCTCTTTTGAAGCTTTATTGCAACCCACAGCTTCTGTCTTTAGCTTTCAACACCACTAGACCAAGTTGAGGTGCACTTCCTTCACTATAAGAAGAAGAGAGGTTCCGCCTAGAAGTACTACCCTCATATGCTACCCCAAGCCAAAGGAAACTGCCTCCTCACCACCTCATCCGTGGAGAGCCATGTGTAGAGTGCAGGTGCAAGTGAAGCCATTGTCTCTGAGAGTCATGCGTGTGTTGTTAAGTGCTCTACTTAGGCTCATCAAGATGACATATGCTCATAGCCTAGTGGACTCAAAGAATTAAGCCCTTATGGACCTGAAAAGCCCTAACCCTAAGTCCTACAAGGTTCCTCTTGAAGTTAAGTGAATTAAGATCTTGTTCAAGCTCCATTTCTCAATTTAATTCCAGGCTTAGTTTCAATGTCAATTCTCATCCAGGAAAAAGTATATACATATATGTACACAAGATGCTATTCACAAATATTTTACAATCATGCAAAATTTTTGAAAAATGTTTTGTAATCATGAATGATGCATGAGGTGCAAGTTTTGCAAACTGATATTCACAATCTTTTACACAAGGTTTTTGCAAACTTTTGATTTTCAAAACATTTTGGAAAAATTTTGTACTATATTCATAATTTTGATACAAAATATTTACACAAGCTTTACACAAAAGATTTTTGAAATCATTTTTACAAAAATACTTTGTACACTAGCTATGTATGTGCAAGAATAAAAGAGGTTTATGTACATGAAAAAATTTTAATTTTTGTGATTTTTAGCCATTTTATTTATTAACACACTCACACAAAGTACGAGTTATGGCTAAAGTATATATGAAATATATACACACCCCCCCCTATACTTAGCTCGAGCGATGTCCTCAGAGTGATCAAGAGCGATGAAGATGACATAACTCGTGCTTAGTAAAAGGGAAGTGAAAAGGAATGTCTAAGTACAAGAACGAATAAATGAATAAAATGAGAGGAACTCGGTGGTCTCCCCCTATACTTAGGATTAACTAATCCTAAGTATAGAAAGCTGTACATGAAGGGAAAGCCGAGTGAAGAATATACAGAATCTGCCCCCCCTATACTTAGGGTAAAATATCCCTAAGTATAGGCAGCAAAAACAAGAGCAGAAAGAATGAAAAGAATACTCACAGGTCCGACATCCCCCCTATACTTAGGGTAAAGTACACCCTAAGTATAGCATAATCATAAGATGAGAGATGGGATGTGGGACTAAAGAATAGAATGATATGGACAACTGGATCTATACAGGCGGAGGAACAGTGAAAATCAGGCGTGAGATGTAAAAGATGTGAGTCAAAAGACCACATCTCACGCAAAATGAATAGCGGCAATCATAACATCCCGCGGCTCATGATCTAGAAATGGTTTGAGCCGCTGGCCGTTCACTCGGAAGGTACTCTCAGAAGATAACTCAGATATATCAATGCTACCGTTATCGTGTACCTTTCTGACCAAATAGGGTCCCTTCCATTTGCTCTGTAGCTTCCCTGGAAATAATCTAAGCCTCGCATCAAACAGCCATACTTTCTGTCCAATCTCAAAATGCTTGTGGATGATATGAGAATCATGCCACTCCTTCACTTTCTCCTTATAATGTAGGCTGTTTGAGAAAGCTGCATCTCTAAGCTCTTCCAAGGCGGCTAACTCTGCCCTCCTCTGGTTTCCTATACCATCTGGATCCATAAGAATATCTGTGACTGCCCAAAGTGACTTGTGCCTCAGCTCAACAGGTAGATGGCATGGCTTGCCATAAACGAGGCGAAAGGGAGATGTACCCAATGGAGTCTTGAAAGACGTCCTATATGCCCACAAGACCGAGTCCAAAAGCTGTGACCAATTCTTTCGGTCAGGGCGGACGACTTTCTGCAAAATATTCTTGATCTCCCTATTCGACACCTCAGCTAGACCATTTGTCTGTGGATGGTATGGTGTGGCAACACGATGGTCTATGCTGAATTCGTTGGCAAGGGTCTTTACCTGGTCGTTGATGAAATGAGACCCCCCATCAGAAATCAGAACTCGTGGAACCCCGAACCGCATGATGATGTGCTTCTTCAAAAATCTGCAAACTGTCTTAGCATCAGCGGCTCGGGCGGGGATAGCCTCAACCCAACGACTAACGTAATCTACGGCCAACAGAATGTACTCAAATCCTTGACTCTTAGGGAATGGACCCATGAAATCGATGCCCCATGCGTCAAAAACCTCACAGAAGTGAATGGGCTGCATCGGCATCATATCACGCTGTCCACAAGTGCCCATCCTCTGACAGTCAGTACACCTCTTCACGAACTCATCTGAGTCCTTGAAGAGGGTAGGCCACCACAAGCCGGATTGGAGCACTTTCTGTGCCGTTCTCCTCCCAGAATGATGTCCTCCTGCCTCAAGCTTGTGGCAGTAAGTGAGGACACTATGATGCTCCTCCTGAGGAATACACCGACGCCAGATGCTATCCCCTCCTTCGTGGTAAAGGATGGGATCCTCCCAGTGGTAGGACTTGGCCTTCGCAAGGAAGGTCTCAAGCCTCTGCTTGGGCCAATCTTGTGGGACTTTCCCAGCAACGAGAAAGTTCACAATATCAGCATACCATGGGAGTGAGGCGATAGCAAGGATCGCCTCGTCTGGGAAGGTATCACAAATGGGATCAATCTGCTTAGAATCCTCAGGCTGCTCTAGTCGGGAGAGATGATCCGCCACTACATTCTTGACTCCAGGTTTATCCTTGATCTCAATGTCGAACTCCTGGAGTAGAAGGATCCATCTAGTAAGTCTGGCCTTGGCATCCTTCTTTGACATGAGGTACCTGATGGCGGTGTGGTCAGTATACAAAGTCACTCTAGATCCAATGATATACGATCTGAATTTATCTAGGGCAAACACTACTGCTAGCATCTCCTTTTCTGTGACTGTATAATTCCGCTGGGCGGAATCCAATGTGCGGCTAGCATAGTGTATGGCAAATGGCACTCCATCCCTCCTCTGTCCTAGCACGGCCCCTACGGCAAAATCAGAGGCGTCCGCCATGATCTCGAATGGGAGAGACCAATCAGGCGGCTGAAGGACAGGAGCCTCAATAACACATTGCTGGAGAGTTTCAAAGGACGAAAGACACTTGTCATCGACAAGGAACTCGGTGTCTTTCGTCAAGAGGTCAGTCAACGGTCGGGCAATCTTGCTGAAATCATGAATGAATCTCCTATAAAAACCAACGTGCCCCAGAAATGACCGTAACTGCTTCAGATTGGACGGCGGTGTGAGTTTCCTAATGACATCGACCTTGGCCGGGTCAACCTCCATGCCTCTGTTGGAGATGATGTGGCCAAGCACCGTCCCTTGAGTCACCATGAAGTGACTCTTTTCCCAAGACAGAACCAAGCGGGTAGCAATACATCGCTGGAGCACTCGGTCTAGGCATTCAAGACAGGAATCGAATCCGTCGCCGTAAACCGAGAAGTCGTCCATGAAGACCTCCAAACACTCCCCTACCATGTCCGAAAATATCGACAGCATGCATCTCTGAAAAGTCGCAGGGGCGTTACATAGCCCAAATGGCATGCGTCGAAAAGCGTATGTACCGAAAGGACAGGTAAAGGTGGTCTTCTCCTGATCCTCAGGAGCGATGGCCACTTGGTTGTAGCCCGAGTACCCATCCAGGAAGCAATAATGGCTCTTCCCTGCCAGTCTCTCAATGATCTGGTCAATAAAAGGCAGGGGGAAATGGTCTTTCTTGGTGGCTTGGTTGAGTTTTCTGTAGTCAACACAGACTCGCCAAGAGGTGGGTACTCGTGTAGCAATCTCTTCTCCCGACTCACTGATCACGGTAGTGATGCCCATCTTCTTGGGCACCACATGTAAGGGGCTAACCCACTTGGAGTCGGAAATGGGATAAATAAAATCTGCACTCCACCATTTTGATATTTCCTTCATAACAACCTCTCTTAGGTTGGGGTTCAGTCGCCGCTGGAACTCACGCGACGGCTTTGCCCCTTCCTCGAGATAGATATGGTGGGAGCACAACGAGGGACTAATCCCATGGAGATCTGCTACGCTCCATCCAATTGCCTTGCGGTTCTTTTCAAGAACCTCCATCAGACGGGATTCTTGTTCTCCAGTCAGATCGGCAGAGATGATGACTGGGTACATCTCAGACTCTCCCGCAAGGAATCGATACTTCAGCGAAGTAGGGAGCGGCTTTAGCTCTGAACAGCTGGGTGCTGGCAAATCTGGCTTCTGAAGAAGATGTGTGTATGCAGACAGTTCTGCCAAATTTGCCTGGGAAAATGATAACGAACTCTCACAAACTGGATCTGGAGAAGGCGGGTCCTCTACATTGTCTCTGTTCTGCTCTGCCTCTACCTCCTCCTCATCTATAGGCTCAGGTGGATCCAGATCTGGCATCTGATCATCACAATCTGCCCAATCAGACTCTGAATCCGAGGGATCTATATCAGACTCGGTGGCATCAGTACCACCGTAGAGCAGGGTGGCTTCAGTACCACCATCACTGGAAATCGTGTCGCGATCAAGGTCCGACTCTGCTGACTCAATAGTATCCTGAACCAGGGCTGTGCTCTCCAGACTATCCTCTGCTATCATCTCTGCATCAGCTGTATCCGAATATGAGAGGATGGTCTGTGCTGCAGGATCTGCCCAAATTGCCTCATCATCTGTGATCACAAAATCACAGTCCTGGTGGATGTCTGGCTCTGCGTCTGTCAGCTGCTCTGAATCTGTACTGCCATGTGAGCGGGATCTATCTCTGGTTCTGTGGTCCTTAACCGTCTCTATTTGTATACTCTCGCCCTCGACGCGAAAGAATACCTTCCCACTGTCATGGTCAGTCACTGCCTTGGCTGTGGCCAAGAACGGGCGACCGAGGATGATGGGGGAATCGGTCAACGAGTCAGGGGTCTCCATGTCCAGTACGACAAAATCCACGGGGAATTGCAAACCCTGAATCGTGACGACAACGTTTCGCAACAACCCCTTTGGCCTCTTGACAGACCGATCAGCAAACTGAAGGTATGTCCTGCTCTGTCTAAGAGTGCCCAACTCTAAGTGGTCGAGAAGGGCTGCCGGAAGAAGGTTGATCGACGATCCGCTATCTAATAGAGTGCGGTCGAACCTCTGCTCACTAATCTGACATCTGACATACGGGGCCCCTAAATCTGGCCTCTTAGTCGGCAGATGGTTCTGGATCGCGTAACACGTGGCTTTTGTTAGCACATGAATTTCTGCGGTCTTGTTCCTCTTCTTCCTTCTGACTGTGGTCTTATCTCTTAGGGATCGCTGAAGAAGAGGAATGTGCTGCAAAGCCTCGTTGAGGGTCAGCTGGATATGAAATCGGTCTATCATGCCTTGGCTGAACTCCTCCTGCTCTCTCTTTTTTGGATTTTTATCTTTTTTCTTCCCCTTCCCCAACTTAAGGGCTCTAGGAAAGGGGATCACAGGGTCCTTCTCAGATGAAGGACTAGGAATAGGCCTAGATGATTCGATGACTGGATCCTCACAAACATCATTCACCACAGTGGGATCAGAAGAAACTAAACCTTTTCCTTTATTCAAATTAGAGTTCTGAGATACATTCATGCGAGGAAAGACAACATTTCTATCAGAATGAATGTTGGTGGCCTCAGTACCACCTCTAGCTGGCTCTACAACTAGACGTCTTGCGGCCTCAGTACCGCAGGCTGGCTCGGCTCTGCTGGTGGTGTCAGTACCACCTCCTCGATGTGGTGAAACGGCGGCCTCAGTACCGCCGGTGGAATCAGCATCTCGGGTGGCCTCAGTACCACCGTCACCATGATGTGCGGCTTCAGTACCGCTCTCCTCTTCCTCATCTGGCGCTCTAGATGATTCCTCGTGTTGTCGCTCAGATGAGGCGCCTCCTGCTGGTCTTCTACCGCTCCTAAGTGTGACAAAATCAGCATCAAATAGATCCGACGAGATAACATCAAATGAGTCACTAGAAGTGGTAGGCTCAGTGTGAACTACCTGCTCAGATTTCCTCTTCAAGTTATTCGGATTAGGCTCGATCTGTGCAGGGATGGCGGCCTTCCCTCTCATCAGGTCCCGCATCTCCTGGCGGAACTCGTCCATCTCCCGTCTAAATGTAGCCTGCTGCTCTATGAAGAGGCGGGCTAAATCATCCATAGCGGGGCTCTCATGGGAGCCCGACGGGTTGCCTCTCTGATAATGAGGCTGCTGGACCTGATGCTGCTGTGGCTGAGAGGGGTAAGAGGAATGATGCTGCTGCTGGTGAGCCTGCTGCTCACGTATCCAATTCTGTCCCTGCTGCTGGTAGGGACGAGGTACGAAGGATGATGGCTGGTGTGGTTGGTATGCTGGGGGCTGCTGGTGATCTCTCTGCTGGGAGTACTGCCCTCCCTGACCGGCTGGCTGCTGTTGGGACTGGTTACCCCCATTCCCCCACCTGAATCCGGGATGGTCTCGTCGGATTCCAGGTTGAGGACGGTCATACCAAATCCCGTTGACATCCATCAACGGCTCAGCATCGAAGGAGTCTGGTGGGAGTACATCCAGAGGCTGATCCGGCTGATACACCACCATCTGTAAGTCTGGAGATGGTGGTGACTGGTAAGAGGGCTGCTGCTGCTGGTACGGCTCCGCCTGTACAAGGTGAACTTGTCTAGGCTGCTGCAAGGAGCTGGAGCGCTGGGACGAGCTGCGGCTGCCGCCGGGATCGCCTCGCGACTGAAGACGGGGCTGAGAAGCCGTCTGTGCCTCTTGAAGACACAAGAGATGGGTCTTCACGTCGCTCAGAGTTTGTGCCATTTGCTCCATCTGAGTTATGCCCTGGCACTGCTTCTTCTCTATGATTTCCATGCGGTCCAACTTCTCGCTGATAATCCCCATGTCCGCAGCGGCCGACTCTGCCTGTGCGGCTGCAACTGTGGACGAACTGGATGGACCTGCATCAACCCGTGCTATCCGCTGATACTGCACAGGTCCTGGCGGCTGCTGAGATCTCTGTGTGTACAACCGAGTCTGGGACATCACCATGTAATTTTCTGACATCTCCTCATAGATGGCCCAGACTTGGTTGTGGTCCTTGGCAAAGTAGGACCCGCCGCAAGAAGCATTCACCAGTCCCTGAAGCTCTGGCGTCAGCCCACTAAAGAAGCTCTGAACTAGGTTCGGCTTCGAAATGTCGTGGTGTGGGCATCTATCCAGAAGCTCTCTGAACCTCTCCCATGCCTCGTGAAACTGCTCGTTAGGGAGCATGGAGAAGTTGTTGATCAGGGCCCTCGCTGCATTCGTCCGCCCGAGTGGATAGTACTTGTTCAAGTACTCGGTGCGGAGTTGCTCCCAGGTGTAAACAAACTTCCCTAGATGTTTCAGCCAGGCGGCTGCTCTATCTGCCAGTGAAAAAGGGAAGGCCATCATCCGAATCGTATCTTGGTCCACACGACGGTCGTGGACAGTGCTACAGATCATCAAAAACTCCTGGAGATGGAGGTGGGGTTCCTCAGTGGCGAGTCCGTGAAAATGAGGAAGCATCTGCAGGGTGTTCGGAGGGAACTTGAAATCCCCCACGATAGCAGGTATCACCACCCACTGGTGCATCAGTGTAGATCCGGGGTTGTGTAGCTCCCGCATCGGTCTTGCTGCGGCGGCGGCTGCCGCTGCTGCGGCAGCTGCTGCTGCGGCTGCTGCCTCTGCATCAGCGTCAGGAATGTCCTCCGGCTCGCTCGGCTCGTCTCGCTCTCTTCGGAGTCTCTCCAACTCCCTCCTCATCTCTATCATGAATGCCCACTGATCGCGTAACTGTTGCTGAACTGTCTCTAATGACGCGATCAGGGTGGAGTTAATCGCTCCCTGGTCTAAGACAAAATGTTCGGGCTGGCGATCGTCTGAACTGCCGGCTCCAGCCATAGGGACGTCTGCAAAATCAGATGAGCCTAACTCAGGTTCTGTCAAATTAATTCGTCTTTCCTCGGGCTCATGTCTCTCAGTAGCAGAAGAAAGGGGATCGAGGGGGAACAGGGTGGAATCGAACTCGGGCCCGGAGAGCTGGTCTCGACTCTCACGGGCCAACCTAGATGATGGAGTAGACGCGCCTGAAAGCGGTGCAGCTAGAGGCTGCCTAAGAGATCGTCTACCCATCATCTTGATCTGGCGAGTTGGGCGGATGGGATCTGGAGAAAATATGATCGCAAAGCAAACCCCCGGTTCACCAACGCAACACAATCTGAAGACCGTGAAAGATCGGTCAATTTATCTTGTCAATTTTATTTGGTAAACATGCAAGATATCAGAGCGCTTACGTGACCTGTTAGGATACCCGATGCTACTCCAACCGACTGGCCCGCACGGAAGAGTCGGTAGTCAGCTAGAAATAACACCGGAGAGTTCTACCTAGGGTACGAGTCACTCTCTCGCGCATCCAAACCATACAAGGAGGGGGTTGCTCTCCCCAAGACAAATTTTTAATGTGAGTGTCTTTTAGGGTCAATAATGTTATCCAGTCCCAATTTTTTTGTTTTTCTTTTTAATTTTTTTTTCAAAATAAATACAAGCGGCCTAACGGTTCTTCCGATTCTCCTGATAATTAAGCCAAAAACAGAGGGAGAAGATGAAAAAGCCGATGCGCGAAGAAATCAATGATGCATGCAGAGAAAGAAATGCGTACCTTGTCTCCAGCACTCTACATGCAAGTGATCCGCGCAGAATTTAAAGACAGAAATAAAACTACCTAAATGGTGCAACGGGAAAAACCGGCCTTAGACAAGCAACTTCTATTGATCGTGAAGAACAATAGTTAGCTAACCGAATCGAGTACGGAGTCCGATCTTGGGAGTCACTCGGTGCCCGCCACAACGGGTCCTGCCAGCGCTGTATGTGACTCCTCACGGCACGTGGTCTCAAATCCAATTAAACTAACTTTTTCAGTGAATTTTATTAAGGTCCAATTACGTTCTATAGGAACAGATATTCTATTAGGTGTTGGGCCTTAAAAATTTACGTCACAATCAATCAAAATTCCTATGTCTAGGGGCTAAAACCGCGAGAAACACCGGAAAAGGCAGCTAGCTATAAAAACCACGATAAAAGCCGCGAAAATCCAAATGGGTCCCCCGAGCACACCGGTGCTCGGCGAAACAGACCCGCTAAGTTACAAGTGTCCACAAATGTCCAAGTCCTAAATTATTACAAAAATATTGTTCTCTCAAATAAATGACATTCTTCTTCTTCTCCCTGCTCTTCTTCCCGTGCGGGTCCTCAAAAAGTGTACTCCAAGTTCTCCACGCAGTACCTCGCACAAAAATTAGAAAGAGAGAGAGTGTCAGAAAACAGTTATAATGTAGAGAGACAATATGGAAAAATGACTACAAAGCCGTGCTCCCCGGCAACGGCGCCATTCTGACGACCGCCCGAATGACAGAGGTAAAGGTACAGAAAATTATAGGTCGTTGCGACCTCAGTCACTCAGAACGTGTCAATCAAGAAAATGAACCACAAATGAAGATAAATCAACGAAACACAGAGAAGTGGTCCTGCTATAGGATTAACCTGGTATAGCTCCCAGGGTCGAACACAAGGAGCACAGATTGGCCTTGCGGCCTACGATGTAGTCAGAAATCCAAGGGAGTCTTTTTTTAGTGTTTTTATTTGTTTTTATAATTTTTAGAATTTTTTTTAAAAGGTGAGAAAAATAAAAGAAAGTAAATACAAGGGAACTTCAACAATTTATTAAACACACCAAAAATCAAACAAAAATTTCAGAAAATTGGTTTTTAGGTTCTTTAAGTTTCTTACTGTTTTTGGTGAATTTTTGGAATTTTTCTAATGGGTAAATTATTTATTAAAAATCAAACAATGCGAAAAACAAAGGGTACTGTCCAGCAAGGCTTAAGACCCAAAAATAAAATGCTCTTGGATCTCAAAAAGCCCTAAAGGTAATTTTCCTATAATCTAGAAAGAATAAGGAAAATTTAGGCACCCTAATTATTGTTTTTGGATTTTTAATTTATTTAATATAATTTTTATGGGTTTTTAGGGGTTTTTCAATTTTTAAGGTTTTTAAGTGGTGAAAAATCACCAAAATCGGCTGGAAAGTCAAACAGCAAGCAAATTACAATACCTAATTTTTTTAGAATTTTTGGTGGAGTTTTTATATTTTTTTGTTATTTTTAAACCTAGACAGTGGCTAAAAAGGAGGTTTTTGAATTTTTAAAAATAATAAATGAAATCAAAAATGTCCTCAAAAATCATAGAAATTCCTACGCCATGGCAGGAGCCATGTGTCAAAATCTCATTGGATTTGGAGGTCGTTTGATATTTTATTCAAAGATAAAGGTGGGGCACTGTGCACAGGGACCTAAGTGCAAATACCCAAAAGTTCTGGGGTCCTGGTGCAAAATACCCAGCAAAACACGTGCCAAGCACGTGCTTGGGGCACTCAAGGACCAAATGGTAATAAAAATAAGTTCCGAGGGCTTATTGGTAACAAGTACCAAAAGTCCAGGGGCCTATCTGCAAATAACCCAAAATAATATCGCACATGTGGAAATAAAGCATTCACAGGGGTATATATGCAAATAAACAAAACTTTTTATTCAATGAATAACATCCAGAACTGCAGGGCGTCTTATGCAAATATCCCAACAAAACACGTGACGAAGCACGTGGCTCTCAACTGGCAGGGGTATAAATGCAAATAAAAATAAGCACGAGGGTCTCTATGCAAATATCCCAGAAAATAAACAACTGACTCGACAACTTACAGGACTGAAACGAAATAAGGCAAAGATAAGGGCCTAAGGGTAAATTACCCTTTATTAAATGGAGTCGTTGGATGCGCGCCACGTGTAGATCGGACGGCTGCAGAGGGTGGGCGCTCCAGATGGTGTCTCCTCGGATCGGACGGTGGAAGCTACTCCTCGATCGGACGGCCAAGATCTGATCTGGAGCGGGGAGGACGATCGGACGACGATGGAGGGTCCTCGAAGAACAGGTCCCCGGCGAGACTCGCCGGGCTCGTGCGTGCGCTAGGGTCCTCCAGTGAGCCTTCTAGAGGTCGGAGAAGAATCGCGGAAGGCTCCCGCGTCTGCCGGTGGTCTCCGACGGTCAAACCAAGCTCCGAGGAGCTCGAGCAAGGCCGGCGGAGCTGGGTCTCCTGGCTGGATGGCGAAGGGCCTCAGACGCCCTCGTTTCGACCTGAAAAGCGAACCAGAAGACTCGCGGGTCGAGGGCAAAGTGCCTCGACCCGGTTAGGCGGCGTGAAGGTGGTCTGTGAGTCGGAATGGCGAGCTCCGGCGAGGGTGGTCGGCGAAGGAGCTCGGTTCCCAGATCCTGTGCGATCTGGGTTGTGTGGAGGGGTGAAGAAGGTGCGGAGAGGTCTGGCGGAGATGATGGCGGTGTCGGAATGGAAGATGGGTAGTCGGAGGTGCCGGACGAAGGCGGCAGAGCTACGCTAACAGTAACTGAAAAATCGAAATCTAAGCTATCCTACGGCCTAAGGGTTCTACCTGGGTGGTCGGAGAGACTGGGGAAGAGCAGGGGGTGCTCTTGGTCGTAGCCTCGAGGGTCGTCTCGGCCCGAGGCTCGATGCTCGACGCTGATGGCGGAGCAGCGGCGGCGAAGAACGCCGGATCAGTGGATTCGCCTCCTCGCCTCGCTGCAACAAGGGCAAACGCTTGTTGTCACTCTCGCGGTGCCTATGGAGGTCACTGGGAAGAAGGAGAAGGTCCAAAGATGAGGCGTGGAGGCGGCGGAGGGAAGAATATATAAGGTGACAGGGGCGATTAGGGTTGAGGGGCGACAGCGATGGAAGGTGTTGATTTCGTGGCGGAAGATCGGGCGAGGAAGATGGATGATAGGCGAAGAATCCGAGCATGAGATTTGCGTGGGAGACAGCCTGGAGACGCGTGGGAAAATCGGAGAAGATGGGGTGGCGCGCTTCTTCCAGAAAAGGAAGGAGTCCGCGGGGGAGTTGACCGGGGTCAACAGTCCCCCGTGGACCAATCAGAAGCTGCCACGTGCAGTTGATTTTTGTTTATTTATTTTAAGGTAGAAATAGGCCGAATTAAAGAAAACTCAAAACATGAAATATTTTTCTTTTATTTTTTTCTATTTTTTTGGTGATTTTTAATTAATTTTTGGGAATAAAAATAGGGTAGCTATATATATAGGTATATGTACACTATATGGAGTTTTTATTTTTGATTTTTTTATTTGTTATTTTTATGTATTTTTATGCTCATTTTGTATTTTATTTATTTACAAGATAAAATGAGGAATAAAAGAATATTTTTATTTTATTTTTATCACATATATACAAGGGTGAAATAAATGGTTGAATACATTTATATACATGGTATTTATACAATGTATTTTTGTATTTTCAATTTTGTAATTTTTATTTGATTTTTGTTTTGTTTCTTGTTATTTTATATATTTACAATATGTAACATAGAATATTTACAAAAAGTTTAGAAAATAATTGAATTTATTTACAAGGTTAAATAAATAAAGGATGATGGTCTATACACATGGTGAAAGGGCATTTTTGAATTTTTGATTTTTAAATTTTTATTTTTATTTTTTATTTTTTAATAAAATATACACACAATATGTACAAGCATATTTTTTGGGTGAGGAAAATATGTTTTTACAGAAGTATATACACATGAGCTCCTATCTCCCTCTACTTTGGCTTTTATGCGGTCAGGCCCATGCTGAGCCCTCCCTTGGGTTAGGTTGCTCAATATTTATTCTAAATATTTCCCTCTTTTTTTTCTTTTTGCTCTTTATTCTTTTATTTTTGCACAAAAACATGCTAATTATAGGTTTTTACACAATGCATGCTTTTGGTAATTATTTGTATTTACACATATCTACATGTATTTGCAAAGGTTTTTGTAGCTAAAATAGAAGAATAAAGAGTGATGAATGGGTATTCATCAAGGGACTCGGTGGAGGCTCAACACTCTTTGTCGGTGGTTCTGGTGCGCAAGGCAGATGGTGTCCGTCTTCTCTTTTCTGCAGTATATGGGCCTTCTGGCGTGCTTGCTGGCTCGGGCTTGTGGGAGGAGCTCCGTTTGATACGGGCGAGGTATGAAGACCTTCCCTGGCTTATTGGGGGTGACTTCAATGTCACACTATTATCTTCATATCAGCCCCAGGATCGAGGCAGGATGGATCCTGGTTCACCTGCATTTAGAGAGTTTGTTGAGGAGCTCTCTTTGGAAGTCTTTGATGCGTTGAACTCCCTCTATACATGGCGGAACACCTCCTCAAGATCTAGGCTGGATAGGTTCCTATGTTCGGCAGAGCTGCTGGAGGCTTTCCCGCTTGCAGGTGCTAGCTCTTTGCCACGATGTCACTCTGATCACACACCTATCTGTTGGGACTCTGGTGAGTCCGTTCATTTGGGAAGCTTATTCCGATTCGAATGTTCTTGGCTTTTGGAGGAGGACCTAAAGGCTTGCGTGGTTCAGTGCTAAAGAGAGAGATTGGTTCTTCTGGATCAGCTTCCAAGGATATGGCGGCTCGATTGAAGGCATTAAGGATGATGCTGGTGAGTTTTCGTAGGGAGCTCAAAATACGTCATAGTGAGCGAAGGGACCTGGCCCAGGCTGAAGTGGGTAGACTGGATAGAGTTGAAGATGTCAGAGAGCTTTTTGAGGAGGATAAGCGGACGAGATCAACTCATCACAGGGTGCTCCTAGAAGAGGACAAGAAAAGAGAGGTTGAGTGGAGACAACGCTCATGATAGATTTGGTTGAGGGAAGGCGACGCAAATACCAGATTCTTTCATGCGATGGCAAATGAAAGGAGGCGGCAAAATTTTATCCACTCTTTGGAAGTTAGGGGAGTACGGGTTGAAAGTGAAAGGGAGATCAGGGCGTCAGTGGTTGAACACTTCAGGGAGATGAGTAGAAGAGACCACCTCGGTGGGGTTCGCTGGCATGATAGAGAGGTACCTCGAGTTTCGGAGGTTCAGGCGGCTCAGTTGATTTCCTCTTTCACTTTATAGGAAGTCCGCACAGCAGTGTTCGATCTAAATGCAGATGGGTCTCCTGGGCCAGATGGTTTTCCTATTTTCTTCTTACGGGAATTCTGGGATTTGGTGGGCCAGGATGTTCTTGTAGTGGTGGAAGAGCTGAGAGGGGAAAACCATGGTTTTGATCGGTTAAATCAGTCTTTAATCTTCCTTCTCCCTAAGAGGAAAGTGGTGGAACGAATAGAAGACTTCAGGCCCATTGCCCTTTCGAATGCTATATATCTTATTGTTGCAAAAGTTCTTGCAAACAGGCTTCGGGTTGTTATGGGTGACATCATCAGTGACTTACAGACAACTTTTGTTCCTGGTAGACATATGATGGATGGTGTGGTCATGGCTTCGGAGATTGTTGCTGATTGGAAGAGAAGGAAGGTCAAAGGTTTTCTCTGGAAGACTGACTTATCCAAAGCGTACGATTGTGTTAGCTGGAAATTCATATGGGCGTCCCTTTCTAGACGTGGATTTCCAGATGAGTGGATCTCTTGGATGAAGAGGTGTGTGACGACGACTTCATGTTCGGTGCTGGTTAATAGAAGACAGGAGGGGGTTTTTTCAGCCGCAAAGGGGGTTAGGCAAGGGTGCCCATTAGCTCCTCTTCTTTTTGTTATTGCGGTAGATGCGTTGGCAAGGATGGTTACTCGTGCGGTGAATGGAAATTTCATACAGGAATTCACCTTAGATGGCTTGTCTATCCCAATTTTACAGTATGCTGATGATACGGTCCTGCTTGTGGAAGGTGGTGCTACTGAGGCTGAGGGAATTTCTACAGTTTTAGACCTTTTTGGGAGAGTCTCAGGGCTAAAACTAAACGAGAAAAAATCAACTTTTATTCTGTTTGGTCTTTCCGATGGGGAGGCTGAGACATGTGGGGCTTTCCTACGCTCAAGATGGGGGGCTCTCCCAATCACCTATTTGGGGTTGCCTATAGTGGATGGTGGACGCGTGGTGCTCCTGAAGTCGGTCCTTTCCGCGATTCCTATTTTTTTTCTATCGTCTCACTTGCTCCCGGTGGGGATTCGTGGTCAGTTGGAGAACTTGATGCGTAGATTCTTTTGGGCTGGTACTCAGCTGGTTGCTTGGAAGGTAGTGACGCTTACTGAGGTCGACGGTGGTTTAGGAGTCCTAAACCTTGAGGTGATGAATAGGACCCTCCTGACGATGTGGGTCACTCGTATTTGGGGTGATGGATCAGATGCACTTTGTATGTTGTTGAGGAAAATTTATGGCGTGACAGAGATTCTGGAGTGGCGTCCCAGTAGATTGGTAAAACCTTCAAATTTTTGGCGTGGAATATGCGTTGTGCTTCCCCAGATTTCTCCATGTCTAAATCCTATGCTGAGGCATGATGCAGAGGTTAGTCATTGGATATGGTCGGATGGTGCCTTCAGTGTGAAGAAAGCCTACAAGGTCATTTATACCTCTGTCGTATTTGATCCAGGAATTGCAATTCCAAGACTAGGGCAAATATGGTCTTGGAGGATTCTTAAAAGGGTGAAAGTTTTCCTCTGGTTGTTTGGGAGAGAGCGAGTGATGACTGGTGTTCGGAGGGCCCGTCTCTTTGGGGCTAATGGCTCTTGCTTGCGGTGTGGAGAGGAGGTGGATGATGTTAATCACTTGTTTTTTATTTGTTCCTCTTCGAGACAAATCTGGGCAGGGGTTAGCTTACCTGCAGTTGCATCCTCGGGGATTATAGAATTCTGGGAGTCCATTGGAACTCGCACAATGACTGAGAAACAGAGGGCAACATCTATTCTATGGGCAATATGGTTGGCAAGAAATGGAACTATTTTTCGTGGGGAAAATTTTTGTATTGAAAGTGTAATAAAACATGCCAAACTCCTATACGAGTCTTGGTCTTTGTAACATTATACCTAACTTGTGATTAGTTTTTGGGTGTCTACCTTTACGGTTTGACACCCTTTTTCCTTCAAAAAAACCATCAGAACCTGCATTCTTAGCCGCACTCAAGGATCTGAAATCAAAGATACACTTGCAAATATTGATGGAACAAAAGTTCAGTTTTACCATCAACTACTCGTAAACCAACTAATATATACATATGAAATCAATCATAATATAAGCACATAATCAGCAAGGCAAAAAATCAGATATTTTTTCTTCTTTTCCATCGTTCCGACGTGCACAAATCGTTTTAAAAAGATGGCTGAAACATGCAAAAACAATCAAGTATTTCTTAGACTTTTTTATATTTTCTTCCAAGTGCTTCTCTCTTTCTTCTTTTATTCTTCCCACTTATTGTTTTTTTTAGATTTTCTCTTTTCCTAGAATTTACCGTGAACAACAAATCACTCCAAAAAAGCTAAGTAATTAAGTCTTCCTTGTTTTTTCTTAGATTTTCATTTAAGTGCTTCTTTCTTTATTCTTTTCCCTTATTTTCTTTATTCTTATGCTAATCATGCCAGTGGTATATCACCTGATGCTTGCAAGATTTTATGAATTCATCTGCTATGTCCTTAGTGTGAGTTGAAATGACTCTCTGTTTAATTTTCTGGAATGAAACCCAAACTTGGGTATGAATATTTGGTTTTATAACATGAAGTTTGAGATCTGAATCAAAGTTGTAGGAATACTTTTGACATTGATATTTAAATTCCATGGACCATTTACCATCGACCATGGATCAATTTTAAGACACGGTCGAAGTATTTATTCTTCACTCAAGTGTTTGCGATTGGATCCATGTTCTGTTGTGATTCTCTCTTCAATGTTATGTAAATTAAAGCAGTTACATATTTAAGAAGAAATAACTATTATTTAAAAATATTCATTTATAATCGTGATATATATAACTTTATTTAACACATATTTTTTTCTATATACAATACATTAATTCACACATATCATAATCATCCCATTGGTGTATCCAATCTTTTTGGATGAAAGTTGGATTGTTTCGGTTTATGATATTTTCATCTAGCAAGACTCACTACATGATGAAATACATATGTATGATATGTTTATTTCTTTAAATTAAATATCTTAAAATTTTATCTATTTTTTGCTATATCTTGATATTTTAGTAACTTCAATATTAGTGTTACAATCACCAGAGACAAACCTATATCATGTCGTATTTTTTTTCCATATTAATATCTTCGAATTTAATCTAATATCATCATGTCAGCGCAGAAGCGCGAGTAGGACCACTAGTTTTCTATTAAGAGAAGACACCTTGCAGATCACGGGAGCACGTAATACATTAGGCCGGATATTCGTAGAACATGCTGCAATTGTCAAACCCCTGCCAATAATGAGATCGTAATTTTATAATAGAGGATCGAATAGCAAGGCATCAATAAATACCCGTCAGCCCTGCTGATCATCATACCATCATCCTCTCTGTTCATATATGTAATAGACGTCGACGATCCATTGATCTTCTCTCACGCTGTTGGCCATGGCGACCAAGGATGGAAGAAGAGAGGAGATGGGTGAGATGGGAGTGCTGCAGGCTCTGGATACGGCCGGCGTGCAATGGTACCACTTTAAAGCAATCGTGATCGCGGGAATGGGCTTTTTCACGGATGCCTACGACCTCTTCTGCATTTCCCTGATCACGAAGCTGCTCGGCCGCATGTATTACACAGACCCCAAAGCCTCGAGCCCGGGCACACTTCCTCCCAATGTAGCGGCCGCAGTCAACGGGGTGGCCTTCGTCGGCACCCTCTCCGGTCAGCTCTTTTTCGGATGGCTCGGAGACAAGATGGGCAGGAAGAGGGTGTACGGCATCACGCTGATCCTCATGGTGGTGTGCTCTATTGGTTCGGGGCTCTCCATACACTTCACGCCCAAGGCCGTCATAGCCACACTGTGCTTCTTCCGCTTCTGGCTTGGCTTTGGCATAGGCGGCGACTATCCTCTCTCTGCCGTTATCATGGCTGAGTACTCCAACCAAAAGACTCGTGGAGCCTTCGTCGCTGCCGTCTTCGCCATGCAAGTACGTGCATACCTAATTAATTAGCCAAAAGGCGAACTATCATCTAGCTCAAACTGATCATATACTGTAAGATTTATATCACATATACATGACCAAAACTATACATAAAACGAGCAGGGATTTGGCATTCTGGCGGGAGGAATCGTTGCCATCATCGTGTCGGCATCTTTCAGGAACCGCTACGATCTTCCCTCGTACAAGGACGACCCTTTGGGGTCCATCAATCCGCAGTCCGACTACATATGGAGGATCATCGTAATGTTCGGAGCCCTCCCGGCGGCTCTGACCTACTACTGGCGGATGAAGATGCCCGAGACTGCCCGGTACACGGCGCTTGTGGAGAAGGACGTGGAGCGCGCCACAAAAGACATGTCGAAGGTGCTCCACAAGCAGCTCGAATTCGAGAACACGAGGGTCGTTCAGATCGTGGAGAGCGATCAGAACTCATTCGGGCTCTTCTCCTCGGAGTTCTTGAAGCGACACGGACTTCACCTGTTGGGCACCACGTCAACCTGGTTCTTGCTGGACATCGCGTTTTATAGTCAGAATCTATTTCAGAAGGATATCTTCAGTGCCATTGGATGGATTCCCAAGGCCAACACCATGAACGCTATCGAGGAGGTCTTCAAGATCGCCAAGGCGCAGACGGTGATAGCTCTCTGCGGTACTGTTCCTGGCTACTGGGTCACTGTTGCCCTCATTGATCGGATTGGGCGTTGGTGGATCCAGGTACTACCGATGAATCCTCATAATCAATTAGTGCTTCTTTTTGTTTCACTAATATTTGAAATAACTCTCGCAAGTAACCACCAATGCTGACAACAAAACCATGCTTTAAGATTCGCTCGTAACAAATAGGATATCCAGGTGATAGGCTATATCGCGATCAAGCTTTTATCAATAGTAATTTCAACTATATATCCAGGTGATAGGCTTCTTCTTCATGACGGTATTTATGATGGGCCTGGCTGTACCATACCACCACTGGACATTGAAGGAGAACAACATCGGCTTTGTGGTTATGTATGGCCTCACCTTCTTCTTTGCCAACTTCGGCCCCAACGCGACCACCTTCATAGTCCCAGCCGAGGTATTCCCAGCGAGGGTGCGATCCACATGCCATGGGATTTCCGCTGCATGTGGAAAGGCTGGCGCCATAATAGGAGCCTTCGGTTTCCTGTACGCTGCACAGAACAAGGACAGCGGCAAGACAGACAAGGGATACCCACCGGGCATCGGAGTTAAGAACTCTCTGTATGTGTTGGCAGTGTGCAACGCCCTGGGACTTATCATGACCCTCGTGGCCATACCCGAGTCCAAAGGCATATCCCTCGAGGATATGAGCAGGGAGCACGAACTGTCGACTTCTGCGTCAAAGCCTGGAGGACGAGATGCTCAACTTTCCCATGAATAAACAACTTGATAGAAGGTCGCTGAACCGGTGCCTGACGAACGAGTGATGATCGAGCTTCTGTTCCCTTTTGCTTTGTATTATGGGTTTCGATTCTTTGATACGTCCATTGTATAATAAGGTCGATGGAGATTCTCTTTTAATTGGGAGTTGTGATCTTGGTGTATGGGTTCTTTTTTATACTTGGTGAAGACGTTATTTTTTAGCTCTTGGTATGTAATCCTTAATGTATGTTTATTTTATCTTGAGAAATAAATCTTTATTTTGTGTGCTTAATTTTGTGTTCAAGTCATCTAACTAGTCACATGCATGAAATACTCGTCTGATTGTAACACATCTATATATTAGATAAGTGCGTCCATACACTCATAAAAGTAGTATGTAAACAAAATGAACAGGTATAATTGAAAGCAAACATAGATTTCTACATTATATTTACCCATAAGCATATCATATTTTTACCATATATTAAGCAGGGGTACTTGCACCGATCCCCATCATTTTTGTTTATAAAAATTCCGATTTTGCTCTTTTTGTACGGGTCTTGGCGAATCCCTTTATTTGCAAATGTTGTTTATTTGTGCCCCACCTCCCCCCACGTACTTGATCCCCTCCGTAGATTACACGTTTGGTTAGGAAAAAAAGCTCTGTATGGACTATCAGGATCGTTTGCTGTGGTGTAGTAGCTACTGGCGGACAGCCCCACGATTACAGTATCTGTGCTATAGCAGAGGATCGATCCCCCTATATGTAACGATCTATCTGGATATGAAAATAATTTTTATTTTCCAAATAAATGTGGATACTTATATGACTAATTACTTTTCTTGTTGATATGCATCATATGCATTTGGATTTTAAAATGAACACGAGTCCTATTTGGAAGCATTTGCATACATATAACTTTCTATTATTCAGCTATTCATGGGTAGGGACGTAAACAGACAGATAAAAATATAGATGTTATCATATCCTTATCTTTTTTTATATACGAATACACATGCGGATACACATATTGATGAATATGTATCATATCCTTAAAAAACGATACGGATGTAAAATGAAATTTGACCACATATGAATAATATTAGAAATACTCTATAGATGCTTTAACATACATGTCTTGCATGGAATATACATGATACTATAAATGTACTCAATGGGTTTATGTCATAATAATTATGCCAAATATGGTGAAAGAATGTATAAAATTATGTTATATATTGTTAAAAATATATATACAACTATGTATGTATGTGTATGTGTGTTTAAAACCTTTGGGCGGAGCTGCATGCTGTGAGAGAGGTGTTCCATGATGCAGCATGGGTCATGGCTAGTTACTTCAACGTCACTTTGTTTGCGGCTGACATATCGGGGATGGAGGGGGGGGGAGGGTCAGGACCATGGCTCACAATATTTTGTGGAGTTGGTTGGAGATTTGCAGCTGGAGATTCTAGACACAGTTGACTAAATTCATTTGGAGAAACTCTGGATCCCGCTCTAGATTAGATCGTTTCCTGGTCTCCCTCGAGGTGCTACATGTATTCCCCATGTGTGATGTTTCTTCTCGTCCGAGATCTAGATCGGATCATTCACCTCTTGTTTGGGACAGTGGGGATGGGGATGTCACAGTCTCTTTCTTCGGATTGGAGAAGACGTGGTTGCTTGAAGATGGCTTCCGAAAGTTGGTAACTGATAATTGGAGATTGGTTGAGGGTGTAGATTTCAGTTGCTTCTCATCTATCGTAGAAGTTAGCTAGCTTGAGGAAAAAGCTTATCGAGTTCAAGAAGGAGGTGAGAGAAACTAGGAGGTCAATTAGAACGTTGGCGGAGGAAGGGATTGTCAGACTGGACATGTTAGAAGACCCCAGAGATCCGACATGAAGAGCTGAAAGAGAGAAGCGATTACATGATGGTTTTTTCTATGGAGGATATGAAAAAGGCGATGGAATGGAAACAAAGATCAAGGAAGAGATGGATCAAGGAAGGTGATGTGAATACAAAGTTCTTTCACGTGGAGGCCAGTGGAAGGAGAAGAAGAAACCTGGTCCAAGCGGTTGATGAATATATGATTCATTAACATTCTTTCTACATTTTGTCTTAAAATCCTTAACAAATGCATATAAATATCTATTAATTTCCATTATTAAAAAAACTTCATTCATGAATAAAAATGCACTTTTATGCATCAAAAACATGTACAACAACAAAGACTTTTCGGGTCGACTACATGGATTCTTCGCCTCTATTCAGATCTATCAAGGGTCAATCTCGGGCTTATATCAAAAAAATTAAGATCCCTTCATACAGTCTCTTTCCAAGACTTCTTGGACCATCCTTGTCCTCTCCTAGCTTGCTCAACATCCCAATACTCACATCTCCTAACTGGTCCATCAACTGATCTTTTTTTGCAAATGACCAAACTATCTTAAGCAGTTTTCTCGTATCTTATCCTTAATCGGAGCTATACCAACTTTGTCTCTAATTACACCATTCTGAATCCGATCTTTACGTATGTCTCCACATATGCATCCACCTTAGCATTTTCATTTCTGCTCCAACCATTCTTTGCGCATGTCTATGGTTCACAAGCCAACACTCAGATCTATAGAGCATATCAGGTCTCACGACTGCTTTGTAAAACTTTCTTGTTATTTTTAAAGGAATTTTCTTATCACATAGAATAGTAGAGGATCCTCCCCAATTTAGCCAGCCTGCATTTATTCTATTACTAACATCTCCATCAATTTCTCCATCACGTTGCAAAATAGATCCCATATATCTAAAAGAATCTCTCTTCCGAATGTTATCGTAACCAATATTCACCTTGATTTCTTCATCATTGCTTCCATCAAAGGTGCACTCTATATATTCTGTCTTAGCCCTACTTATACTGAATCCTTTAGTCTCCAAAGAATGTCTCCAGATCTCAAACTTCTCATTTACTCCATCTCTAGTCTTGTCAATCAACACAATATTATCAACAAATAACATACATCAAGGTAACTCATCTTGAATGTGACTTGTCAACTCATCCATAATCAAAGTAAAAAGAAATGGACTCAAAGATGAACTTTGATGTAAACCAATTTTGATGCCAAAATAGTTAGTCCTCCCATACGTGTCCTTACACAAGATAAAGTCATATCATACATATCCTTTATGAGGTTAACGTGTAGGACATGTACTTATCTCTTCTCCAAAACTCTCTACAATATTTCTCATGGGACAGAATCATAAGCCTTCTCCAAATCAATACATTCTTCTCCTCAGCAAATGGATGGCTTCAATAGTTGAGCAACCTAATATGAATCCGAATTGGTTTTCTTTTACTTTGAAAACTTGCCTCAAGCTTCGTTCGATCACACGTTTTCAAATTTTCATAGTGTGACTCATCAACTTGATATCTCGGTAATTTGAAAAATTTTGAATGTCTCCTTTATTCTTACAAAGAGGCACCACGATACTCCTCCTCCCATCTTCATGAATTTTCTTACTTCACCAAATAACATTGAATAAATTCATAAGACAAGTTAAACTGGGCTTACTTAAAACTCTCCATAATTCTACAGGGATGTCATCTGGTCCTACACCTTTCCCAGGTCTCATAACCTTCAAATCCTCCTCTACTTCCTTTCTTTGTATCCGTATATAGCTTGCATGATACAAGTAACTTTCACTACTAGCTAGATCACCCAAAGTGATCTCTCTGTTTCCTTCCCCAATGAAAATTTTATGGAAGTATTGCTCCAATCTAGTCTTTATATCCTTCTAAGTAACAAGCACGTGACCATCCTCGTCCTTAATGCATCTCACTTGAGGAGGGTCTTTGGTCTTTCTTTCTCTTACTTTGGCCAACCTGAATATATCCTTCTAGCCCTCCTTAGAGTCGAGATTTTGACTTAGATTCGCTTATTGCCTTCGTTTCTTCCTTCTTCATTATTTTGTAGTTTGTGACAATTTGCTCTGTTCTATCCTTAGATATAGCTTTAAAGCATGCTCTTTTAATTTTTAGCTTCTCTTGCACCCCTTCATTCCACCCCAAGCCTCATTTTGACTCGCCTAGCATCTCTTTGGCTACCTTTTGGATACAAGATGCTACCGCCTCCTACATCTCGTTTGCACTTCCACTACAATCCCAAGATAAGTCTTCTAAAACTTTCTCCTTGAAGCTCGACTACTTCGGTGGAAGATTCCACCATCTAGTTCTAGTGATCTTAGGAACCCTCCTTTTCTTTACCAACCCTTATATTTGCACATCCAAGACTAACAAGCGATGTTGGGTTTTCAAACTCTCTCATGAGATTACTTTGTAGTCTTTACAACATAGCGATCTCTTCTCCTCAATGTAAAGTAATCTATCTGTGTTCTAGCAGGGCCATTCTTATAAGTAATTAAATACTCTTCCCTCTTCTTGAAGAGATGGTTTTCTATAAAAAGATCATATGTCGTTACAAAATCTTGAATGACTTTTCCCTCTTCATTTCTACCCCCAAACCCATGTCCTCCATGAATACTAGCGTACCCTGAAGCATCTTTTCCCACGTGTCCATTAAGATCTCTACCTATGCAAATCATCTCTCTTCGTGTCCATTATGTTTTATGAAAGATTTTCTTTCGAATTTTGGAGAGTGTTAGAGTACAAATAGAAGAGCCAGAGTCATGCTTGTCAAATTTTAGTTGCGTGTGTTATTGCCCAGTTTCTGTTTTATATGTGAACAAAACAGTCAATCTTGCATGTATAGAGTTATGTCTAGTTTCCTTCTCTTCTTCGATTTTCGAGTATTTTTTATATCAAGGATTAATACACGCGTCAATTTATTGGTCTTGGTCGTTTATGGAACTGATGCACAATCCTTGTTGTATGCTCTAAATCCTAAATTCTTTTAGTGTCAAATCAAACTATGAGATCGCATAATATATTTTCCCATGTGGTCACTTCTAACTCCTTTTCTCAGTAGATATGACTGCGCCTAATATAGTTGTGTTAGGTTTTTGAATTGTTATAATTGTATTAGGATGATGGATTTTCAAACTTGTTATGATCAAGAGGTGATCACACCACTCGAGTGGGTTTTCAAGTAAGTACATTTGATTTTTTTTTGTTTGACAATAACATCTCAGATTCTTGTCATGTATTTTCTGTTGTTAACAGGATGAACCATGCATATAATAAACATTAATTATACGGATCCAATTGAACGGAAATAAAAGTATTAAAGATCAATATCATTAACGTCATCCATTTCCAGTTCAATATCCAATTATGATATGCAAATAGGAATCGAATAATCATACGGAAACAAATAAACAGACGAGATCCAGAAAGGGGCAAGCAATAAATAAATTGCGGCAAACAAAATAGAAGAAAGATAAGGTTAGATATCACCGAAGTTTCCATGAAATGGACTGTCCTTAGAGAGGATTTCACCCCTACATGACCGGTGCGTTGGGTACTGGCGATCCGCTCCCAGGATACGACGGTTCATGGTCGTCGTCAGCGCACACCGACGAGACCGTCCTTGAAAGCACCTCCGAGAACTTGCAGCCGAGAAGAAACAGGTCGCAGACGCGAGAGAGAGCGAGAGTGACGGCGGGTGGAGATTTCTTGCGAGTGAAGAAAAACGGCGTCGGGTGAGGGATATAAAAAGAAGGGCTCGCGTGCCCTAGCGCGCAGTCCCTTCGGTTTCCGAAAACGTCCCTCAACGGTCGTTGTCCTTTCGGATTCCAAAACTGCGGCTAAGTCGAGCCGTTTGGATCAAGTATGATTCCCAATGTGATCGCGATTAAATTAATTTGTAGGATTAATTTAATCGATCAGCCAAATGAAACCCGCATCAAAAGTATCGAGATCAGAGATCCGAATTGACTCTCCCGAGCCTGAGCCCGAGCCCGAGACGGAGACGGAGCGGAGCGCGCGCGCGTGTGTGGTCCTCCATTCCTCCTCTCTACTATTGCTACAAGAGCTTGGGGTGTGAACTCATAAATAAGTCCACCAAAAATTTAGTTCTCCAGGGTGTGGTACTAAACTTCAACCCAAACTCAACCATGTTTCAAATTTGAGAATTCCCAACTTTCCCTCCAAACATTTGGTTTCCCAATTAAAACCAAATTAATACCATTTGTAATTAATAGGTTTCCCAATTAAAACCTAAGTACAAATTTTAATACAACAATCCCCCACGAATTCTCCAATTTGAAAAAGAGATTCAAAAGGATTTAAGATACTTCTTTCGGCTGCCCACACTTTGCTTTCAGTAAAGGTATCTTCCGGTTTGAACTTCTACCTGAGTTTACTACTTTCACTTTAACAGGAACGAAGTGAACTGCGTCTTGAACTTCAGACCTTAGTGTTAAAGTATACGGTAGAAACAACAAAGCGTTGTTCTTGGTGCAATCTTCAAGGTTGGTGCTCTTAAAGGCCATGCACCCTTATCCTGTTTCATGTGTGTATTCAGGAAAGACCCTCTTCCTTTAACTGTGGCCCACAGTAACACTCACATAGGTGGCGTTCTCCAAAGATGCACTGCTAACATCCTGCCCAAAGGCTTGAACCCATTCAGAGCCTATACTCTTCCTAAACTTGCAGCTTAAATGGCACTCAGGCTTCCAGGAATAAGACACTCATGCTTACGCATTAAAATTAGAGTGCCAACCAGTTCTCCAAACAGCTTGTTATTACCACATTGAACCTACTTTGTGGGATCTCCACTCAGATAGGTTGGGTTGCTACTGTAGAGGAACTCCCATTGGGTCTCAGTCCCATCCCAAGCCTAAACTTTAGGACTAAAGATCTATCAAGTCCCTTAGTCAACGGATCTGCCGTGTTGTCTTTGGATCCAACAAAATCCACAGCCAACACTCCTCGAGACACCAAATCCCTTAACGTCTTAAGTCTGATTTGTATGTGTCTCCTTGTTTTCTGATTGAACTTTGAACTCTTGATCTTGGCAATTGTGGTCATATTATCACAATGTACCGAGATCGCAGGAACATGCTGACCTACCATGGGAATTTCAGACATAAGTTCCCTTAGCCATTCAGCCTCAATTCCAATGGTGTCCAAAGCACACAGCTCAGCCTCAAAAGTAGATCGAGCTAGAATGATCTGCTTCACAGACCTCCAGGAGACTACACCGCCTCAAGGGTAAATACATACCCTGTAACACCATTACTCCTTGACTCCTCTATTTTCCCTATCCAGCTTGCATCACTGTATCCTTCTAGTACAGAAGGATGTTTACCATAATGCAAACTAAGGGAAATAGTTCCCTTCAAGTACTTCAGTACTCGATCCAGAGCCTCCCAGTGAGTACGGTCAGGACAGCTAGTGTATCTACTCAGCTTTGCAATCGAGAATGAAATATCAGGTCTCGTGCAATTTGCAAGATACATTAAACTTCCTATCACTTGTGAATACCTTAGCTGAGCTACAGGTACTCCACTTTTATTCTTAAACAACGTTTTGGATGAATCAAAAGCAGTGCTTACAGCTTTGCAATCTTGATATCCAAATTTCTCAAGTACCTTCTCAACATAGTGAGATTGAGAAATTACAATCCCATCAACTGACCTTGTCAGTTTGAGATCCAAGATCACATCAGCAACACCCATGTCCTTCATCCCAAACTTGCTACTCAAGAAAGCCTTAGTCTCATTAATAATCCTCATATGTGATCCGAACAACAATATGTCATCAACATATAGGCACAAGACAATACACTCATCACCTTTCACTTTGGAATAGACACACTTGTCGGATTCATGAACCTTAAAGCCACATGACAAAATAGTCTTGTCAAATTTTTCATGCCACTGCTTTGGTGCTTGTTTCAATCCGTAAAAGGATTTGACAAGCTTGCAAACCTTTCCCTTATTCTCAGGAATCACAAGCCCATCCGGTTGATCCATATAGATCTCTTCCTCAAGATCGCCATGCAAGAAGGCGGTCTTCACATCCATTTGGTGGATAGAGATATCATATACAGATACCAATGCTATGAGCATCCGGATTGTGGTCATCCTAGTCACAGGCGACTAGGTATCAAAATAATCGATACCTTCCTTTTGCCTAAAGCCCTTGGCAACTAATCTGGCTTTGTATTTTTCAATTGATCCGTCAGGTCTAAGCTTTCTCTTAAGCACCCACTTGCACCCAATAGTAGAGCACCCTTTGGGTAAATCAACCAACTCCCAGGTTCCATTAGCCATAATGGAATCCATCTCAGATTTGGTGGCTTCCTTCCATTGTTTTGCTTCAGATGAAGCCATGGCTTCCTTGTAACTTGGTGGATCACCCTCGATCTGATAGACAACGAAGTCGCTACCCAGATCCTTGGCTATCCGAGGTCTTTTACTCCTCCTTGGCTCAATCTCTTCAGAAAGATCATTGGGTTCAGGTTGAGTCTCAACCCCCACATTCGTCATCCTTTCCACTTGATCTGGAATACATCCTGATGTAGAGGCACCCTCAATGGTCAAATTCTAAGGAATCCCAGTCTTCAATGGGAAGACATCCTCAAAGAAGGTAGCATCACGGAGTTCAACAATAGTGTTGACATCTATGCCCGGTATCTCGGACCGAATTACCAAGAACCTATATGCATAGCTATTTTCCAGGTAACCTAAGAAGACCGCATCAACAGTTTTAGGACCAAGTTTCTTTCTCTAGTGTTCTGGGACTAAAACCTTAGCAAGACAGCCCCACACTTTGAGATATCTTAAACTTGGTTTCCTATTTCTCCAAAGTTCAAAGGGACATTTTCCATATGTCTCGGAGGAACCCTATTCAGAATATGGCAAGCCGTATTCAAGGATTCTCCCCACATATAGGTTGGAAGTCCAGAACTCTGTAGGAGAGTATTGATCATGTCAGCTAAGATTCTATTTTTCCGTTCTGCTATCTCATTTGATTGCGGTGAATATGGGGCCGTAACTTCATGAACTATGCCAAAAGATTTGCATTGTTCATCAAATAAGTTAGAGGTATATTCACCTCCTCTATCTGACCTAGGGCGTTTAAGCACTTTTCCTGTTTGTGTCTCAGCATCATTCTTAAATATAAGAAATTTCTCTAAGGCTTCATCCTTGGTTTTCATTAGATATACATAGCAGTATCTACTGCCATCATCTATAAAGGTGATAAAGTATTTTTTATTGTCTCGGATCAACACACCATTAAACTCACAGATATCCGTATGCACTAGATCCAAGATCTCACTATCTCTAGAGACAGATTGAAAAGACTTCCTAGGTGTCTTAGCTTGCACACCGATTTCACATTTTTGAGTTTTATCAATAGTGTGTTTAAGAATCAACTCTAAATTAATCATTCTTTTAATTGAATTTAAGTTTACATTTCCCAATCTACCATGCCACAGATCACAAGATTCTAGATTATTCACAACATGAGAAACAGAACTAGAACATTCAGTACTCAAAACATTCATTTCATCAATGTTTACTGAATCACATCTAATTCTAAATAACAAATCAAAATCAGCCAAATAGCCTTTTCCATAAAAATTCCATATCTCAGAATGACAACTTTATTACATTTAAACTTTAACTCAAAACCATTTCTAACTAAGATAGAGCCAGATAACACATTCTTCTTGATGTCAGGAACATGCAGCACCCTGTGCAACGTCCAGACACGTCTAGAGGAGAACCTCAAGTTAACTTGTCCCGACCTTAGCACCCTGGCCGCAGAATCATTCCCCATCTTCACAGTCCCACCGTTGCAGGTCTGATAAGAAGAAAACAACGTTCTGTCAGAACATATAGTTACATTGGCTCCCGTATCCATGAGCCACTCATTTGGATTATGGATATGGTATAGTTCAGGTTTTACAAAGACATACCCTTCGCTAGCCCCGAGTCCCATAGTGATCATGTTCACTTGTGGACTTCCGTCTGTAGCCTTAGGTTGAGCCTTCAAGGACGGACAATCCTTCTTCCAATGGCCAACCTGATTACAGTGCCAGCAGGGTTTATTCTTTGCCTTTTTTGGATCTTGCCTTTTGGTTTCATTTTATTGTTATTAGGACTCTTTCCCTTCTTATCCTTGCCCTTCGAGGTCATGAAATTGACCTTAGCCTGAATATCAACAGGAAGCACAGGTTTTTGTTTCCTGTGTTCCTCCTCTATGGCAATTGCCACCATCAAGTCATCCATAGAAATCTTCCCCTTTCTATTTTTCAGGGTCATACCGAAGTCTTCCCACGACTTGGGGAATTTTTCTATGATGCACATGACCTGAAACTTCTCTGGAAGTTTCATTTCGGCATCTTCTAAACCATGGAGCAGGAGTAAAAACTCGTGTGCCTATTCAGAAACTGACTTTCCCTCGACCATGGAAAACTTCAAAAACTTAGCTACGGAGTATTTCTCAATACCGAGGTCTTCGGTATTATACTTCCGATCCAAGTCTTTCCATAGCCCCTTCGCAGTCTACGTGGACGAACAGTATACGTCGAACAACGTGTTGGACAGAGCCAACAAGATGCAACCATGACATATACGGTCGCGTTCCTTCCACGCAGATTGCGCCTTCTGGCTACCAGGTGAGGGGTTTTTCATCTCCACCGTAGGACAGTCGGTTTCAAGCATCGAGATTAACCCTATGGTGGTTAACCAGATCTTCATGCGTTGTTTCCAATGCTTAAAGTTCTGTCCACCGAATTTTTCAGGCATACCAGTCATATCTACCCTCGATTTAAACATTGTTTCCGACATAGTTTTATAATCGGTTCCCGAAATCCTCTCTAAGATTGTTGTTAACAGGATGAACCATGCATATAATAAACAATAATTATACGGATCCAATTGAACAGAAATAAAAGTATTAAATATCAATATCATTAACGTCATCCATTTCCAGTTCAATATCCGATTATGATATGCAAACAGGAATCGAATAATCATACGGAAATAAATAAACAGGCGAGATCCAGAAAGGGGCAAGCAATAAATAAATTGCGGCAAACAAAATAGAAGAAAGATAAGGTTAGATATCACCGAAGCGTCCATGAAATGGACTGTCCTTAGAGAGGATTTCGCCCCCACAATACCAGTGCGTTGGGTACTGGCGATCCGCTCCCAGGATACGACGGTTCACGGTCGTCGTCCGCGCACACCGACGAGACCGTCCTCGAAAGCACCTCCGAGAACTTGCAGCCGAGAAGAAACAGGTCGCAGACGCGAGAGAGAGAGAGAGTGACGGCGGGTGGAGATTTCTTGCGAGTGAAGAAAAACGGCGTCGGGTGGGGGATATAAAAAGAAGGGCTCACGTGCCCTAGCACACAGTCCCTTCGGTTTCTGAAAACTGCAGTATCGATCAGCCAAATGAAACCCGCAGCAAAAGTATCGAGATCCGAATTGACTCTCCCGAGATCCGAGATCCGAATTGACTGACTGTCCTTAGAGAGGATTTCGCCCCCACAATACCGGTGCGTTGGGTACTGGCGATCCGCTCCCAGAATACGACGGTTCACGGTCGTCGTCCGCGCACACCGACGAGACCGTCCTCGAAAGCACCTCCGAGAACTTGCAGCCGAGAAGAAACAGGTCGCAGACGCGAGAGAGAGAGCGAGAGTGACGGCGGGTGGAGATTTCTTGCGAGTGAAGAAAAACGGCGTCGGGTGGGGGATATAAAAAGAAGGGCTCGTGTGCCCTAGCGCGCAGTCCCTTCGGTTTCCGAAAACTGTGGTATCGATCAGCCAAATGAAACCCGCAGCAAAAGTATCGAGATCTGAGATCCGAATTGACTCTCCCGAGATCCGAGATCTGAATTGACTCTCCCGAGATCCGAGATCCGAATTGACTCTCCCGAGATCCGAGATCCGAATTGACTCTCCCGAGCCCGAGCCGGAGACGGAGCGGAGCGGAGCGCGCGCGCGCGCGTGTGTGGTCCTCCATTCCTCCTCTCTACTATTGCTACAAGAGCTTGGGGTGTGAACTCATATATAATTCCACCAAAAATTTAGTTCTCCACGGTGTGGTACTAAACTTCAACCCAAACTCAACCATGTTTCAAATTTGGGAATTTCCAACTTTCCCTCCAAACATTTGGTTTCCCAATTGAAACTAAATTAATAACATTTGTAATTAATAGGATTCCCAATTAAAACCTAAGTACAAATTTTAATACAACATTTTCAAGTATAGTGTCATGTTGCGACAACTGAGAAGTGCATTTCTAATGTCTCAGTGCATCTTTGAACATCTTTAAACATCTTAGTTCTGAAATTTATTGGTGTATGTTTTAGACTAAAAGCTACTAGGTTTGGAAAATAATCAGATTGTTCTATCTTTGTTCTTGTGGTTAGGGATTGCGAAGATACGGCGACCAAGTATTGAAATCTTTGTATCTATAAGTGCTTGGGTGCTAAAAAATACGGCTTTTATCCCTTTGTGTAGGTTTTGTCATTCTTGATTGTTGCAAGCCACTACATTTTCCTTTGTGGCAGAACAAAAATACTGCCCTATACAATTACGTGGTTGGTATATGGGGTCATGTTTTTAGAAAGAGAATGTGAAACCCATGAAACAATACTTTTTTGTCTGAATTAGTCCCTAAATACACTCTCTAAGTTGCAATTTTCCTTCAAGTAATGCATGGGCACATTCTTCTTTTTCTTGAGAAAGGTGGGAATTAAAACATGGTCTTTCGACTTTACTGAACAACAGTCAGGGCTTTTAGTCTGTTAAGAATGTCGATTTCTTTTGATGGGTAAAGCTCTTCCTGCTGTGCAGGTTTTGGTAAATTGTTAGATCTTTTCGTAATGGAGCAATGTCTCTTTATTTTAATTTGTGGGTATGGATACTTAACCTCTGTATTGGCGCTAAATGTTTACAAGTTGTTCAACTGTGAAGATTGATTTGACATCACAAATTGTTCGGACAATAACAGTCTTGAGGATTTGAATAATCGCTAGTTTCTATGTTCCTACATCATGTAGAACCATTACCGAGCGATCTTTAATAATTCTGTAGGAAAAACTGTCGCAACATTCGACAATCAAGAAACTTACATGAGACAATCTCAAGTAAGTCCTATATTTTTTATTCTTTGTTTAATACTTGCAAATATATTTGATGATTTTATTTTGAGATATTGTCATTACATAGGAATTTTGAATTATTATCTTAATATTAGGATGCTAAATTTTCGAACTTTCTACGATCAAGTGGTAATCACACTCACCGAGTTGGTTTTCAAATTTCAAGTAAGTATATTTGATTATTTCTGTTCTACCGTGTCATATTGAATTCTTGTCATGTGTGCGTCTGTTTGAAATTCTCTATCCTCTTTATCTGCGTCTTCCAACTCACCATATATGTCATGCACCTCTCCTTCTCTCTCTATATATATATACTTACCCAAATTAAGAACGTGGATCACATATAAACGGACATAACATATGTTGCAGATGTGAGCTTTAGGTTGTTGGAGTATCATATTATTTCTTTAATGGATCGACCTTACTCTATGTTACAATCCAATCTGAAACTTGACTGTCAAAAGATGCTTCTTTCAGTACTTTGAACAATAATATATACTACTACTCTCTTTCAGATCGTTTATTACTCACGAAGTATCTCATTATCAGTACAGTCTTAAGGAGAATAGTGGTGATGGAAAGGAAGAAGAGGGGGTGGCAGAACTGAGGGCGCCATCGGGTCGACGCCAGTGAGGTTGTGGTGGCTGTGGAGTTTAGGGGCGACGGTCTGTTCAACTATTGCTTAATTATTACAAGGGTGGATCTTAATTGAGATTTCGACCTTGCAAAAATGAACTTACATATTCTCCATAAAAATATTTATATGGTTTTTGATAAACTCATGGTTTAATCTGCTTTCTGTTTTAATTTGCTTTCTCTCACTGTAAAGACAGGTGCACCATAGCAGCATTATAAAGCCCCTCCCAAACCACTGGAATAGTTCCTGGTACAACCTTCCACTTGGCATGGGATTTCGAACAATGTTATGACACGGTCTTCTAATTACACAGTGGTAAATTAGGCGGCAAAGTGACATAGTAAACAACTTCACTTCAGCATAAAAAAGTATCAGAAGTTGAGTTAAGTATAGAAATTCTTTGTTGGTGATGGCCACATTTTCTTAAGTTTTGCTTTTTGCTTTCCTTGAAGTTCTGCAAGATTTGGAAGCTCAAATGGATTGCATGCTCTAAAAGGCAAGTACCATGTATTGTGGTCGTATTGTGGCAGAAAATGCTTGACCTTTTTAAATAAATCTGTACATCGATACGAATGTTTTTTACTCATGAAAAAAAATCCTTGTCCATGGACCTGTCTTATTAGCGGTGCAGGCTTTACCACAGTAATACAACTTGTATGGTTTTATAATTTTGCAAGATGAATCGAGCTATTTTTTACAATTCATGGGAAATGGTTTTGATTTGTCCCCAAAATTTCAATTAAGAACTTTCAATAATCAAGATGCTTATTGCTTCAACGTGTCATATAAAGTTTCTTTTTAGTGCAAAATATCATTGTTTGTATTAGTACTCATGAACTTGTGATATTGAAAATATTTACATGATTTATGCTAATTATTTTCTCTAGTGTTTCAGGTTCCTTATTTATCGAGTTGACCATCTGCAAGTTATTATAGCAAATTAGCAAATGGATTCTTTTAAGACTTCTTATGATGACATAACTTGCTATGATGTTCCCAAATGATGTTTTGTTAATATTTCACTGGCTTTTGTGATATATGTATATTATTAGTCAATATAATAAATTATATTCAATAAATAAAATATTTAATTTAATTTATAACAATTAAATCGTTGTTATATCATTAATCTTTGATATTTTATGACAAATTATTTGTTAGCATTATTTAAATAGTGACGAAAAAACATTGATATACATAAGAAGAGTTAAATGGTAAGCTATATATATATATAAATATAAATATATATATATAGCGATATCTATACATTAAATAACAAAGTTAGAAGAAGAAACCCTAAAACCTAAGGCCCAACTAACCACCCAAGTCTTGGCTCCCCGGCAACAATGCCATCTGATGAACACATCACTTCGGTCCATTACTCTGAGAGTAAAGCAACATCATTGAGGTGACCAAAGTGATTCACCTGGAATTATTTTTGTGTTTTTTTATTTAGTTTACATTTAGATAAATATATTTCATGTAGAAAATAAATTAATTTAAAGTGATCTTGATAATAAATAAAATAGTACAAGATATTTACAAAGTGAATAAGGTGTATATGTACAATTTATCTATATTTTCTTGGATTTGGATGAAATAAGTGTATTTAAATAAATAATATTAACAAATGATGTTAGTGTGCTAACTAGTGGGAATTAGTTGTTATTTACTTGTGTTTTACTAAGGATTTTAGTCGAAATGAAAGAATAGAGGAGATGAATCATGAATTATCATGTTATACACACACCACAAATAAAAAACTATCCAACTCTCATGTGTATTTACTCAACTCAGTGATCTTGTAAGAGTTTGGATTTTATCTTGCTAGTTTTATTCTTATTTTTCAAGCAATCTTTCAAATGCAGCTAATTGTCATACCTAGAGGTGAGTAGGCAGACACCAATCCTGCGCTTCACTCAAGATGAAGCTTGACCATAGTTGTTATAACACACTCTTGTCTAACTTGTTGCTCGTTCCTATGAAGTCCTCACCTTGTAGCCAGTGTCTAGGAGACTAGTCAAACAAATGATAAGGGAAAGTAAACTGATAGACGAATTCAATACGTGGCAAACCTTGATCACGAGGAACGTAAGGGCTGCTCGACCATGAAAAAATGGGGATGAGACCTCTCATGAGAAGGTTAGCTATGACCAATATTTGGACAACAAAGACATCAAGTAGTCTATGGGCTACTAGCCCATGTATGTCGGAAGCATCATACTTCGTTGCCCCAGGTAGATATGAGGTACGAATGGGGAACTCTTATTTCAAGGGGATCACTTCACTTGGTTTGGAGAAGGGTATAAAAAATCGGATCGGATTGGCCGATAGGATCGGTTGGACCGGGAATCGGTCCTGAACCAGTCGGTTCGACCGGTTTGCTGTGGACATTTAAAAAAACAGGTTGGTCTGATCCGGTTCAACCGGACCAGTTTGACCCAGTTTCAAGGTTTTGTATATTCTAAAAAACTAAAGGTTTAAATAGAAAAAAACATAGTGGATAGATATAAAATGAAAATACTAAAGTTAATCTCTAAATCCCCTACGGAATCCCTAAAACCCAAAGCACCGTTCATTTTTTACGGTTGCCGCCTGCGAAAAATCTTGAGTGTGAAGATCTTGCTCAGAGCCACGAGGTGTCATCGACGATCATCATCGGCTTGATTGGTCATCGTCGATCCATTGCCAACTTGCTGCCTCCATCATTGACAGGTATTTTTTTATGCATTCTCCCTTTGAAGGCAGCTCTTGAGAATGCTTGGGAGTTACGGTTGGTTTCGTTATAAATTGAATCGGCTAACCTATTATTATGTGTATTTTTACTAGCACAATGTAATCTTAATTAAATTTTGTTGGATTATGATTCATGCACATTCTCCATTGCACATTGCGCCTCGTTCTTGGTTGCATGCTGCAGTTATGGGTCATTGATTCATAGGTATCTTGATTTTATATTTATATCTTGTAAAGATGTATTTATATTTTTAACAGATAATTATTTAAACATAATTGCAAATAGATTATTCTTATTATGCAAGGAGTTGTTCAAAGTCTGCATAAATTGATAAGCAGATGATTATATATGAATATAACCCTGTATAGTTCCATCATGTAGTAAGCATCCTATAGATATGAATATAACCCAGGGGAACCCAATGATGAGATGGTCTAAGCTCAACATGTTAGAAGTAAAATATTATTGAGTATCTAATCCAAAGACTTTATTTGATATCTACATATAGCCACATGCCATGTAGTAAGTATCATGTAGATATGAATAGTATTGAGGATCGTGGTGTATTTGATGTGTGCCATGTTTATGCTTTTCTTTTCAAGAACAATGTTATGAAATTATGGAACTTCTTGACTTATCTTATTATTCTCATCGATGTTAGATTGCAAACAGAATTTTAAACTAAATGTATTAGATAATATGATACTTTTTTATTTCTTTGTTGAATGGTTAATCTTATTTAGATAATGATCTAATCATTTGTAGCATGTTATTCCATTGGAAGATTTGACACTTTAAAGTTTTAACGGTTATTTCATTGGATATAACTACATATGTACATACATGTATTCAATTTTATCGATTCTAAAAACTGGTTCGATTGGTTGGACCACTAAATTAAGCCTGGTTTGATTTATTCCAGGTCAATTGAAATGATGACGTCATGTTGACATCATCACCTGTCCAACCGGTTCGGACCGGTGATCTGATCCGGTCGTACCAAACCGAAGATAAACCGGTTCAACATCTGGTCCAGTTTTTAATACCTTGGTTTGGAGAGTACACGAATACTGGGTGGACTTTTTTATCCAAAGAATCGAAATAACCAAATCAATTTTATATGATTCAAGCTATATTAACAGCAAACTTGTTCTTTTTTTCACTTTCTTTATATTTTTGAGAAAAGATACTAAATACAATTTTCCAATTTCCTTTACTCACGATATCTAATAAAATAAGGCGATGCAACGAGAAAAGAGATACATGCAGGAAAAGATGATTCTTATGTAGAGTTAAAAGATTTACATCGCTTCTCAGCTACTTTCATGCAAGATGATAGATAGAAATTTAATTTTACTTTACATGCAAATGTAAAAGGAAGTTGTCGAACACATGCACTTCTATTAGCACAGAAGATTTTATTTTAACTAATAACGTGGCAAGAGGATTTCCATTAATTATTAAGCATGCAAGTGGTTAACTACTTTATTTATGAGCACATAAAACTCTATGTTGCTCTAGTAGGAAAAAGCAAATAAGGTGGGGATAAAATAAAAAGAAAAGCGATAAAACCGTAAAAACCACAATATGCGTGTAGAGGAATAAGGTTCAAGCCTACTCGTTACAAGTCACAAGTCTCCCAAGGACAATTAAAGGGGGTGTTTAGAGGCACAACTTAGCAGACATACAAAATGGAGATCTACCACTCCACTTCCATGTACACATCAACAACCAAATCTGTCCTCATAATCGCTGGCATTTGATGTCCTACATCTGCCTTAGTTTCCTAAACGTCGCTCCAGTCCACCACACATTACACAATAAATATAGGTGACTTGATGCATGCCATAGAACTTATGCTTGAGCTACTATAATTTGAAGTTGATATTTGAATAAATTGCAATTTTTGTGTGAAAAGTACATTTTTTACTTGTTTAATTGACATAAATTCATCAACCATTGAATTTAATTTGAGGATAGTTTTCGGTTAATGTGTTACCATTGATATGAAGATAGTTTTTGGTTAATGTGTTACCATTGATTGATATCTTTAAATGCTGGTTAATTGGATTAGAGAAATACTATTGTATGTGGTATCTTGACTTTTTCTAAAGATTGAGTATTTTCTCTCTCTGGAGTTCATTTCACATTGCCTGGATATACCAATGATAAATGCCTAAGATTCCACACGTGCATGAATACCTCTAGTATTGTCGTTAACATGTCCATTTCTTTTTTACGTTTTAAAAATATCCTTTGAAATAAAGACATCTAAGACATGATAGAAGGAAGTTTCTCGCTCCAAAATTGTATCAAATAAGGAAGGTTCTCTTTTGGAAAAGTCTTGAAAGGCTCCCTCTCATGTCTCTTTCCTCCCAACATAGGAGGCACGTACAATGCCCATACAAGCCTAGTTGCCATATTCTTTTGCTGATCTTGCTCCTCTGAAGCTCACTTTTTCATACTAATTTTGTGATCTTGGGTAAGCCCAATAAAATATAACTCATATATTGATGTTCCTTGAAGCACATATGTGAAAGATCCTTCTTTCTAATGGTAAGGTCATCCAGAAAGAGCAGGGCAAGGAAAAATTATTAACAAGAGAAAGAAGAAAGTGGGAAAGAGGGAATCAAATCTGTACTAAATCTGCCTTTCTTCCCGGACAAAATAAATAGATGTTCGCATATTCACTCAATCATCATGTAGGTCTCTCCAGTCGAGTCATTCCCAAGGTAGTCCTTCTGATAATCATTTTCAAGCTGTTACAACCTTAAGCTAGCATAGGACTTTCTGGTACTCATTTACGAGCAAGGCGAAGGGCTCAAATGATTCACCGAAGCGACAAGATAAAACTTTCTGTGTTAATGGCAGGACGTTCTATCAATCGGGGAAGGTTTTTGGTGACAAGACTTGAAGATGTCAGAAGTGAGAATGCTGACATGAGTTAACAAGAAATCCTGTGAAAATTAACACGATCGCCTGTTAGTGGAAGGCTTTATGTGTTCAGTCAATATACACAGAATGAAATCACAAAACTTATGGTCAAAATAGAAAGTTTATAAAAAAATATTCAAATATTTGCCTAAGATTTATAAAGAAAAATGTGATTTTTTTTATAAAAATCCTAAAAAACAATAGTTTTCTTTTTATTTTTTTGTTTATCATATCTAAAAATCATAATATAATATAATATATATCCCTAAAAATATAAAAACATCCAAAACATGAAAAATCATTTGAACCCACATGTATAAAAATAAAAGTAGTGTTTTGTATACCTTTTCATACATATTTTCTTGTCAAAAATTCCATTTTTTACTTTTTATTTTATTAATATAATCCCTAATTTTATTTACCTTTTGATTTTTATTTTAAAATAGTTTTTTAAAACTTTATTTTTTTACTTTGTAAAACATTTTCTCTAATTTAAAAATTCTCAAAAGATTTGAAAAATTAGAAATTGCAAAAAAAACTAATTTTATAGATATTTCATATATATCAAAACTTCCATTTTCTCATTGTATGTATTCCTTTTTCTTTTTACTAATTGCATATTCAAATAAAAAATAAGGATTCTTATAATTAAAAATAAAAAATACATACAAAAATATATACTTATATTGATGTTATTTATAGGTATAATAACAATGGAAATAATAATTCATATTTGGAAACACATAAAACACTAAGAACAAATTGAAAAACAACAAAAAAAACATAAGAATATTGTAAATCGGGGTTCGAATACCTAACCTGATTGAGTTTCATAGTTTCCTTGTAGGGTAAAGCTCGATGCACTTCCACCGAGTTATAAAAAGAAGTTGAAATCATTTGTTTGAATAATAGCCTACATCAAGTTCTACAATCAACACATTATCATATCAATTTAGGTAGTTATCAATAGATATTTTTAGGACGTCAACCTACTGGTCTATTAAATCTAGATACTCAGATATATAGATGCATATATGTTTTCAATCAAACGATGATTGCTCATCTTGTGACAGTATGCAATACAAGTCTTATTATATGTTGACCTCATTAAATTAGTCCTTTAACTTGACGAGATTGAAAACTCTAAATTTTTATTCATATGCAGAGGACTTGCATCAAGAGTATAAGTCAAATACCAATCTTTAGAGAAGATTGTTGTCTCTTTTCAAATTAGACATCATCTTTGGATAACTTTATATAGTGCTGGTTTTTTCCTCAATCTAACTCTTTAGATGAACAACCACATATCAATAGATATGATCTAACTCTTTAGATCAATAGTTGTATGATGTGCAACATGGTCACGATACACATCCTTATTCGTACAAAGGGACCTGGTTGATAATGTAAATATAAATAAATTTTATTTCAAATATGAAATGATGCAAGTGTAATAAGAATGATCTTATAATGACACGTTAAGGGTTTACATGTTTATACTCTCCCACTAGCCCTTAAAGCCATTCATCAACTTCTTTTAAATTTATATTCCTTATGTACTTTCAAATTGTGACTTTTGAGTTAAAGACTTGGTTAGTGGGTCTATCACATTCTCGGCAGAGGCAACCTAAATGATAGTGACATCACCTCTCGTTCTTGTATCTTGAAAATTATTTGGTATTTCCTCTCTGTGTGCTTACTATTTTTGCACCACGTGGTTCCTTTACTTGTGCTCTAGTATCATCACAAATTATCAGAATGGAAGAATCTCCTAAGGAATTTGTGTAAAGTCTCAAGATGAACTTGTACAATCACACAATCTCCTCAGCATCATCTGATGCAACAATATACTTGACTTATGCTTCTGTCCATAATCCAAAATGTAGTGACTTACTACTAAATGTCTAGTCATGTACACACCATCGCAAACAATAAACTTCTCACATCTAATGCATAAGGACATCCATTCATAGCATTATTGTCCTTAACACTTTGAGGTGTCTGATGAATCTGTGATTCATCACCTTTATTCTTTCATTTTGGCTAAAAGCATTGGTAAAATGCATGAAAAGATTCATTAATTCTCATTAATTAATATTCTAATCATAAATGTTAATATTATATATTTAATACTTATTTTATCCAAAATAAATAATACATAGAAAAAGAAAAAAAGAAAAGAAAGGTTGTAGATATAAAATATATACAGACTGATCCTAACCTCGAGACTAGGTCAATATTGACTTGGTTGACAAAACAAATATATAGGGGGAGATAAGGATCTTAACTTATAAAAATAATAGGAAACCAATACCAAAAATATAATTAAACATATTTTTTACATTGCAAATATTTCACCTATTTTATTTATCACATAGATCATTTTAAATCAAAATACTTCTTTTACAAAAATTATCCACAAAAATATATATTATTTTATAAAAATATCATAAAATAATTAAACACTGAATAAAATATTATCATGGACCAAAAAAGCCATAAAAGCCAACTTCTGAGGTTCATAACTATTTATACAAAATTTCAAACAGACCAAAGTCACTTTTAAACTTCATTTTATACTTAGTATTATTTATTAAAAATATCAAAAAATATTAGAATAAGAATGGTTGAGTTTTGGCATTTGGGCCCCGTTGTATGTGTATTATATGTAGAAACTTCTCATATTTTTTAATTAATTAACCGTAAATCCAATTAACTTGATTTGTTTTATAATAAACTTCTAAAAATTTATAGAAAAATATGAAAAATATAATTTAAGTCAAAATGCCAAATAATTCCGAGGCCACAAAGCCATTATCTAAATATTTTGGACCTCATAACTCGGTCATATGAACTTCAAATTGGGCAAACTCGGTCTTAAAGTTCATATTATTTAATTATCTATAAAATGACAATGATTTCGCTAAAATCGAAATTAATATTTAAAATGTGGGTTTCAGAACCTTATTGGTATATAATGTAAAATGTACCGTAAATTATTATTATATAATATATATTATTTATTATATTTATATAATTTATTAATATTTAAATAATTAATTAATTAAATTATGTTAAAATTAGTTAATTAATTTATTTATTAAGTTACTTAATTATTAATAATTACTTATTATTCATTAAATTATTTATATTTCATTAATTATATATAATTAATTATTTAAGCACTAATTACTCATTTAATTACGTAATTATCCTCTAACTATTTATCAAATTAATACAATTGTTTCATTATTTAATAATTTAATTTAATCTTTCTCTCTCTTTTCCCTGTTCTCCTTCCCTCCTTTCTTCCCCACGTTAGCGTCACCCGCCTCCCTTCTTCTTCCTCCGTCCAACCGCCCAACGGCCTGCCCTTGGCCGTCCGTTCCTCCAACCATCCTTATTACCGTACCCGCCGGTGATGACCCCACTCCCCGTCCTCTATTTATATCCGTTGATCTCCCCCATTCCCCACATCCGCCACTTTTCCTTCCATCCCCATCTCCGAGAGGTGACTGCTCCCGTCGAGTGACGTTGAGAGTGAGGGAGGGCGAGATCGTCACCGGCGTCGAGGGTCCTCTCCGTTGTACCCAGCCTCTGCATCTCCGTCATTGTGTTGAGGCTATCACCAGGAGCTCCGCCCGAGCTCCTCCATAGGCAACAACAACCGCACAATATCCTTCCATATTTTCCAGGTTAGTATAGATTTCATCTTACTCTTTTTCGCTCCAATTTCTCTTCTCGTTCCCTCCCTTATCCTTCATTTTCTCTGATTTGATCTCACAAATCCATCTTTAATCATTGATTCCCACCCCTTCGAATCCCACCATTTCACGTTCTATCCTTTCACATATAACTCCCTCTGATCACGTACAGTGATCAGAGGACTGGAGCTATTCCTTCCGCATTCGTCAGATCCGTCATTCATCTCTCTTGCTTGATCTGGGATCGAGCCCTGACGCTTGAGTCAATTCATCATTTGCAGGACGTCAATGCACTGCATCATCTCGAGTATCAGGAATGCCAATCTCTAGCACCTGCAGGAGATGATAACCATCGTTGGAGACATGCACTTGAACAAAACATGTAGATTTGAGATGACATAACATTATTGAGCATAATCGAGCATAGCAGATGGAGAACCTGCAGCAACTTGTATCCGAAGACGAGACATAATCATTGTCTTTGACCTAATCGAGTGATAAACCTGGAGCTAAGCAGTATCGGACGGGAGATCTGGTGTCTCCTCCTTTAATCGCCACTCAAAGACCTTGATTTTGGGAAGAATATCAATCGTACCTGAGATCAAGAAGCTCATGAATGTCATTATCTGAAAAATGCTTACATCACCAAGAGTCGCTTAAAGCCTCCGTCACCTAGAAATCTGATCTGCAAACCACCATATGAACTGCATGCATGAAGCCTCGCAGTCATATGAAGATCGGTTAGCGTCGAGTTCCGCTCAAATCTTCGCATCCTCCGATTCAGATATGAACACAGAGACCTCCGTCCGTCGTCATCTCAATTTGGTGGAAAATAACCCCAACCGTCAGATTCAACTCTGATCGCACGATTCAAAATGTGACACGCATCAGCCTCGGATTTCACCAACCGCCCCACCTCTTAAGACTTGAGCGGTACATTCACGTTACGTGTGTGTAGCTCAATTTTTTTAGGGTGAATTGCAGATTTACCCTAGATCTTTTAGTATTTTCGTACAGGTTCCAAACGTGCCTAAGCACGTGTACAATCACGTGATCTCCTCGACAACTTGTGTAAAAGCCCTTGGGCTTCTTATGATTAGAGTACATGTCCTTTTGTTGAAGGAGCACGTGCGCGGGCATGTGTTCTTGAGGATTTTTGAACGAACGCACCCAGAGATATTCGATTTTACGAACAGATCCAGGTTGTTGAAGAAGCTTTGAAATTTTTGCACGTTGCGCCCCCCCCATCTTCTAAGATATTTCACGCATACCCCTACCTTTCCATATTATTACGTATACACCCCTATAAATTATATATAAATACTATACATAATAAACACTTAATAAATAAAATACAAAATTACAAGAATATAATAAAAATTTGCATAAATACTCTATATTATACTATATACAGTATTAAATAGAATTTTGAAAAATAAAAAGATTTTCTAGTATTAATAATTCATTAAAACACAAAAAATATAACAAACTTTAAAAATCATAAAAAATATAAAACACTCTTAAATCTAATAAAAATTACCTTTAGTTTATTTTATTATATTTTACATAATAAACCAAAAAACAAAATAAATAATAAATAATAAAACAAATAAATAATTCAAAATACATAAAAATTTTAAAAATTTGTAATTAATTCAAGAAAATTCATACAAAAATGTATAATATATCATTGGAAAGATAATTTCACCTACATTTCAATAAAAATAAAATATAAATATCTTGCTACTATTTCAAAAATAGAAAATAAAAATCTGTTTTCAATAAAAACCTTAATTTTCAACATTAAAAATAATTCAAAACCAATAAAAATCCCTAAAATCTCATAAAAATTCATAAAAATAATCATGTTCTATGTTCTTTAATTTTTCCTTTTTCTTTTTATTTTTGCTTTCACTTATTTATTGAATAAGTGTTTCTTATGGGACTAGCAAAGCTAAGTATAGGAGAATGATGAATATGTGATAAATTGTCTTTATTCTTTTATTTTGGCTAAAATCCTAGGTAAAGTACATGAAAAGATCTATTAATTCCCATTAATTAATATTCAAATCACAAATGTTAATATTATATATTTAACACTTATTTATCAAAAATAAAATAAATAAGAGAAAAGGAAAATAAAAAGAAAAGAAGACTGTAGCTACAAAATATATACATACTGATCCTAACCCTGGAACGGGATCAATATTTACTTGGTCGAAAAAATAAATAAGTAGGAGGAGATAAGGATCTTAACTTATAAAAAATAATAGAAAACCAAGATAAAAAATACAATTAAACACTTCTTTAAATCGCAAATAGTTCGCCTCCTTTATTTATCACTTAGATAATTTCAAATCAAAATACTTCTTTATAAAAATCTTCCACAAAAATATATATTATTTTATGAAAATATCAGAAAAAATTCAACACAAAAATAAAATATTATCATAGATCGAAAAAGTCGTAAAAGCCAACTTCTAAGGTTCATAACAATTTATACAAAACTCTAAATAGACCAAACTTACTTCTAAACTTCATTTTATATTTAATATTATTTATTAAAAATATCAAAAAATATTAGAATAAGACGGGTGAGTTTCGGTGTTTGGGTCCCATTGTCTATATGTACTATATATAGAAACTCCTTTAATTTGTAATTAATTAATCGTAAATCCAATTAAATTTATTTCTTTTCTAATAAACTTCTAAAAATATATAGAAAAATATAAAAATATAATTTATGTCAAAATTCCAATAAATTTCAAGGCCACAAAGTTGTTACCTAAATGTTCCAGACCTCATAACTCGGCCATATGAACTCCGAATTAAAAAAACTCAGTCTTAAAGTTCATATTGTTAATTATCTACAAAATGACACTGATTTCACTAAATCGGAGTTAATATGTAAAATGTGGGTTTCAGGACCGTATTGGTATATAATGTACAATGTATCGTAATGTACTATTATTTAATATATGTTATTTGTTACATTTATATAAATTATTAATATTTTATTAATTAATTAAATTAAATTAAAATTATTTAATGAATTTATTAATTAAGTTACTTAATTATTTATTATTTAATTACTAATCATTATTTAATTATTCATTAAGTTGTTTAAATATTTCATTAATTATATATAATTAATTATTTAATCATTATCTACTCATTAATTACGTAAGTGTCCTCTACTTATTTATCAAATTAATATATTTATTAAATTTTTAAATTTAATTTTATTTAATCTTTCTCTCTCTCCCCCTCTTCTCTTTCCCTGCTCCTTTCTTCCCCACACTAGTGTAGCCTGCCTTCATTCTTCTTCCTCCGTTCAACCTCCCAATAGCCGGTCGTTAGCCGCACTACAAAAAAAACACATTTGGCGTGCACAAACTTGCGTGCCTGGGCGAGCACATGCGCTCGGTCGTTCCTGGTCTAGCACAGGAAGACCACATATGGTCGCCCACGTGGCTCGTTGATGACACGAAATCCGACACGGTCGAGATGGGATAAAATAATATCACAATGTTGTGTCGTTGTTCTCAACCGCGGGATTCGGTCAACGAGAAAATTGAAACCACTTAAGAGAAGATAAATCAATGAAAACAATGTAAGCGGCTTTTCGCTATTCTTTTTACCTGGTATAGCGACCAGGGTCGAACACAAGGAGCACGTTTGAAAAAAAACTGAGTAGTCAAATTTCAAAGATTTTTAGTAGTTTTTCGATTTTATATTTTTTTATTTTTTTAAAACAATCATAAAAGAGTAAAAGTGATAAAACACACACACACACACACACACACACACACACTTTTTTAAAATTTTTCAAAGGAGACAAAAATGTTCAGAAAATAAAAGAGATCAAATTACACCTACAACATTTTTTTTGGAATTTTTAGGCTAATTTTCGATTTTTTATGAATTTTGTAATGTCAAAAATTAAAACAAGTCAAAATACATCTACGCTAACTCTTTTTTGGACTTTTTAAGTAATATTTCGAATTTATATGAATTTTGCAATTCTGGGCAGACAAAATATCACTGTTTTTGATTTTTTTAAATTATCAAATAAAGTCAAAATGGTATGAAAATTTTACACAATGTTCGCATGCATAGCAGGAGCATCCATAAAGTTTTTGAGAATTTTTCGAATAATCAAAACATTTATTCTGATAAAAATGATAAGCAATAAAGAATCTGCAGTACAGGGGATTGGTTGCAGTTATTCAAAGTATTTGCATGAAATTATAACAGAAATAAAGATGCGGGCATAATTTGCAAATTACCCAATGTAAGAGTGCTTGGCATGTGACTTGCTCACTGGCGGGGGGCGTCTTGCAATATTATAAACTTTTGAGGCTGAAGATGCAGTTTGCCCTTTTTTATTCAAAAGCCAAATCCCTAGGGTTGCTTCCTTCGTTACTTGTTGTTCAAGATGGACGGGGAGGTGCCGCCGCCACGGGGTCAAGGGACTTGGCCGTCACCCTTCTTCTTTTCAATGTCAGCACAGCGTGGGGAGGCGCGATGGGCTGGCGGAGGGGCGGCGCTGAAGCAGCGTCGAGGTCGCGCCGCCTTGCGCGGCGTACAAAGGGCGTCGACGCGGAAGGGATCTGGTGGAGACGATCGGCGGGGGAGGCGCCGCCCGTAGCTGAAGACGGAGGAGGAATAAGAGGTCGGTGAAGAGGTTGCGGGGAAGAGCCGGTGGGAGGTCACGCGCCTGCGCGACACGCGCGCGCGAGGGGCACAGGGGTTGCGACAGGAGGGAGGCCGCCGGCGGGCGGCGCTGATGCGGCCGGACGCGTTGGAGGTGGAGGAGGAGCTCCAAGCTCCTGGCGGTGCTGGTGCAGGGGCGATGACGACCTGCGATTTTTTTTGTTGTTTTTTTTGTTTTTTTATTTTCTGTAAATAGGAGTTATAATAAAGAAAAAAAATTTATATTTTTTTTATAAAATGTAAACAAAAAGAGAAGGAGAATTTTTTTCTTTTTTTTAAGTGTTCCTGCAAAACAACAGTTAGATAATAAAATAACTATGCATTTTATTGTTATTTTTTATTTATGCATAAATATAGGAACCGTGAATGGAAATGGATCGGATCTTAGCGATACTGGAGGGTAGATCTGTAGCTCAGGTCACCGTGTGTGACCGGAGGTGATAGGTTGTGTGAGGTAGAACGTGAATATGTGGGGATAACGAAAATGATGTGGAAAATCGATGTCGTGATGGAAATGGTGGGATGAAAATGTTTGATTTTAAGATCTAAAATTTAATAAAAACTAAGTAATGAATAAACCTACGATCTGTCTACGAAAAATACAGGAAATAAAGTTGGGATCTCACCTTGGGATTGGACGCGCCGTGATGGCCTCGACGAAGCGCAAATCGCTGTCACCGAATGGATCGGAGGCTGGGCACACTTCTGCAACAAGAAATTCTTGGAGATCGGGTTCCTCTCTCCAAAGATTGATCAAGTGTGAATGAGGGAGGAGGAGCCCATTAAAAAGACAAGAAAAACAAAAAAAGGAAAGTATCTACAAAAAGGGAAGGTGATTATTGGTTAATTAAATAAAATAATTAAATAAATAAAATAATTAATTAATTTAGAAATTCGTATTTAAATTAAATAAATAAATAAATAAATTTATGGAAATCAATTAGCCATCATAATGGTGGCCAAATATGGTGTGGAATAAAATCATGTATATAAGGCACGTTATTAAACCAAATAAATTAAATAAAGTATATAAATTAAATATGAAATTCGTAATTAAATAAATTAAATTAATTAATGTGAGATAATTAATTCTTTTGGTGAATTTTATAAAAGGAAGTTAATTATATACATATATTATACACATATAATACAATATACATATGTACAAATAAGGAAATAATTTTTATAAAAGATTTTTTAATTTTTAATTTTTTTTATTTTATTTTTTATTTTTAATGAAAACAATATTTACAAATATGTACATTATGTATAAAAGTAAATATGAATAAAATATATACAACAAATATATGGGAAAAATGCACAAAACACCCCAGAAAACCGAATTTTCAACCTTAACTCCAAAAATTATGAAACGCGGCCATTTGAAAGATAATTTAATTTATAGTATAATGGAAGTGAGTTTGGTTCGATTTGAACTCGTATGGAGCCGGAATTGATGTTTCAATTATCGCTTTGTGGCTTTTATGGGTGTAATTATTACCAATATATATAATATTTTAAATTACAAATATTTTTATTATTTACAACACAATTTTATTCACAACTTTTATTTACAAAAGTAATTAGTTTGAGGTCAAATTATGTACAAATAAAATAATGTGAGTTTTGTACAAATATACAGGAAAATATTTACGAGATATTTTTGGATTTTCTAACAGAAGACCCTATCTCCCCCTACTTTATTCTTGGTCGATCAGGTCAACTCTTGACCTTCTCTCGGGGTTTGGGTCTGTCTGTATTTATTGCATAAATGCCTCTTTTTCTTTTTCTTTTCTTCTTTATTCTTTTATTAATGTACAAAAAGTGTTTAAAATACAATTTTAACAAATGCATGTAGAATGGTAATTTTATGGAATTAGTAGTATTTACAGGTGTTTGGCTAAGAAAATGAAGCTAAAATAAAAGAATAAAGGCGATGAATCGTGGATTCATCATTCCCCTATACTTTACCTTTGCTAGTCCCTTAGCAAACACTTATTTGGAAAATAAGTGAAAATAAAAATAAATAAAATAAAAAGAAAAAAAGTTAGAACAATGTTGACCTTTAAACTTATCTTCATAAAAATGTAGTCCGGAGCTCTGTCGGACCTTTGGATTATTAGTATGTCGGAACCTTAATGGGATATGGATTTAAAACACAACATACTCTAAGTTCCATAAGACTCCTATTCAGGTCTCCTCAACAGTCAGATCAGAACAAGTCTACGGAACCTTAATGGGATATGGATTTAAAACCCAACAGACTCTAAGTTCCACAAGACTCCTATTCAGGTCTCCTCAACAGTCAGATCAAAACAAGTCTACATACACAAATTCTTGTGACTATGAAATCTTACTTGTACGGTGTAAGTGAATATAGCTCCTCATCTCAGAAGTAACAAAGAAACAACCACTCTCAACAAGGTAACTCTAATCCCCCGATCTAGCAACTCTTTCCTCGAGGAGCGGGGATATTCCCTTCTAAGTTCAAGTACAACCAGCTCAAGAAGAGGGGATGGAGAAGAGAATGGACGGTAACCAGTGTAGTTACCTATCCTTGGATGCATGACCAGTGTAGCCATGTCACCCGCTGCAAGCTCACAAATATTTGATTTTGAAGCTCTTATTCTCTTTTTTTTCACTTGTATATAAACTCCGGCAGGCATTTTACTTTTCAATCAGGCCTGCCCACTTTTGGAGATTTTGCATTTTTTTTCTTTCTTTTTTTTTCTTTTTTTTTGAAAATATATACAAGGTGCAGCATGTACATAAGGAGTTTTTCCTCTTGAGCCAGTAGACTATCCCTCTTTTGAAGCATTATTGCAATCCCACAACTCCTGTCTTTAGACCTCATCATTACCAAACCAGGTTGAGACGCACTTCCCTCCCTAGAGGAGGTCGAGAGGTTCCGCCTAGATGTACTACCCTCGTATGCTACACCAAGCCAAAAGAAACTGCCCCCTCACTACCTCCTCCATGAAGAGCTACGTGTAGAGTGCATTGTCCAAGGTAAGCCACGGTCTGAAAGAATCATGTGTGTGTTGTTAAATATTCTACTTAGACTCATCAAGATGACATGTGAACATAGTCGTGTGGACCCAAAGAATTAAGTCACTAGGACCTGAAAAGTCTTAACTTCACATCTTATAAGGTTCCTCTGAAATTAAGTGGATAGGACCTGAAAAGTCTTATAAGCTCCATTCTTCAAATTTATTCAGACTTAGTTTAATTATCAAGACTATCCTGAAAAATGCACATGTCAATGCAAGAAAATATGTACAATGCGAAGAAAAAATAAAAATCTTTTTTGTGAAATCACTTTCAAAATTTAGAAATTTTTATGGATTTTTGAAAAATGATGCACATGCAAAAGGTTTTTTTAATGCAAAAAGTTAGTAATATATACAAATATATACAAGAGATTTTTTTTGGAATGAGATTCATATTTACACAAGAGTGAGTTGATTATTTTACAAGAATAGGATGCAAGAATTTACAACTTGAGTAATTTATACATGTATATACGTAGTTGGATTTTTTAAAATTTTTATTTATTCATTTTTTACTATTTTTTTATTATTATTATTTTTGTGATGCATATATTCCTCAAATTTATTTGAAAATAATTTTACAAATAATTTTGAAAACTATAGTCCAAAATAATTTTACACACAATTTTACAAACATTTACACACATTTGAAAACTATTTTGCAAACATTTTTCAAACAGTATATATAGATTTTCAAAATAATTTTTCACACAATTTTTCCAAACATTTGCAAATAATTTTTACAAAATAATTTTATTTCACACAAAGAGAAAAAATTTTACAAACCACAATATTTTTACAAAGGTTGCAAATATTTTTCAAACATTTTTCAAATAGTTTTCAAAAGATTTTTCAAATAGGTTTTCAAACTACTTTCAAAATACTTTTCAAAATATTCTAACCTAATTTATTAATCAGTATATACAAAAAGAATTTTGAGGAAATATCTGCATCTTTTTAGTGATTAGTTTTTTTACAAGTTTTTATATAGTATTTTAGCCATATTAAAAATGTGAAAGTACGAGTTATGGCTAAAGTATATATACAATATATACGACACCCCCCTATACTTAGCTCGAACTATATCCTCATAGTGATCAAAGAGCTGAAAAGAAAGACATAACTCGTGCTGCGTATAAAAAAGTGAAAAGAATAGTATATTATAACGACGAATAAAAGAATGTAATCAATAGGAGTCGGTAATCCCCCTATACTTAGGATGAAGTAATCCTAAGTATAGAAGACTGTACACAAGGGGAAAACCGAGGAGTAGAATGTACTGAGTTTACCCCCCCCCCTGAAGGATATGGTTAGATCCTCAAGCGCATCACGGAAGCGTGATCGTCGTATCGAATACGACGAAGAATGACTAGTCGCACTAGTTGTTCTATGCAGCGGAAATTAAAAAATTTTCATGTGACAAAACCACATGATCCAAGAACACTTCTCGGATCATTTCGTCTAAACCACAAACAAGTATTAGGTTTACCTCTTGAAGCGTGGTTGCAATCGAGTCTCTAAACGAAGAGACCTCCTGTCTCAAGTCCGATCCGACGGAGGAGACGCTTGCGAGTGCGGGGATGAACCGCGTGCTTCTCGCAATCCATGTTGATGATCCAAGCGGCGGATCTCCTGATCTCGACACACGAGATCCGACGTCTTCTTCACGAGCAAGGCACGCTGAAGTAGACGGAGTTCCACGAACAAACCATCTGGCAGCATAACGACGACACTGCGGCGATGGAGAACCTCTCTAGGGCATCCATGGTGGACGGCCATGAGAGGGAGAGAGAGAGAGAGAAATAGAGAGGGAGAGAGAGAGATGCTTCTCAAGCATTGTGTGTGTAAGGAAGAGCAATGGGGTGCCTCTCCTTTTATAGGGTTTTGGGATCCATGGATCTCAATCCATGGGACAACACAAATTCAATGGCTCTCATTGATTGTGTTTCTTTTAATGGTCAAGATTTGTGTTGGTAAAACCAACAACAATTAATTTAATTTAGATTAAATATATGTTGATAAATCAACATAATTTAATTACCAAATTAAATCAAGATCTCTTGGAGATCATAGGAGAGAGAGTGCCTCCTTCCGTGTTGGAAGGAGGGGACGGCCACACATTCCAAATAGGAGTGGTGGTCGTCCACTCCATATACATGGAAGGTGGCTCTCATCTCTTTAATGTAATCTCCAAGATTATGCAACAACTTTTGTTGCATATTATTCTACAAAAATAATTCACAATTATTTTGTAGACATTGCAATCTTGCCATTAAAAATTTGTGAATCACATTCACAACCCAAAATAAAATGTAAATTACATTTTCAATTTAATGTTCAATGTGAATCCAATTCACATTAACATTTAATTAATAAATGTAAATTACAAACATCTCTCTCTTATATATTATAAATCACATTATAATATATATGACTAATATGGATATTGCTATCCACATTATTCATATCCATGATAATTAAATCATACTTAATCATCTTGGATCTCTATTCTCTTGTGTTCAAATAATATGAATCACATTCACATTATTCACATCTTTGATAATCAAATCACATTTAATTATCTCAGATAACTCTCTTTATAATATGAATCAAATTCATATTACTCATGATAATTAAATCACATTTAATTATCCATTTTCTCAATGCTCGGATACATAAATCAACAATAGAATTATCCATGAACTCCTTCAAGGATAATGCGCTTTCTCCGCAGATACTTGGAGAAAAGGACAGGGAGATTGTATTGTTCCACGTATAGTGACATGGATATTGAGATCATATCTCAAATCCAGATCGCGGGCCTCCCATAGATGCTTGATTAAATCAAGACCATAAATCTAATCTTCTTATTGCATCTGAATCACATTCAGATCAATGTCCAACACTTGGACCAAGATCAGATTACTTCTCTACTGAGAGGAGTCACTAAAATCCAGACCCGTTTCATCACTCCCTAGGAATGGAAGCGTCATGGTTATACAATCGTTTATGATCACATCACCCTCAGGTATTCCAAATACCTGTACATCCTGCATACTAGAAGACTCAGACTAAACCTGAAGTATTCGATCAACTTTATACTGTCTACTTCATGGTTTTATCAGTAAGTTTCTCATTCGATCATTGGGAGTTGGTATCGATCATATACTTTCCAAAAGCATATATCATACCTAGGTCTTGATCATATACTTTCCAAAAGTATATATCAAACCTACAAATTCAGTCAAGCTTTCAAAGCGAGACGACCGTGTGCACGGAATTTGATTCTTCCCAGTATCTCATGAGTGAGCTCATATCTTCCGATTCAGTGAATGAACCTGTATGTTCCCTTTGAGAGATCGTATTACTCATATACCCTTATATGCACACTAGCGCGCCGGTGTATAGACCTTGATTAGGTCATCAACCTATTGGTCTGCCAAATGTACATACTCAGACATATAGTAACACATCTGTCTTCGGTCAGAGGATGCGTGCCTGTATCATGACAGCATATGATATAGGACTTCGGTTATCTCGATCTCGTTAAGTCAACTCTTTGACCTAACTAATCTGACACCTCCGAATCTCTATTCCTATGCAGAGGACCTGCATCAAGAGGTCGGTCAGATATCAACCTTTAGGGCCTGTTTGGTTGCAGGGTTGGGCAGTGTTGGATTGGGCAGGGGTACCCCTGTGAATAGTAAACTGTGAGGAGGATTGGGCTGTTTGGTTGGAGGGTTGGGAAGGGTTGGGCCAACCCAACCCTTCCCAACCCTGCAACCAAACAAGTTAAAGATAAGGATTGCCATCTCCTACTCAGGCTGGAGATCATCTCTTAACGATCATTTGACGGTGCTCGATGAGTCCTCAATCTAACTCATTAGATATTCATCTAAGCACCAGCCTCTATGATTCAATAATTGAATCAACAGCTGTATGATCATTAAGATGGCCATGGTACATAACCCTAATTGTACTAAGGGACCTATTATGCAAATTATGTACTCTTTATTTCAGTTTTAAGGAGTGAATTGCAATAACATTTATTGCATAATGGCTCGTCGTGGGCTCGCATGTCCAACAATCTCCCACTAGCCCAAAGAGCCATTGATGGGCTAATCATTTAAACCCACACTCGTGTGACAATCATAGGCTATTTAGAAAATAGCTAGGTAAGTTGATCAGTCACTCTGTTCCCGCAAGACTATGCCAAGTCCTTTTACGGCACTTACATATCCCCAGTAACAGTGCTCGCATCCAATGCGATTGTTGCATCTTATGCAACCAATACTCAATCTAGTTAGTTACAGTGTCTTTGACACTACAGCTTAATAATTATCATAACCAGTATTTCCATAATCATTATCAGAATACCCTTATTCCTGGAGATCACTATCTCTTAAGGTATCCACAATTAAGACCTTTTAGATCTCTATCTATAAAGTCTTAAGTTTTTGAAGATAAGACTTCGAGATCACTATCTCAAAAAATCTTGTCATCTATTAAGATTTTGCATTTACTGCAACCAAGTGTTTTATTTCCATAGTAGGATTAGTAACAGTTTACTACTCCCACTGCATGGCAGCCATCTGGCTTTTGTACACATCTAGCACATACCCGGCTTCTCAGAACTGATGCCCAAGGGCAAGTAATTCTAGCATTCACTTCCTCAACTCTTTGAGGTGCTATCCCTTTAGATAGGTCAGTACCATATCTTAAGGGATGGGAGCCTTTCTTGGAATTTTCCATAAAATGGAATATGTCCAAGATGTACTATTAATGTGACAATCCCAATACCCTCTTCTCTTTGCTCCTGAACATCTTCAGAACTAAGATCTAAGAGGTATCTTTGAGATCATATCTCAAGTTATGGAACAAGCTGATAATAAAACACTTATTATTATCCTTATATCATTTTAAATGATCAGGATATCATCTACATTCAGCAAGATGAACACAAAGGCACTCCCACTAAGCTTCACATGGCTCGTCAAGATTCTATCTGAAATCATAACAATTATAATTCTATCAAATCTTATGGTCCAACTTCAAGAAGCTTATTTGAGTCCATAGATGGATTCCTTAGTTTGCACACCTTGCTTTCCTCAACCATGAAGCCTTGGGGCTACTTCATGTGAATATCCTCAAAGAGGTATTCGTAGAGGAATGCAATATTGACTTACATCTTGAAGATGCAATAGTCAAGTTGTGTAGCTAAGGTTAGCAATATTCTGATGATTTTAAGCATGGTCACCGAAGAGCAAGTCTCATTGCAAGCAATGTCTTCGCTTCCGGTGTGTGGCTCATGGCTACAAACCGTGCTTTGAAGATCTCTACCTTCTCATCAGGTTCCCTTTCTCTTGAAGATCCATTTACACCTTTACAGGTTTTACCCATATAGGTGGATCCACGAGGGTCCATATACAACACTTGCATAAGAAGTCTACATTAGACTTTTATTGCTAACATCCATCTATCCATGCTATGATCTTCAGAAGCTTCATCACATGAAGTTCAATCATTGTCAGATTTCTCTGATACACGGAATCCATCCTCAAACTCATTTGAAGAGGTATTAGTGTTTCATTTTTAATTGTCCTCTTAGTTTCCAATTTCTGGAGCCTCATTATCTTCTCAAGATTAAATGAGTTCCTACACTTCATTTTTAACTTGATTCTCAAGAGTCTCAACCTCTAAGAATCACATTCTCATAGATGAGATATTTTAAGAATCTCAAAGTCATAAAGTAGGTATCCAATACCATCCTTTATTTTTCTAATGAAGTAGCACTCTCAAGTGCTAGATTCCAGCTTGCATGCATGGAATCATATTAAGCATATATATTGTAGTCTCTTCTACACATATATACCTGGAAACTAAGGGATAATTATGCTAAAATTCATCATTGATAAGATCATGTCACACATGATCCAATTGTATCTACCTATAACTCTATTGAGTTAAGGTGTGTTAGGAGGATTGAGATAGAAGTGATATTCATATCTCTATAAGGTATTCTTTGAATTTATCTAGTAGGTACTTGCTACCTAGATTAGATCAAATTCATTTCTTCCTTCAAACTTTGGTTCTAAACCAAAAATAATGAAATCTTTGAACATTTCAAAGGTTTTTTAGGTAAAGAGAAGAAATCTCATATCATACATAATCATCAACAGATATCACATATCCATAATGTTTACTATGATATAGATGATCTACATACATCAATATGCATGAGATCCTGAATACCTTGGCATCTTACACCTTTCTCTAAGAAGGGTGTATTGGATATTTTACTTTGAATACAATATTCATAAGTATGTAAGTTTTGAAATTTTAGACATTCTAAAGTTTCATCTCTTACTAGTCTATTGATCAAATCAATAAACAAATATCCAAAGCTTGATGCTAGATCATTATCAAATGATCTTCATCCTCATATTGATCTTAAGTTTTAATTTCAGCATTTAGAAATGGTAATGAGCCATTCATCAATTTTCTAATTTAGTGGAGTCCACTAGATTTTAGATTACTATCTGAAATATCTCCATCATAACTCTTTATGATAGTTCTACCTCAGAATTCATGTTTATTTCCAACATTTAGAAACAAACAATGAGTGTATTCTTATATCTAGGTCATAGAGACATTCTCTAAGACTAAGGACTCTCCCACTGAAATTAACAAGTCCATCAAATCAACAGAGATTGTTGCAACAATTGCATCAATATCCATGTGGATAACTATAAACCTTTAAGATCAAATTTTCCAGTCTTCTAAAACATATGCAACCTATTGCAAATGTCATCAAAAGATTGAGATATAATTATTTGACTTTATCTTATTTAATAAGCAAGTCAATATCAATGATTTATGTAGATTAATCCGATGCTCCATCCGAGTCTTTCTCTAAGGATTCTAGATAGACTTGATAGTCATACTATCAACACATCAACTTATTGCAGTATTGGCATTCATCCAACTCTCCGGATGACATATGGAAGTCATAGATGTACAGTCAACTCTTTAACCATACTTCTTACTCGGGTCCAACCCATGCTTCCACTGCGCTCCCTTTATCTATAAGCAACCATTGCTTAAGACTAAGGATCTCTTATGTAAGAGCATTTCAACATTTATACATGCTTCATTAAATTCATATAATATGAATATTATGAAGCTTCATGAATGACCAGAGTATAGATAGTAGAGTGATGACACTCATCATCTACATCCATCTAAACTCTTAAAACATAGGTTCAGGTAGGTACTCAAACAATTTGAATACATCATCTCTTATAGAGCCACCATTTTGCATGATGCAGTGAACCATCTCATTCATGTTAAATGTCAAGAGCACATATGTATGCCAGAATATCTTCATTAATTTTATAAGGATTATTTGACAATTGCGATCATCATCGACATGTCACTTCCAAAGTACATCCGATGAGAGATCAAGACTGTAGAGACATATAAACCCTAGGGTTGTGGTCCTATTATCTATTTAATTGTCATTCGTCAATATTATGAGGAAACTTGCACATTGCTACCACATACATTATGTGTCCAATTGCAAGTACAATATCTGGATCATGAGTCCAATCCATGATATTTTACTGGTTATTATTGAGTATATCATTGAGTGGGTTTTAATGAAGGATCATCTGAAATAAGAAATTTGCATATATATATATATATTACTTTGATTTAGGATTTTTATATCAAAGTTATCTTGTCTTGTCAACACTGAAAGTTCATTCCCTTAATCACTTTCAATGTAAGAGATATACTTACCATTATATCTCAACAAGATCTGGAATCTCCTTCCTTATCTTTGTTACATCCCAATAATATGAGAATCTGCAACTCGGATAAAAAGAAGCGGGAACACATTCCGCCTTGCAAGTCCAACTTGCATTCCCAATTCGGTCTTTAACACCCGAGCCCACCACCCCTAAGGCGATGTTGACCCGTCGTTAATTGAACCAACCGTCAACAGGAATAGTACTCGCTATACGCAATCCAATATCGCCCCAATAATATGAGGATCCGATATTGGGGTCACTACGTATACGGCCTTAATCTTTCGAGAAGCAAAGAGCCCGATCCAGATGCGCTTGCATATAGGAGCTGTCACTTCAGACAGGCGTCTCCTGCATACAATCCCTGGCGACGGAACCCTTCGCCTTGACGGGAGACCATGGATGTCACTTATGTGATCCTCCATATCATATTCAAATTCTAATTAATCATTATGAATCATATTCATTATGATTAATTCTTCCAAGGGAAATAACACATCTATTTATAATAGAGTGTCTTAATTTTAATTGGATTCCAATTAATATAATCATATTAAATTAATGATCCAGTTAATATCCAACAAACAATTTTTAATTGTTACTTGAATTATGGTATTATCTCAAATACGTATTATTTCGAATTTTAATAATTAGAAATACATCATGATTTCTTAAGCATTATACTAACCCTACCCGATGTCATGGTCAGTACCGACGAGAGTGGGACGGACCACATACGTTGCAACCCGCAACCCCAATGCTCTCCGACTAGACACCATATCCACCTCGGGAAAGGATAATGCAAAATAGATCATTTTGTACTTGAGATGATCATCGGTTCTTCAACCGAAATTATACCATATAGTAATAATCAAAACAATTTTGATTAACATTATAATGAGATTTTCTAAACAAATCCCAAGTCCTATTCAAGCAACATGTTTGTTGGAATGTTGATCATGTAGATCATGTAACCAATCTTGATCTAGATCACATCTAATCATTTGTTGGTTAGGGCAAAGTCATTTAAGGACATAATTATCATTAAATATTTCACAAGTATTTATGCATAATTATTCCAGGAAATTAAACAATTTAATTTCACTAATTAATTAAATGACAATCACTAGGTTCTTGATTAGGAAAGTATTTTCAGCAGTGACCCTCACTTACTAAAAATACCATATCTCAATCAATTTAGATCCAAATTAAGCAAAGTAAATTTCTAAAGTTTGCTAACTTGATTTACAACAGAACTCAAGTGATTTGCACGCATTTCAAGGCATTTCAAATCCGCAATTAACATCTTAATTACGTCATGGTCCGCAGTCCCCGAAACAGTGGATACATGTTCACTAAAATGAGCATATCTAGAGCAAACGGAATCGAAATCATGCAAACTCAGATCCTACAGTTTCCTTATTTAATGGGGAATAAAATCCAAATATTATTTTGTTTAAATAATTTAATCAGTGCCTAAAATAATATCAAAACAGAGATGCGAAAATGAAATGCAAGAAAACTTTCGCAAACCCTAATGAACCCAAGTCGTCCTCGGTTTATGGATCGTATCCAAAACCACCGACCTAAGGCTCTGATACCACTTGAAGGATATGGTTAGATCCTCAAGCGCATCACGGAAGCATGATCGTCGTATCGAATACGACGAAGAACGACTAGTCGCACTAGTTGTTCTATGCAGCGGAAATTAAAAAATTTTCATGTGACGAAACCACATGATCCAAGAACACTTCTCGGATCATTTCGTCTAAACCACAAACAAGTATTAGGTTTACCTCTTGAAGCGTGGTTGCAATCGAGTCTCTAAACGAAGAGACCTCATGTCTCAAGTCCGATCCGACGGAGGAGACGCTTGCGAGTGCGGGGATGAACCGCGTGCTTCTCGCAATCCATGTTGATGATCCAAGCGGCGGATCTTCTGATCTCGACACACGAGATCCGACGTCTTCTTCACGAGCATGGCACGCTGAAGTAGACGGAGTTTCATGAACAAACCATCGGGTAGCATAACGAGATCCAATTCACAATTATTTTGTAGACATTGCAATCTTGCCATTAAAAATTTGTGAATCACATTCACAACCCAAAATAAAATGTAAATTACATTTTCAATTTAATGTTCAATGTGAATCCAATTCACATTAACATTTAATTAATAAATGTAAATTACAAACATCTCTCTCTTATATATTATAAATCTCATTTATAATATATATGACTAATATGGATATTGCTATCCACATTATTCATATCCATGATAATTAAATCACACTTAATCATCTTGGATCTCTATTCTCTTGTATTCAAATAATATGAATCACATTCACATTATTCACATCTTTGATAATCAAATCACATTTAATTATCTCAGATAACTCTCTTTATAATATGAATCAAATTCATATTACTCATGATAATTAAATCACATTTAATTATCCATTTTCTCAATGCTCGGATACATAAATCAACAATAGAATTATCCATGAACTCCTTCAAGGATAATGCGCTTTCTCCGCAGATACTTGGAGATAAGGACAAGGAGATTGTATTGTTCCACGTATAGTGACATGGATATTGAGATCATATCTCAAATCCAGATCGCGGGCCTCCCATAGATGCTTGATTAAATGAAGACCGTAAATCTAATCTTCTTATTGCATCTGAATCACATTCAGATCAATGTCCAACACTTGGACCAAGATCAGATTACTTCTCTACTGAGAGGAGTCACTAAAATCCAGACCCGTTTCATCTCTCCCTAGGAATGGAAGCATCATGGTTATACAATCGTTTATCATCACATCACCCTGAGGTATTCCCAATACCTGTACATCCTGCATACTGGAAGACTCAGACTAAACCTGAAGTATTCGATCAACTTTATACTGTCTACTTCATGATTTTATCAGTAAGTTTCTCATTCGATCATTGGGAGTCGGTATCGATCATATACTTTCCAAAAGCATATATCATACCTAGGTCTTGATCATATACTTTCCAAAAGTATATATCAAACCTACAAATTCAGTCAAGCTTTCAAAGCGAGACGACTGTGCGCACGGAATTTGATTCTTCCCAATATCTTAGTGAGCTCATGTCTTCCGGTTCAGTGAATGAACCTGTATGTTCCCTTTGAGAGATCGTATTACTCATATACCCTTATATGCACACCAGCGCACCGGTGTATAGACCTTGATTAGGTCATCAACCTATTGGTCTGCCAAATGTACATACTCAGACATATAGTAACACATCTGTCTCCGGTCAGAGGATGCGTGCCTATATCATGACAGCATATGATATAGGACTTCGGTTATCTCAATCTCGTTAAGTCAACTCTTTGACCTAACTAATCTGACACCTCTGAATCTCTATTCCTATGCAGAGGACCTGCATCAAGAGGTTGGTCAGATATCAACCTTTAAAGATAAGGATTGTCATCTCCTACTCAGGCTGGAGATCATCTCTTAACGATCATTTGACGGTGCTCGATGAGTCCTCAATCTAACTCATTAGATATTTATCTAAGCACCAGCCTCTATGATTCAATAATTGAATCAACAGCTATATGATCATTAAGATGGCCATGGTACATAACCCTAATTGTACTAAGGGACCTATTATGCAAATTATGTACTCTTTATTTCAGTTTTAAGGAGTGAATTGCAATAACATTTATTGCATAATGGCTCTCCGTGGGCTCGCATGTCCAACGCCCCCCCCCCCCCCCCATACTTAGGGTAAAATATCCCTAAGTATAGGCAACAAAACAGAGGTAAAAAGAATCAAAGAATAATCACATGTCTGACACCCCCTATACTTAGGGTAAAGTACACCCAAAGTATAGCACAATCATAAGATGGAGATAGGGTGTTAGACAAAAGAATGTATGATATGTACATCTGGATCTATACAGCTGCGAGAGGAAGTGATAATCAGGCATGAGATATAAAAGGTGCGAGTCCAGAACCACGTCTCATGCAAAATAAATAGGGGCAACATCGACAATCAGCAGATCATGATCTATATATGGTTTCAGGCGCTGGACGTTGATGAATCCACATTTCATCATCTTTATTCTATCATTTTGGCACCAAAAACCCTAGTAAATGCCTGTAAATACCTTTAATTTCATCATCTTAACATTCATGCATGTGCATCTAAATAGTATATAAAATACTTTAATTAAAGCCAAAATTATAGAATAAATAAAATAAAAGAAAAAGAATAAAATATTGTAAATATTTTATGACCCGAAATCCCGAGACCTAGGCATCTTGATGAATAGGTCGACAAGGAATAAAGTAGGGGGAGATAAGGTCAGAAATACAGTCAAATACCTATACTTTTAAATTCATTCTTTATTTATTTTGGGACTTATTTTTGGTTCCACTTTTTTCATCAAATGAAGACATTTTGTACATAAAAGTTGTAGATAATTTAACAAATAAAGATGCAAAATTGATTTCATAGAAAAATAATGTACAGACAAAAAGTTATGGTCTGAATAAAAATCCAGAATCCCAACTTCCCAAACCTGTATCTCACAACTGACAACTCCAAATGTAGCAAACTCACCTTTAATTGTATATAGAACAAAATAATCTATTTAATGGTGGTGGTTTCACATTTGGTGGAGCTACGGTTTGAAAGTTGAGTTTTGGATCCACTTTGTATAGCTATACAGAATAAAATATTCAATTTATTATTTATTCATTATTCCTTTATTTTTATATTTTTATAATGTTGTAAATATTACTTATAATAATTATGTACATTAACATTGGAATAAAAACCTAAAGAAAACTCAAAATAAAAATAAACATATATAGATCATACAGGTATTATACCTATATTTATACCTATACTTTTTGTACTTATATTTTATTTAATATACAGAATACATCAGAAAAATAAAATAAAAATATATTTGTGTATATAAAAGTATTTTATGATTTTATAAAATAATAAGTAAAAATAATAAAATTAAAATACACAAAATAAAAATAAAATGCTAAAACACATAGGTATTATACCTATAAAGGGCTAAAGAGTGAACTTATAAAAATACACCTCATAAAATAAATTAAAAATCATAATTAAATACTACATAAAATAATGAATATTTTTTATTTTATAATCATTAATTAATTCAGCCTTTTTCTATTTTTAATTGAATTTACAAAATATTTACCAGGGATTTTTCCTGATTGGTCCACGTGGACCAATCAGGAGACGGTCCTAGTTGACCCAGGTCAACTGGTCGTCCTCCCCACCTACCCCCTGTCAGAGGCCTGTTTTTTTGGCGCATTTGGCGACTTTCTCTAGGCTGAATCTTTTACCATTTCGACTCGATTTCTTCTGTGATCTTCTTCCTCGATCATCCACCTTGCCCGCCATATGTTTACATTGGGCCACGGATCACTGAGGCGTTGGAGATTTGTTGATCTTCGAGCCCCTGTCAACCTGAGTCAAACCACTTAAAACCAAACCCTCCTCCTTCATTTCGAATTTGAGAACCCTTGGTCCACCCCTCGTCGCCATCCTCGTGCTCCTGAGCTCCCTGGAGGTGACAGCTCCATCGTGAGGCCGTCAGCCACGGCGATCGAGGTCGAGGGTGCCTCCGCCACCTCCCACAAGACCGGCGGTCGAGGTTTGCCACTCCCTCTGGCTCCGGCCATCGAGGGCCTTTCCTCTTTCATTTCCTGCATGCCTTTCGTTCCTGTTAGCGTTAGGATCAAAAACCCCCAAAAAAATTCGAGTTCCATCATCTAAATCACCTGATTCGCTAAGTTGGCAGGAGCGCATCTCCGGCCGTTCATCGCCACCTCGAGTCACGCATCTTCACGTCCATCCAGAGGTCCACGCACTTTGCCCTGGACCTTCTAATGCTTTTTGCAGGTCCACGCACACTCATCGACGCCTGGAGGTGAATCTGGAGCCTCGCTGGAGCTAACGGAGCTCTGTAGCTCCGCCCCCTTCAGCGAGCCCCTCAGCCATCGCCGAGGCTTTTTGCTGCCGCCAGCTTCTAGAGGAGGACCTCGGGAGGACGCAACCCCATTTTGACGGCTGAAGCTCGTCGGAGCGCGGAGATCTGGAGCGAGGAAGTTTGCCTCGCCGGCGCTCCTCCTTGTTCTTCCTCCACGCGCCTGCACCGTTGGATCAAGGAGCCCCTCCAGGTCGAGCAGCAGCCATTGGATCGCGCCACGTCCCCACCGTCCGATCGTCGCTAGATGATCTAATCTCCACCGTCCAGGCGAAGCGCCATCGACCGCTGGATTCACGCCACGTGTCCATGTGAAGATCTGCAGCCGTTGGATCCGCGCGCCGAGGGTATTTTGCATCTAAACCCTCGCGCATTTTGTATTTATATTTTAGTCCCAAAACTTTTGTCTGTAGTGTAAAAGTTTTGTAAAATTGCAAAAAGACCCCCGAACTAATTTTTATTTCACTTGGGTCCTCTACCACGTCACCTCACGTGACCTGTACACGTGAGGTGAGGGAATTTTGCATTGAGGCCCTCGGTTTTTGTTTTATTATGTTTCAGTACCAAAGCTTGGATATTAAGTGTTATATTTTTGGAAATATTGCAAGTAAACCCCCAACTTTTTTGGAAATTACTTTTCAGTCCTCGCTAGGCGCGTGCTAGTCACGCGCCTTGGAGGGAAAATTGCTAAGTGTACCCCTTTGGGTCTTGGATTTTGTAATGGGTCCTGGAAATTGAATACTAAGTGTTAATTTTTGTGGAAAATTGCATGAGTGCCCCTGGATGTTTGTTAAATTGCATTTATACCCCTGTCAGGCATGTTTAATGTTTGGATGCTTGTATTAATTAATTGGACCATCATCTTAATTCCAAAAATTCCACAAAAATCAATTTAAGCTTCTGTTCACTTGCATTTTCACGCCATATTTTTTATTGTATTTTTATTGCAAATTCATATTTATTAAAAATAAAAAACATGCATTTATTTCCCTCGTTGCATTAGAAAATACATAAAAATTATAAAAATGTTTTGAAAAACTTCAAAAAAATTATATTTTATGTGTTTTATCATCCATTAGTGTCATTCCAAAAATCACTAAAAATCTCAAAAGAAAAACCTTAAGAATTCGAAAATACTTAAAAACTTCAAAAAAATATATAAAATCAAAGAAAACTCAGAAAAATACAAACTCAGTTCCTGTTTGTTCTATATTTCATTATCTTTATTTGAAATTTAGTGTGAAAAATTTTGGTGCTGTTTGCTAATTTTAATTCCTATTTTACTCACAGCCAGTACATATTTCACTGTTTTCCCTCATTTCAGTATTTAAAATACCACAAACAGTTTGAAAAATACCCAAAAATCACAAAAATAGTAAAAATCCTAAAAATATCAAAAACATTTTATTTCTGAATTTTTGGTTATTTTTGCACATTTTTATAAATACTTTATCTTGTCTTTTATTACTTTGCTTATATTTTCCAGTATTGAAAAAGAAACAAAAAAATATAAAATATAAAAATATAAAAATCAGAAAATTAAAAATTAAAAAATTAAAAATTAAAAACCCACAAAAATCCTTGCTTGCTTGCTCAGTGTAGACACACTCACATTCACTTGTGCACATTTATTTGGATTACCCTGTTTGCTCCCTGTGTTCGAACTCTCTGCATACTTGTCCCTATACATCATTTGTGCGGAGTAAAAAATAAATTTTAACTCCACATTTATTTCTATTTCCTTGATCTATAGTGTGGGTTAATTGTTGATTAATTTCAGAGCTGATTGGTCAACATTTCGACTGTGTTCCCGCCTTGTGTGGAATACAAGACCGATCTATTTCTGGGATTATCAAATGGCGCCGATGCCGGGGAGCAACAGCGAGTAGTTCTTATTTTTCTCTGTTTGTGTTTACTTGTCTACCATTGCTTTAGTTTGTCTCTCTTGCACTTTTGATATATCTATTGATTGAGCTTTCTGACCATTCTTCTTTTGTCTTCTTGCGAGGGACCGCGGAGCAAGGCGGATCGCCTAGGTGACCCGAAGCAACCTTAGGAAGCGGAGCCGGCTATTCTTTAGCCAAGCCGGCAGGAGAGAGCAGGAGGAGTGAGAGAGAGTGGTAGATTAGTTGCAATTTATTTTTGTGAGAGAGGGATTTGATAATTTGTAATAAAACAAGTGCTTGGACTTTTTGGACACTCTGGGCCTAATTTCCGGGTGTTTGTTCACCCGGGGGCTCACCGCGATTTTTGTCGAGTTTTCACCGATGTCATTTGCCGGTTTTGATTTCATTTTCACTTTCTTTTGTGGATTGAGCCCTTAGTTCTAGGCCTGCTTGATCGACTAAATTAGGTCCAAACACACTAATAACCTTTGCATGTACCTATAGCTCGAATTTGGACTTAGTTTAATTAAACAGTTAGCTCATCGTCTTAGATCTGCCGCGCCGCGAGCCCTCCCCATCAAGCGCTACTCCTAAACTCGATGTGTCGAGAAGAGGAGGGGGGGTCTAGACCGGACTCTTAGGATCAAGGATTGGTGACTAACTTGTGGTGCTTCATGCTAGCAGTTGCCTATCTTAGGACGATTTCTGCATTGCATATCGGCATACAGACTAGGTTTATAAATTTCTGTTTTGCATCCCGCATGGAGAGAGCTGGGATTCGTTGTAAGTCTTCTTACTTTGCATCCATCATTTAGGCACAAAGGTGAGATTTCCATCTTTGTGTCGACTTGCACGGCTTTTCCGACTCTATTCTCCCTCCGTTTTTGGACAAAGTAGGATCAAGAAAACACAAAAAATTCTTTAGGCACTTGTTTGAATCTACTCAAAAGAAGCGATAACACCAAAAAAATTAAAAAAAGGGACTGCTAAGAAAACCTTGACCAAAAATAAAATCGGTAATTGGATTCATTGATTGGGGAGAGTAACACCCTCACTTGTTTTCAGGTTGCATGGGAAGGTCTCCTTCTAAGTGAGGTGAGCGCTTCGTAAGGATTAGAGCCAAAATCCCAGCTTGTGGCTGCCTTGTGTATCGCATGGATTTCCGAAGTATTGGTGCTTCTATCGTACATGGACGAGTAGGGCTTGGTTAACATTGGTGGCTCTCTATTGTGTAGAGCATCGACCTTGTCCGAAGTATCGAGCCTAGGCCACGCCTTCACGGGGGTGTCTGTCTCATCGTCTCGCGTTCGAGTAGGTTCTTGCACGCTCACGGGTGATTCCGTTGCGAGCGAGTTCCGAAGTATCGGTTTCGCCTATTCGCTTCCTCTCTTATACTTTGGTTGAGTAGGGATCCATGAAGGGTTACAAGGACCTCAAAAAGCGCAAGCTACAGGTTACACAGGAGGAGAACAGGTACGGGATACTCTTCCGACAGTACTCTCTCCTTTAGGCGTAGCGCTCTAAGGACTCGTAAAAAGATTAATTCCTGAATCAAGCTAAAATTGACAAGATAAAAGCCGAACCTTCATAGCTTCATGTGTTGAGTTGGTGAAATCACCCCTGCTTTGTGTTTGATTGCTAGATTTATTTAGGTCAAGATCAAAAACACAGCACAATTGTGCGCAATTTTGTTTCTCACCTCATTCCTTCTTCTTCTGCATTCCCTCTGCTCTTTCCAATAATCAAGATGGTGGGACGGAGATCTCTTAGGCCGACTCTGTCGGCACCGCTATCCAGCACTCCTCCTTATTCATCTAGGACTACCTCGGAGAGTCCGCTCTCCGAGCCTGAGTTTACCTCCACCCTGTTCCCCCTCGATCACCCTTCTCATTCTCCTTCCATCAGTCCAAGAGTGTCAGTATTTACTGCATCACAGAGTTCAGATCATTCGACAGCACCTGAGATGGTTTCGTTTGCTTTTTCAGAGAATCCCGAGATGGCTGACAGAGGCGAGCATCCTAACGATCATGAGCACCATCAATACTACATTGATCAAGCCGCCATCAACAATTCACTTCTTGCATCCCTGGAGACCATGCAGAGGCAGATTCGTGACCAGGGTACCTTCATGGGAGATCTGATGAGAGAGATAGCTCAGATGAGAGAAAACCGACCTGGGGGCGGTGGCGGTGGAGGAGGAGGAGGACCTGACGCAGGAGGAGGTGATCCTGACGCTGAGAGACCGCCGCAGACCATCACGAGGGAATTGCACAACCCAGCTGCATCCCTCACTCACCGTTGGATTAGACTCCCACCGATCCATGGAGATTTCGAGCTTCGGCCCCACACCATTCAACTTCTACCCAAATTCCATGGGTTGCCGACCGAAGAGCCACACCTCCACCTCCAAGAATTCGAGATGATATGCAGCACCATCCGTGACAGGCTGCTGACTGAGGACACGATCAAGATGATCGCTTTCCCATTCTCATTGGTTGACAGAGCTGCATATTGGCTCAAACACCTTGGGCGATTTGTCGATACATGGGCAGATCTTCGGACCGCGTATCTGAAGAAATACTACTCTCTCGACCGGACCAATGCAGCTAGAGCAATGATCAGCAATTTTGTCATGATCCCTAATGAACAGTTTCATGAAGCTTGGGATCGCTTTCGAGAACTCATTGACCGATGTCCACATCACGACATCTCCAATCCCAATTTAGTGCAAAGTTTCTTCTGTGGGCTGACACCGGAGCTGCAGGGGCTTGTCAACGCCTGTTGCGGGGGGTCTTACTTTTCAAAGGGTGAAGACGACGTCTGGACCATCTACAAGGGCATGGCAGAGAATTCAACAGTGATGGCCCAAGCCCGTGTCTACACACAGCAGAAACCCACGCAAGGAGCTGGATCATTCCAGAGGATCGCCCGCATCGATGCCGGTCCCAATACATCATCGGTAGCCGCAACCCAAGCCGAATCAGCCGCAGCCGACATGGGAATCATCAGCGAAAAGTTGGACCGCATGGAGATCCTCGAGAAGAAGCAGAATCAAGGTCTTGCCCAGATGGACTTTCTCACCAAAACCATGAGTGATCTGAAGACGCAGCTCTTATGCGTCCAGGAGGCACAAGCTCATTCCTAGCAGCCCCCCAGATCACGTGCTGATCCGAGCAGTAGCAATGCCAACCAACTCTCTACCTCATACCGCCAGGTGAATCATATCCAGGCAGAGCCGGTTCCACTGCTACAGTACTACCCAGCGCAGCCGCCATCTTCGGACACGCAGATGGTGGTTTACCAACAGGAGCAGCCACTGGCCGTTCTTCCTCCTCCCTCCTTCGAGCAGGACCCATTGATGGAAGTCAATGGGATATGGTACGATTGGTACCCTCAGCTCGGGATTCGTCGTGATCATCCCAGATTCCGTTGGGGGAACGGTGGCTCCTCATCCCAACAGCAGAACCCTGCTCAAGGACAGCAGAACAACCAGCAACCATAACAGCAGCAGCCCCAGTATGCCCATTAGCAGCCGTATCAGAATGGTCCTCGTCCCGCCTATCAAGGACAACAGTGGAGGCAGCGTCAGCAGCCTCATCAGTCTTACTCCTGTAACCCCCAGTATCAACCACAGCAGCAGCAGCAGCCCCATTTCCAGCAAGGACAACCATCCGGTTCTCAAGGTTCCGCTTTTAAGAACCCAGCTCTCGATGATTTTGCCCGCTTGCTCTCCGAACAGCGAGCATCCTTCAGGCAAGAAATGGATGAATTCCGGCAGGAGATGAGGGAGATTATCAAAGGAAAAGACGCCATACCCGCTCAGATTGAACCTAACCCGAACAATCTGAAAAGGAAGTCTGAGCAGGTAGAGTTTACGGAGGATACCTCTCCTAGTGATTATTTGAGCGATATGTCTTATTCTTTCTATGATGCTGATTTTGTGACTATTAGGAGCGGTAGGATGCCCGCCGGCGGCGCCTCTTCTGAGCGACAACCAGATGCAGCACCAGGAGCTCCAGAGGAGCAGAGTAGCGGTGCTGATGCCGCTAATGATGAGGTTGAAGACGGTGGTACTGAGGCCACCAATGATAGAGATCCAGACGACGGTACTGAAGCCGTCGTGAGACCAGATATAGACGGTGGTGCTGATACCACCATTTTGGATGCTGAGGTAGAGCATGGTGCTGATGCCGCAGAGACAGGTGTCGGTGGTGGTACTGAGGCCACCACCTCTACTTTTGTTGAGCCACCCTCTGTGATGTTCCCACATTTTGTACCTATGGACTGCGGAAACAAAAAGAAACACAAAAATATGAATAAAGGAAAGGTTTCTGTTCACATTGTGGATCCATATGTATTGCATGATGATGATTGTATGGATTCTCCTCCCTCACAGGCTCAGGGACCTATTCCTAGTCCTCCATCTGAGGAGGGCCCAACCATCCCCTTCCCGGAAGCACTCCGCTTGGTGAAGGGGAATAGAAAAGAAAATCCTAAGAAGACCCAGCAGGTAGAGATTAGCAACCAGATGATTGATAGATTCCACATTCAGCTGACTCTACGCGAAGCACTTGAGCACATCCCCTTCCTCAAACTTGAAAGAAGAAACTACAGTCCGCAGGAAGAGGAGGTACAGAGATCAGATCCATGTGCTCACCCATCACACTTGCTGCGCCATCAAGAACACATTGCCAGCCAAGAGACCTGATACAGGAGCCTCCTATGTCAGATGCGAGATTCAGGAGCAGCAATTTGATCGTACTCTATTAGACAACGGCTCTTCGATTAACCTTCATTCCGGTAGCCTTACTCGGCCGATTCGAGTTTGGTCCTCTTCTTCGGAGCAGGACGGTCCTTCAGTTTGCTGATAGGTCGATTAAGAGGTCGAAGGGGTTACTGAAAGACGTGGTCGTTACCATTCAGGGCCTGAAATTCCCCGTGGACTTCGTTGTGTTGGACATGGAGACCCCTGAATCGGTAACCGATACCCCCATCATACTTGGACGCCCATTCTTGGCCACAGCCAAGGCGGTAACCGATCATGATAGCGGGAAGGTATGTTTTCGCGTAGAGGGCGGAACCATACAAATATAGACGATCGATGAGACCAGAGCTAGAGAATTAGCATGCTCAGAGCAGTCCAGCGAAGCCACGCAGATGACAGAGGAAGAGCTAGACATCCACCAAGAGTGTGATTTCGTGATGACCGATGATGAATCCAATTGGACAGATCCTCTGTAGCACTGACCCTTGCCTTGCCTACAGATTCACTATATCTAAAGCTCAGGGCAGTCGAGAGCCGGGAGAGCACACCCCTGGAAGAGGATATACCTGAGGCTGATAGTGTCGGGACGAGTGGTGCTGATGATTTTCATTCGTGCTCATCGTCTTCTGATCCCTCGGATTCTGACATTGATTGGGATGATTTTGATGACTATTTATCTTGTCTGATTCCTCCTGAGTCAACAACCATGACAGAGTGCGAGCCCGTACAGTTCATTGATGATTCAGCCGGCCGCCCTTCGTTAGAGATTCATGCAGAGCGAGAGTTCTCCCACGCAGACCTGGTCGCCTTCACACAAACATATCAGAAGCCAGATCTACCACCTCCCAGTTGTCCAGAACAGAAACCTCTACCGCAGTCGATGAAGTACAGATTCCTTGCTGGTGAGCTAGACATGTACCCAGTCATTATCTCAGCAGATTTGACTGGAGAACAAGAATCTCGTCTGATGGAGGTTCTTGAAAGAAACCGTAAGGCAATAGGATGGAGTATAGCTGATCTCCAGGGGATTAGTCCGGCTCTGTGCTCCCACCACATTTATCTTGAGGAGGACGCTAGGCCGTCGCGTGAGTTCCAACGATGGTTGAACCCGAATCTTCGAGACGTAGTCATGAAAGAAATTTCAAAGTGGTGGAGCGTCGATTTTATCTACCCCATCTCCGACTCCAAATGGGTTAGTCCGTTACATGTGGAACCCAAGAAGACGGGTATCACTACAGTTGTCAATGGGTCTGGAGAGGAGATCGCTACCAGAGTGCCCACTTCTTGGAGGGTCTGTGTGGACTACAGACGACTGAATGAGGCCACCAAGAAGGATCACTTCCCGCTACATTGATCAGATTATCGAGCGGTTAGCTGGGAAGAGTCATTACTGCTTTCTTGATGGGTACTCTGGATATAATCAAGTGGCCATTGCGCCCGAAGACCAGGACAAAACGACATTCACTTGTCCGTTTGGGACTTATGCTTTCAGATGGATGCCCTTTGGTCTATGCAATGCTCCGGCGACATTCCAAAGGTGCATGTTGTCCATATTCTCGGACATGGTGGTGACTGTTTAGAGGTCTTCATGGATGACTTCTCGGTCTATGGCAACGGGTTCGATTCTTGTCTTGACTGCCTAGACCGTGTGCTTCAGCGCTGCATAGAGGTCAATCTTGTGTTATCTTGTGAGAAGAGTCACTTTATGATGACTTAAGGGACGGTCCTTGGTCATATCGTCTCCAACAGGGGCATGGAGGTTGATTCGGCCAAGGTGGATATCATCAGAAAACTCAATCCACCGTCCAACCTGCGTCAATTGTGGTCTTTTCTAGGGCATGTCGGTTTCTACCGACAGTTCATTCAGGACTTCAGTTGTATTGCTCGACCGCTCACTGACTTGCTGACAAAAGACACCGAGTTTATTGTCAATGATAAGTGTCTTCCATCTTTTGAGACTCTCAAGAATATGGTTGTTTCAGCTCCTGTCCTTCAGCCACCCGATTGGTCTCTCCCATTCGAGATCATGACGGACGCTTCAGATTTTGCCGTTGGAGCTGTGCTTGGACAGAGGAGGGATGGATTTCCTTTTGCCATTCACTACGCCAGCCGGACTTTGGATGCCGCTCAGCGGAATTACACTGTGAATGAGAAAGAGATGCTGGTCGTAGTCTTCGCTCTTGATAAGTATCGATCTTATATTCTCGGATCTAGAGTAACAATTTACACTGATCACACCGCCATCCGGTACCTAATGTATAAGAAGGATGCCAAAGCACGTCTGACCAGATGGATCCTTCTGCTCTAGGTGTTTGATATTGAGATTAAAGATAATCCTGGAGTCAAGAATGTGGTGGCAGATCATCTCTCCAGATTGGAGAACCTTGAGGAATCTGAGCCCAGCGCACCTATTACAGAGACATTCCCAGACGAGGCGATGTTGGCGGTCACCTCACTCCCGTGGTATGTCGACTTTGTAAACTATCTTGTTGCCAAGACAGTCCATCAGGGTTGGCCCAGGCAGAAACTTGAGACCTTCCTAGCTAAGGCCAAGTTTTACCATTGGGAGGATCTCATCCTTTATCATGAAGGAGGGGATAGCATCTGAAGGAGGTGCATTCCTCAAGAAGAGCAGCATAGCGTCCTCACATACTGCCACAAGCTTGAGGCAGGAGGACATCATTCTGGAAAAAGGACAACACAGAAGGTGCTCCAATCCGGCCTATGGTGGCCTACTCTCTTCAAGGATTCTGATGAGTTCATGAAGAGATGTACTGACTGTCAGAAGATGGGAACCTGCGGACAGAGAGACATGATGCCCATGCAACCCATTCACTTCTGTGAAGTTTTTGATGCATGGGGGATTGATTTCATGGGCCCATTTCCTAAGAGTCAGGGATTCGAGCATATTTTGCTCGTTGTGGATTATGTCAGTCGATGGGTTGAGGCCATCCCCGCCCGAGCCGCATATGCGAAAACCGTGTGTAAATTTTTGAGGAAAAATATCATTTCACGGTTCGGGGTACCTAGAGTCTTGATTTCAGACGGGGGGTCTCACTTCATCAATGACAAGGTTAGGGACCTTGCAGACGAGTTCGGCATTGACCATCAGGTTGCCACATCGTATCACCCTCAGACTAATGGTCTTGCCGAAGTATCGAATCGGGAGATAAAAACAATCTTGCAGAAAGTTGTCCGCCCAGATCGAAAGGATTGGTCACAGCTTTTGGACTCGGTCCTGTGGGCCTATCGGACCTCTTTCAAGAATCCATTGGGGACATCTCCCTTTCGTCTCGTCTATGGCAAGCCGTGCCATCTGCCAGTGGAAATCAAGCACAAATCTTTTTGGGCAGTCACGGAGTTGTTGTTAGATCACGCGAGTATAGGAGACCAGAGAAGAGCAGAATTGGCAGCCCTGGAAGAATTGAGAGACACAGCCTTCTCCAACAGCCTACAGTACAAAGAGAAAGTGAAGACATGGCATGATTCCCATATCAGCCATAAACAGTTTGAGCCGGATCAGAGAGTATGGTTGTTTGATTCCAGGCTGAAATTATTCCCAGGAAAATTGCAGAGCAAGTGGAAAGGTCCGTATGTGGTCAGGAAGGTACATGACAATGGCAGCATCGACATATCCGAACCGTCATCTTCCTCTACCTTCCGCGTCAATGGTCAACGCTTGAAACTATATCTAGATCATGATCCGCCGACCATTGACGTTGCCCCCATTCTTCTGGTATGAGATGTGTACTTTGACTCAGATCATCTGCATCTCATACATGGTAATCACTTCTATCTTCCGCTGTACAGATCCATATGTTCATATCACTCTTTCATCTGTTGATTTATTTTCTTCTTTTCTTCTTTTCCTTTTCTATTTTCTTTATCTATCAAAAAGGTGTCGCCCTTGTAGATAGTTTTCCGTACTTAGGACGTACTTTGTCCTAAGTATAGGGGGCGCGCACCTCGAGTTTCCATATTCTTCGATCCTCTCCATTGTCTCGTCTTCTTGTCTATACTTAGGGATATTTTACCCTAAGTACAGGGGGAGACAATCTGAATACGATCTGTTCATTCCCACCCTTGACCCTCCCTGCTTTGTGTACTGTCTGCTATACTTAGGATTATTTGATCCTAAGTATAGGGGGGACGGTCAACTTCTCATTAGTTCATTCATTAGTTCTTTATTCTTTAGACTTGCCTATACTTAGTACGAGTTATGTCTTCTCTTTTCTCTCTGATCTATGAGGACATAGCTCAAGCTAAGTATATGGGGGTCGTATATACTATGTATATACTTTAGCCATAACTCGTACTTTCGTATTTTCCTAATAATATGGCTACTAATTCTTTAAAATTCATTAAGATCCTTAATAAAAAGGTATTTGTTCCTCAAATTCTTTTTATATATACTGATTAATAAATCAGGTGAAAATGTTTTTTTGCAAAATGTTTGAAAAATAGTTTGAAAATCTTTGTGAACATTTAAGGAAAACTATTTTGAAAATATTTTGTTACATGTTTTCAACCTTTGTAAAAATGTATGGTTTGTAAAATCTATTTTCTTTGTGTGTGAAATAAAATGTTTGAAAAACGATTTGCAAATGGTTTGAAAAATGGTTGCAAAAATATTTTGAAAAGTCTATCTATACTGTTTTGAAAGCCTTTGCAAAATGATTTTCAAATGGGTGTACATGTTTGTAAAATGTTTGTAAATATTATTTTGGACTATAGTTTTCAAAAATTGTGTGAAAAGCTTGTGTCAAATAAGTTTTAGGAATACTTACATCACACCAAAATCCACTATATATATGTACTTATAAAATTGATCGCTTACCCTTGTAAATTCTTGAAATCCACTTCTTGTATATATAACAAGCACTCCTGTGTACATAGTTTTCACCTAGTTTTCAGCCAAAACTTTTTGTTTTCAAAAATCCCAAAAATAATTGCAAAATTAAAATCCAAAAACATTTGAAAAATCTTTTTGAAAAAAAATCTAAAAAATGCATCTGCATACGCATGCATCATCTTTTCAAAAATCCACAAAAAGTTCAAAATCTTGAAAATTGCATCACAAAAATATTTTCTGCATTCTGCATCGCATTTGCATAGCATGAGCATTTTTCAGATTGAGTTTGATAGTTGAACAAGTCTAAGTAAAATCCGGAGATTGGAGCTTGATTGGACCTTAAAATCTACCTAATAACAAGAACCTTATAGGAACTAGATTTGAGGTACTTCAGGTCTAGTTGACTTAATTCTTTGAGGATCACGAGACTTGGTTCAATGGATTCTTGACTGCCTAAGTAGAGTATTTCGGAGCACACGCACGACTCTTGTTGATAATGACCTAACTTGGACACCTGCACCTTTCACATAGCTCTCCACGGATGAGGTGGTGAGGAGGCAGTTTCCTCTGGCTTGGGGAAGCATATGAGGGTAGTACTTCTAGGCGGAACCTCTCTTCTTCTTCTAGTGAAGGAAGTGCGCCTCAACTTGGTCTAGTGGTGATGAAGGCTAACGACAGAAGCCGTGGGTTGCAATAAAGCTTCAAAAGAGGGATAGTCTACTGGCTCAAGAGGAAAATTTCTTGTATATATGTTGCACCATGTAGATATGTTGTACAGATGCACTTGAAAAAAAATGCAAAAAGAACTCCAAAAAAAGTGGTGGGTCGGATTGAAAATTTAATAACCTCACCGGAGTGTATATAGTCCAATAAAGCAAAAGCTTATGGTATCCATGTTACATCTCTTGAAGCTTGCAGCGGGAGACTTAGCTACACTGGTTGAGCTCCCAAAATTCTATACCTCTTATTCCCCCTCTTCTTGAGCCGGTTGCACTTGAACTTAGAAGGGAATACCCCGCTTCTCGAGGAAAGAGTTGCTAGACCAAGGCATTAGAGTTACCAGGGTGGGGGAGGTTGTTTCTTTGTTACTTCTTAGGTGGGGAGCTACATATCACTTACACTGTACGAGTCAGACTCATAGTCGTAAGAGTTTGCGTATGAGTTGAAGTATTTCTGACCTGGCTATTGAGGAGACTTGGACAGAGTTTTGGGATTCTCAAGAACTGTTGGATTTCGAATTTGGTTCTCATTAAGGTTCCGACCGACTTAAGCTCCAAACTTTGATTTTGTGAAGACAAGTTTGATCATCAAATTAAATCCAAGTTCTTCTTTTTCTTTTCTTTCTTTTTCATTTTGCACTTATTGCATAAGTGTTTGCTAAGGACTAGCAAAGGTAAAGTATAGTGGGATGATGAATCCACATTTCATCATCTTTATTCTATCATTTTGGCACCAAAAACCCTAGTAAATGCCTGTAAATACCTTTAATTTCATCATCTTAGCATTCATGCATGTGCATCTAAATAGTGTATAAAATACTTTAATTAAAGCTAAAATTATAGAATAAATAAAAGAAAAAGAATAAAATATTATAAATACTTTATGACCTGAAACCCCGAGACCCAGGCATCTTGATGAATAGGTCGACAAGGAATAAAGTAGGGGGAGATAAGGTCAGAAATACAGTCAAATACCTATACTTTTAAATTCATTCTTTATTTATTTTGGGACTTATTTTTTATTCCACTTTTTATTCATCAAATGAAGAAACTTTGTACATAAAAGTTGTAGATAATTTAACAAATAAAAATGCAAAATTGATTTCACAGAAAAATAATGTACAAACAAAAAGTTATGGTCTGAATAAAAATCCAGAATCCCAACTTCCCAAACCTGTATCTCACAACTGACAACTCCAAATGCAGCAAACTCACCTTTAATTGTATATAGAATACAATAATCTATTTAATGGTGGTGATTTCGCATTTGGCGGAGCTACGGTTTGAAAGTTAAGTTTTGGATACACTTTGTATAGCTATACAGAATAAAATATTCAATTTATTATTTATTCATTATTCCCTTATTTTTATATTTTTATAATGTTGTAAATATTACTTATAATAATTATGTACATTAAAATTGGAATAAAAACCTAAAGAAAACTCAAAATAAAAATAAACATATATAGATCATACAGGTATTATACCTATATTTATACCTATACTTTTTGTACTTATATTTTATTTAATATATAGAATACATCAGAAAAATAAAATAAAAATATATTTGTGTATATAAAAGTATTTTATGATTTTATAAAATAATAAGTAAAAATAATAAAATTAAAATACACAAAATAAAAATAAAATGCTAAAACACATAGGTATTATACCTTAAAGGGATAAAAAGTGAACTTATAAAAATACAACTCATAAAATAAATTAAAAATCATAATTAAATACTACATAAAATAACGAATATTTTTTATTTTATAATCATTAATTAATTCAGCCTTTTTCTATTTTTAATTGAATTTACAAAATATTTACCAGGGATTTTTTCTGATTGGTCCACGTGGACCAATCAGGAGAGGGTCCCAGTTGACCCAGGTCAACTGGTCGTCCTCCCCACCTACCCCCTGTCAGAGGCCTGTTTTTTGGCGCATTTGGCGACTTTCTCTAGGCCGAATCTTTCACCATTTTGCCTCAATTTCTTCTGTGATCTTCTTCCCCGATCATCCACCTTGCCCGCCATATGTTTACATTGGGCCACGGATCACTGAGGCGTTGGAGATTTGTTGATCTTTGAGCCCCTGTCAACCTGAGTCAAACCACTTAAAACCAAACCCTCCTCCTTAATTTCGAATTTGAGAACCCTTGGTCCACCCCTCGTCGCCATCCTCGTGCTCCCGAGCTCCCTGGAGGTGACAGCTCCATCGCGAGGCCGTCAGCCAAGGCGATCGAGGTCGAGGGTGCCTCCGCCACCTCCCACAAGACCGGCGGTCGAGGTTTGCCACTCCCTCTGGCTCCGGCCATCGAGGGCCTTTCCTCTTTCATTTCCTGCATGCCTTTCGTTCCTGTTAGCATTAGGATCAAAACCCCCAAAAAAATTTTCGAGTTCCATCATCTAAATCACCCGATTCGCTAAGTTGGCCGGAGAGCATCTCTGGTCGTTCATCGCCACCTCGAGTCACGCATCTTCACGTCCATCCAGAGGTCCAGGCACTTTGCCCTGGACCTTCTAATGCTTTTTGCAGGTCCACGTACACTCATCGACGCCTGGAGGCGAATCTGGAGCTTCGCCGGCGCTAACAGAGCTCTGTAGCTCCGCCGCCCTTCAGCGAGCCCCTCAGCCATCGCCGAGGCTTTTTGCCGCCGCCAGTAGCTAGAGGAGGACCTCGGGAGGCTGCAGCCCCATTTTGACGCCTGAAGCTCGTCGGAGCGCGGAGATCTGGAGCGAGGAAGTTCGCCTCGTCGGCGCTCCTCCTTGTTCTTCCTCCGCGCGCCTGCACCGTTGGATCAGGGAGCCCCTCCAGGTCGAGCAGCAGCCATCGGATCGCGCCACGTCCCCACCGTCCGATCATCGCTAGATGATCTAATCTCCGCCGTCCAAGCGAAGCGCCATCGACCGTTGGATTCACGCCACATGTCCAAGTGAAGATCTACAGCCGTTGGATCCGCGCGCCGAGGGTATTTTGCATCTAAACCCTCGCATATTTTGTATTTATATTTTAGTCCTAAAACATTCGTCTGTAGTGTAAAAGTTTTGTAAAAATTGCAAAAATACCCCCGAACTAATTTTTATTTCACTTGGGTCCTCTGCCACGTCACCTCACGTGACCTGTACACGTGAGGTGAGGGCATTTTGCATTGAGGCCCTCGGTTTTTGTTTTATTCGGTTTCAGTACCAAAGCTTGGATATTAAGTGTTATATTTTTGGAAATATTGCAAGTAAACCCCCAACTTTTTTGGAAATTACTTTTCAGTCCTCGCCAGGCGCGTGCTAGTCACGCGCCGTGGAGGGAAAATTGCTAAGTGTACCCCTTTGGGTCTTGGATTTTGTAATGGGTCCTGGAAATTGAATATTAAGTGTTAATGTTTGTGGAAAATTGCATGAGTGCCCCTGGATGTTTGTTAAATTGCATTTATACCCCTGCCAGGCCTGTTTAATGTTTGGATGCTTGTATTAATTAATTGGACCATCATCTTAATTCCAAAAATTCCACAGAAATCAAGTTAAGCTCTTGTTTACCTGCATTTTCACGCCATATTTTTGCATTGTATTTTTATTGCATTTTCATATTTATTAAAAATCAAAAACATGTATTTATTTCCCTGTTTGCATTAGAAAATACATAAAAATTATAAAAACGTTTTGAAAAATTTTAAAAAAATTATATTTTTTGTGTTTTATCATCCATTAGTGTCAGTCCAAAAATCACTAATAATCTCAAAAGAAAAACCTTAAAAATTCGAAAATACTTAAAAACTTCAAAAAATATATAAAATCAAAGAAAACTCAGAAAAATTCAAACTCAGTTCCTGTTTGTTCTATATTTCATTATCTTTATTTGAAAATTAGTGTGAAAAATTTTGTGGTTGTTTGCTAATTTTAATTCCTATTTTACTCACAACCAGTACATATTTCACTGTTTTCCCTCATTTCAGTATTTAAAATACCACAAACAGTTTGAAAAATACCCAAAAATCACAAAAACAGTAAAAAATCCTAAAAATATCAAAAACATTTTATTTCTGAATTTTTGGTTATTTTTGCATATTTTTATAAATACTTTATCTTGTCTTTCATTACTTTGCTTATATTTTCCAGTATTGAAAAAGAAACAAAAAAATATAAAATATAAAATTATAAAAATCAGAAAATTAAAAATAAAAAAATTAAAAATTAAAAACCCACAAAAATCCTTGCTTGCTTGCTCAGTGTAGACACACTCACATTCACTTGTGCACATTTATTTGGATTACCCTGTTTGCTCCCTGTGTTCGAACTCTCTGCATACTTGTCCCTATACATCATTTGTGCGGAGTTAAAAATAAATTTTAACTCCACATTTATTTCTATTTCCTTGATCTATAGTGTGGGTTAATTGTTGATTAATTTCAGAGCTGATTGGTCAACACTTCGACTGTGTTCCCGCCTTGTGTGGAATACAAGACCGATCGATTTCTGGGATTATCAGCCGTTAACTCGGAAGGTAGATTCAGATGACGTTTCAGATATATCAATGCTGCAATTGTCATGTACCTTCCGGACCAAGTATGGTCCCTTCCACTTGCTCTGCAACTTTCCTGGAAATAGTTTTAGCCTGGCATCAAATAACCATACTTTCTGATTCGGCTCAAACTGCTTATGGCTGACGTGAGAATCATGCCATTTCTTCACTCGCTCCTTATATTGTAGACTACTCGAAAAGGTTGTATCTCTAAGCTCCTCCAGGGCTGCTAATTCTGCCTTTCTCTGATCTCCTACACTCTCTGGATCCAAAAATATCTCAGTAACAGCCCATAGTGACTTATGCTTCAGCTCAACTGGTAAGTGGCATGGCTTGCCATAAACAAGTCGGAATGGAGATGTACCCAATGGAGTTTTGAAGGATGTTCGATATGCCCATAAGACCGAGTCCAAAAGTTGTGACCAATCCTTTCGGTCTGGGCAGACTACCTTTTGCAGTATAGTCTTAATCTCTCTGTTGGAAACCTCAGCAAGACCATTCGTCTGTGGATGATAAGGAGTGGTAACTCTATGATCTATGCTGAACTCGTTAGCAAGGGCCCTTACCTTATCATTGATAAAATGAGTCCCCCCGTCTGATATCAACACTCTAGGTACCCCGAACCGTGAAATGATATTTTTCCTCAAGAATTTGCAAACGGTGTTAGCATCTGCGGTTCGGGCGGGGATGGCCTCAACCCAACGACTCACATAATCTACAGCTAGCAAGATATACTCAAATCCCTGACTCTTAGGAAATGGGCCCATGAAATCGATGCCCCATGCGTCAAAAACCTCACAGAAATGAATGGGTTGCATCAGCATCATATCTCTATGTCCACAAGTGCCCATTTTCTGACAGTCAGTACATCTCTTCACGAATTCATCTGAATCATTAAAGAAGGTAGGCCACCAAAGGCCGGATTGAAGTACCTTCTGTGCAATCCGTCTCCCAGAATGATGTCCTCCTGCCTCAAGCTTGTGGCAATAGGTGAGGACACTATGTTGCTCTTCTTGAGGAGTACACCGTCTCCAGATGCTATCCCCTCCTTCATGATAAAGAGTGGAATTCTCCCAATGGTACGACTTGGCTTTTGCAAGAAAGGTCTCAAGTCGCTGTCTGGGCCAATCTTGTGGGACCTTCTTCGTGACAAGATAGTTCACAATATCCGCGTATCATGGAAGTGAGGTGATTGCAAGGATCGCCCCATCTGGAAAATTCTCTGTAATAGGTGTAATCTGATCCGAATCCACAAGGTTCTCTAAACGGGAGAGGTGATCCGCCACAACATTTTTGACTCCAGGTTTATCCTTAATCTCTATATCAAACTCCTGGAGTAGAAGGATCCATCTGGTCAATCTAGCTTTGGCATCCTTCTTTGCCATTAAGTATCGGATGGCGGTGTGGTCAGTATAGATAGTCACTTTAGACCCAAGAATGTAAGATCGAAACTTATCCAAGGCAAAGACTACAGCTAGCATCTCCTTCTCTGTAACTGTGTAATTCCGCTGAGCGGCATCCATTGTTCGGCTAGCGTAGTGAATGGCAAAAGGTGCTCCATCTCTCCTCTGTCCTAGCACAGCCCCTATGGCAAAATCAGAAGCATCCGTCATGATCTCGAATGGGAGAGACCAATCAGGCGGCTGAAGGACAGGAGCTTCTACAACTAAATTCTTGAGAGTCTCAAATGAAGCAAGACACTTATCATCTACAAGGAACTCAGTGTCTTTCGTCAACAAATCTGTGAGCGGTCGGGCAATTTTGCTGAAGTCCTGTATGAACCGTCGATAAAATCCGACATGCCCCAGAAAAGACCGCAATTGTCGTATATTGGACGGTGGATTGAGCTTCTTGATGATATCCACCTTGGCCGGGTCGACCTCCATGCCTCTGTTGGAGATGATGTGGCCAAGGACCGTCCCCTGAGTCACCATGAAGTGACTCTTTTCCCCAGACAAGACTAAGTTGACCTCAATGCAGCGCTGAAGTACTCGGTCTAGGTAATCAAGACATGCATCAAAAGTGTCACCATAAACCGAGAAATCATCCATGAAGACCTCTAAAAATTCACCAACCATGTCCGAGAAAATAGAGAGCATGCACCTCTGGAATGTAGTCGGGGCATTACATAATACAAAGGGCATCCTTCGAAAAGCATACGTCCCAAACGGATAGGTGAACGTTGTTTTCTCTTGGTCTTCGGCCACTTGATTGTATCCCGAGTACCCATCCAGAAAGCAGTAGTAACTCTTCCCAGCTAATCTTTCATGATCTGATCTATGAATGGTAGTGGGAAGTGGCCCTTCTTGGTGGCCTGATTCAATCGTCTGTAGTCCACACAGACCCTCCAAGAAGTGGGTACTCGGGTGGCTATCTCCTCTCCAGACTCATTCACAACTGTGGTGATACCCGTCTTCTTGGGTACCACATGTAATGGACTAACCCATTTAGAGTCAGAGATGGGGTAGATAAAATCAGCGCTCCACCACTTAGATATTTCCTTCATAACCACTTCTCGAAGATTCGGGTTCAACCTTCGCTGGAACTCATGCGAGGGCTTGGCGTCTTCTTCGAGATAAATGTGATGGGAGCATAGGGCCGGACTTATCCCCTGGAGATCAGCCACACTCCATCCTATTGCCTTGCGGTTTCTTTCAAGAACCTCCATCAGACGAGATTCTTGGTTTTCAGTCAAATCTGCTGAGATAATGACTGTGAACATATCTGGCTCACCTGCAAGGAATCTATACTTCATGCTCTGTGGTAAGGTCTTCAATTCTGGACAAGTGGAAGCTGGTAAATCTGGCTTCTGGAATGTTTGAGTGAATGCCACCAGATCTGTGTGTGAGAACTCTCGCTGCAATGGTAAATCTGACAAAGATGGCTCTGTTGGTATATCTGTCAACTGTCCTGGCTCACTCTCCGTCCTAGCTGTCGGCTCTGTTGGCACCAGACACGGTAAATATTCATCGAACTCCTGCCAATCAAAGTCGGTGTCTGTGTCTGAGGAATCTGAGTTTGAAGCGCATGAGATAAAATCGTCTTCGCTATCCTGATCATGGTATTCAACCTCTACTGTATCCTGTTCCATGAGTGTGCTCTCTGAACTCTCATCTGCCATGATCTGTGAATCTTCACTGTCTGAAGATGTGGCAAGAGCTCGTGATGCGGGATCTGCCCAAACTGCTTCGTCGTCTGTAATCACAAAGTCACACTCCTGGTGGATGTCTAGCTTTGCTTCTGTCATTTGCTCTGAGTCGAACATCTGATCTGAGCATTTTGAATCTCTAGATCTGGTCTCCTTGATCGTCTCTATTTGTACACTTTCACCCTCGATGCGAAAGTATACCTTCCCACTATCATGGTCGGTCACCGCCTTGGTTGTGGCCAAGATGGTCTTCCTAAAATGATGGGGGCATCGATCACACGTTTAGGGATCTCCATGTCCATTACAACAAAGTCCACGGGGAATTTCAAGCCCTGAATTGTGACGACAACGTCCTTAAGTAACCCCTTTGGCCTCTTTACAGATCTATCAGCAAACTGAAGGATTGTCCTGCTCTGTCTAAGAGGGCCAAACTTGAATCGATCGAGTAAGGCAGCCGGAAGGAGGTTAATCGAAGAACCGCTGTCCAATAGAGTACGATCAAATTGCTGCTCATGAATGTGGCATCTGACATATGGAGCTCCTGCATCAGGTTTCTTGGCTGGCAATTTGTTCCGTATAGCGAAGCAAGTGGCGCGTGTAAGCACATGGATTTCTGAATTCCTTTTCTTCCTATGTACAGTGTTCATCTCTCTCAAGTGCTTCTAGAAGAGAGGGATGTGCTCTAATGCCTCCTGTAGAGTCAGCTGGATATGGAATCTGTCAATCATCTGCTGGCTGAACTCTAACTGTTGTGATTTTTTTGGATTTTTTGTTTTCTTTCCTTGCCATAAGCGGAGTGCTTGAGGGAAGGGGATAGCTGGACCCTCCTCAGATAGAGGGTCAGGAAGAGGTTCTTGTTGCTAGGAAGGACTGGAATCCATACAAGAGTGATCATGCAACACATATGGACTCTGAGTAGATGAAGAAACCTTTCCTTTATTCATTTTTTTGTTATTTTTGATAATGTCCTGAGATACATAGATATGAGGAAACTCAATTGGACTAGAAAATGGTGGCATCAGCACCACCCACTGCATCTGTCTTCGCGGCATCAACACCGCGCTCTGGCTCAGCATCACATCTAATAGTGGCATCATCACCACCAACTGTATCTGGAGAAATGACGGCATCAGTACTGCCGATTGGATCATCATCCTTGGTGGCATCAGTACCACCGTCATCAACATCATTAGCGGCATCAGCACCGCTATCCTCCTCGTCTGATGCTCTGGAATCGTCAATGGGCTGTCGGTCAGACGAGGCGCCGTCGGCTGGCCTTCTACCGCTCCTAAGTTTTACAAAATCAGCATCAAATATGGGGGAAGAAATATCATTCAAAATATCACTAGGAGTGGCGGCCTCTGTAAATTGTACCTGCTCAGACTTCCTCTTCAAATTGTTCGGGTTAGGTTCAATCTGAGCGGGTATGGTGGCTTTTCCCTTGATTATATCCCTCATTTCATGCCGGAACTCATCCATATCTCGCCAGAAGGATGCCTGTTGGTCAGTGAGTAAGCATGCGAGGTCATCAAGGGTCGGGTTCTCATAAACAGGTGCATGAGAACCAGATGGGTTCCCTTGTTGGAACTGAGGGAAAGGCTGAGAATACTGTTGAGGCTGTTGCTGCTGCCTCCACTGTTGTCCCTGATGGTAAGGACGAGGACCCTGCTGGAAGTGCTGATGTGGCTAGGAGTAATTGGGCTGCTGCTGCTGGTTGCTCTGTCCACCCTGAGCTGGATGTTGCTGCTGGGACGAGATGCCTCTGTTGGACAATCTGAATCCAGGATGATCTCGGCGTATCCCGGGCTGCTGTCGGTCATACCAAATCCCGTTGACTTCCATCAACGGCTCCTGCTCGTACGGGAAAGGGGGAAGAACTGCCAGTGGCTGATCCGGCTGATACACCATCATCTGAGTGTCCTGAGATGGTGGTGGCTGAGAATAGTGCTGTTGCAACTGCTAAAATGGCTCTGCCTGAATGTGGTGAACCTGGCGATACTGGGCAGAGGGTTGGGAAGAGTTGCTGCTGCGGGGATCAGTACGTGACCTGGGATGAGGCTGAGAAGCCTCCTGTGCCTCCTGGAGACACAGGATGTGGGTCTTCAGGTCACTAAGAGTTTGTGCCAATTGATCTATCTGTGTCATGCCCTGGCACTGCTTCTTTTCTATTATCTCTATGCGGTCCAATTTCTCACTGATAATGCCCATGTCAGCGGCTGAAGATTCTGCATGTGCTGCTTCTACTGACAAAGAAATGGGCGGACCTGCATCAACCCGTGAAATCCTATGATAGGACACAGCATGGGGTAAGGGTTTCCCCTGAGCGTAGAGCCTAGTCTGGGACATCACCGTGTAGTTTTCGGCCATCTCCTCGTAGATGGCCCAGACCTGATAGTGATCCTTGGCGAAGTAGGAACCGCCACAAGAAGCATTCACCAGGCCCTGCAGCTCTGGTGTCAGCCCGAAAAGAAGCTCTGAACAAGTTTCGGATTCGAAATGTCGTGGTGCGGGCATCTATCGGTAAGCTCTCTAAACCTCTCCCATGCCTCGTGAAACTGCTCATTGGGGAGCATGGAGAAGTTGCTGATCAGGACCCTCGCCGCATTAGTCCGTCCGAGTGGATAGTACTTGTTCAAGTACTCGGTGCGGAGCTGCTCCCAAGTGTGTACAAATCTCCCTAAATGCTTCAGCCAGTTGGCTGCTCTGTCTGCTAGGGAGAAAAGAAAAGCAATCATCTTGATGGTATCCCCGTCCACCTGACGGTCGTGGACGGTGCTGCAGATAGTCTCGAACTCTTGGAGATGAAGATGGGGCTCCTCAGTGGCGAGCCCATGGAACCGGGGTAGAAGCTGCAGAGTGTTCGGGGGGAACTTGAAGTCCCCCACGATGGCTGGTAGTACAACCCACCGGTACGTCAGTGTCGATCCGGGGTTGTGCAACTCCCGCATCGGTCTCGACTGCTCGGCCGCTGCTACAGGCTGCTCTACTACCGGCTGGTCTGGACCTCCGTCTCCAGCGGCTCGCTGCGCTCTCATCTGCTCCATCTCTCTCCTCATCTCGGTCATGAAGGCACCCTGATCCCTCAACTGCTGCTGAACTGTCTCAAGGGAGGCAATCAGGGTGCTATTGATCGCACCCTGGTCCAGGACAAATGTCTCCTCTGTTCGGGGACCTCCAGTGCGGTCGTCGTTGTTGCCGGCCATGTTCTCTACAAAGGCATAAGACCCAAAATCAGGTACCGATAAATCATCTGCCTGCGGTCTCTCATCTGGCACAAGTGTCTCAGGGGTGGTAGAAGGGTGGTCAAGGGGGAACAGGGTGGAATTGAACTCGGGTTCGGAGAGCGGGCCTGAGCTCTCGCGAACCGACCTAGATGAATGGGTTGGAGTGCTGAAAAGCGGTGCAGCCAGAGGCTGCCTAAGAGACCTCCTGCCCATCATCGTGATCTGGCGAGTCGGGCGGATGGGATCTGATAACAACTATGATCAGCAAGCAAAACCCCGGATTCACCTACTCAACACGAGCTGAAGACCGTAAAAGTTCGGTCAATTATCTTGTCAGTTTTTATTAGGTGATTAAGTCAAGATAGCAGAGCGATTACGTGACCTGTTGGGAATCCAATCCGCCAACCAGACTGTCCCGTATAAAAGGCCGGTAGTCTGATCGGGGCTCGGATGTGGCTCTAGCCTAGTGTGCGGGTCACTCTCTCACGCAAGCAAACCAGATAATGAGGGGGTTGCTCTCCCCAAGACAAATTTTTCTGTGAAGTGTCTTTTAGGGTCAAGTTGAGTTAGCAGTCCCAAATTTTATGGTTTTTTTAATATTTTTCAAATAAAAACAACGTCTAACGAATTTTTCGGTTCTCCTGATTGTTTTAAGTCCAAAACAGGGGGAGAAGACGAAAAAGCCAAAGCGCGGTCAAACACGATGATGCATGTAGGGATAGAAAATGCGTACCTTACTCCAGCACTCTACATGCAATATGATCCGCGCAGAAATTAAAGACAGAATGTAAACTAACTATATGATGCACGAGAAAATTGTCCTTAGATAAGCAACTTTTATTGATCGTGAAGAACAATAGTTACCTAACCGAATTGAGTCCGGAGTCCGATCTTAAGAGTTACTCGGTGCCCGCCACAACGGGTCCTGCCAGCGCTGTATGTGACTCCTCACGGCACGTGGTCTCAAATCCGATTAAACTAACTTTTTCAATTTATTTTTTATCCAAGGTCCAATGACGTTCTATAGGAACAGATATTCTATTAGGTGTTGGGCCTTAGAAATTTACGTTGCAATCAACAAAAATCCTACGTCTAGGGGCCAAAATCACGAGAATCAAATAGTAAGTTCTAGCGGTGAAATCAAAAACACGGGAAAACAGCGGTGAGGTCCCCCAAGTGTACCGGCACTTGGCGAAACAGACCTCGAAGAATGTCCAAGTGTCCACAGTTCAAAAGTCCTAAATTATTACAAGAATAATTGTTCTCTCTCAAAATATAAAATTCTTCTTTTTCTCTCTGCTTTTCTTCCTGTACGGGTCTTCCAAAAAGTAAACTCCAAGTCATCAAAGCAGTTCCTCGCACAAAAATCAAAGAGAGAGAATGTCAGAAAACAATTATAATGTGGAGAGACAAAATTGAAAAATAACTACAAAACCGTGCTCCCCAGCAACGGCGCCATTCTGATGACATGAAATCCGACACGGTCGAGATGGGATAAAATAATATCACAATGTTGTGTCGTTGTTCTCAACCGCGGGATTCGGTCAACGAGAAAATTAATTGAAACCATTTAAGAGAAGATAAATCAATGAAAACAATGTAAGCGGCTTTTCGCTATTCTTTTTACCTGGTATAGCGACCAGGGTCGAACACAAGGAGCACGTTTGAAAAAAAACTGAGTAGTCAAATTTCAAAGATTTTTAGTAGTTTTTCGATTTTATATTTTTTTATTTTTTAAAATAATCATAAAAGAGTAAAAGTGATAAAACACACACACACACTTTTTTTATATTTTTCAAAGGAGACAAAAATGTTCAGAAAATAGAAGAGATCAAATTACACCTACAGCAATTTTTTTGGAATTTTTAGGCTAATTTTTGATTTTTTATGAATTTTGTAATGTCAGAAATTAAAACAAGTCAAAATACATCTACGCTAATTCTTTTTTGGACATTTTAAGTAATATTTCGAATTTATATGAATTTTGCAATTCTGGGCAGACAAAATATCACTGGTTTTTATTTTTTAAAATTATCAAATAAATTCAAAATGGTATGAAAATTTTATACAATGTTCGCATGCATAGCAGGAGCATCCATAAAGTTTTTGAGAATTTTTCGAGTAATCAAAACATTTATTCTGATAAAAATGACAAGCAATAAAGAATCTGCAGTACATGGGCTTAATTGTAGTTATTCAAAGTATTTGCATGAAATTATAACAGAAATAAAGATGCGGGCAAAATTTGCAAATTACCCAATGTTAGAGTGCTTGGCATGTGACTTGCTCACTGGCGGGGGGCGTCTTGCAATATTATAAACTTTTGAGGCTGAAGATGCAGTTTGCCCTTTTTTATTCAAAAGCCAAATCCCTAGGGTTGCTTCCTTCGTTACTTGCTCTTCAAGATGGATGGGGAGGTACCGCCGCCACGGGGTCAAGGGACTTGGCCGCCGCCCTTCTTCTTTCCAATGTCAGCACGGCGCGGGGAGGCGCGATGGGCTGGCGGAGGGGCGACGCTGGAGCAGCGTCGAGGTCGCGACGCCTTGCGCGGCGTACAAAGGGCGTTGGCGCGGAAGGGATCTGGTGGAGACGATCGGCGCGGGGAGGCGCCGCCCGTAGCTGAAGACGGAGGAGGAATAAGAGGTCAGTGAAGAGGTTGCGGAGAAGAGCTGGCGGGAGGTCACGCGCCTGCGCGACACGCGCGCGCGAGGGGCACAGGGGTTGCGGCAGGAGGGGGGCCGCCGGCGGGCGGCGCTGATGCGACCGGACGCGATGGAGGTGGAGGAGGAGCTCCAAGCTCCTGGCGGTGCTGGTGCAGGGGCGATGACGACCTACGATTTTTTTTGTGGCTTTTTTTTGTTTTTTTTTATTTTCTGTAAACAGGAGTTATAATAAAGAAAAAATTTTATATTTTTTTATAAAATGTAAACAAAAAGAGAAGGAGAATTTTTTTTCTTTTTTTAAGTGTTCCTGCAAAACAACCGTTAGAGAGAAAAATAACTATGCATTTTATTATTATTTTTTATTTATGCACAAATATAGGAACCGTTAATGGAAATGGATCGGATCTTAGCGATACTAGAGGGTAGATCTGTAGCTCTGGTCACCGTGTGTGACCGGAGGTGATAGGTTGTGTGAGGTAGAACGTGAATATGTGGGGATAACGAAAATGATGTGGAAAATCGATGTCGTGATGGAAATGGTGGGATGAAAATGTTTGATTTTAAGATCTAAAATTTAATAAAAACTAAGTAACGAATAAACCTACGATCTATCTACGAAAAATAAAGGAAATAAAGTTGGGATCTCACCTTGGGATTGGACGCGCCATGATGGCCTCGACGAAGCGCAAATCGCTGTCACCGAATGGATCGGAGGCTGGTTACCCTTCTGCAACAAGAAATTCTCGGAGATCGGGCTCCTCTCTCCAAAGATTGATCAAGTGTGAATGAGGGAGGAGGAGCCCATTAAAAAGAGAAGAAAAACAAAAAAAGGAAAGTATCTACAAAAAGGGAAGGTGATTATTGGTTAATTAAATAAAATAAGTAAATAAATAAAATAATTAATTAATTAATTTCGAAATTCGGATTTAAATTAAATAAATAAATAAAGAAATTTATGGAAATCAATTCGCCACCATAATGGTGGCCAAATATGGTGTGGAATAAAATCATATATACAAGGCAAGTTATTAAACCAAATAAATTAAATAAATTAAATATGAAATTCGTAATTAAATAAATTAAATTAATTAATGTGAGATAATTAATTCTTTTGGTGAATTTTATAAAAGGAAGTTAATTATATACATATATTATACACATATAATACAATATACATAGGTACAAATAAGGAAATAATTTTTATAAAAGATTTTTTTTAATTTTTAATTTTTTTATTTTTTATTTTATTTTTAATGAAAACAATATTTACAAATATGTACATTATGTATAAAAGTAAATATGAATAATATATATACAACAAATATATGGGAAAACTGCACAAAACACCCCATAAAACTGACTTTTCAACCGTAACTCCAAAAATTATGAAACCATAGCCATTTGAAAGATAATTTAATTTATAGTATAATGGAAGTGAGTTTGGTTCGATTTGAACTCGTATGGAGCCAGAATTGATGTTTCAATTATCGCTTTGTGGCTTTTTATGGGTGTAATTATTTGCAATATATACAATATTTTAAATTACAAATATTTTTATTATTTACAACACAATTTTATTTACAACTTTTATTTACAAAAGTAATTAGTTTGAGGTCAAATTATGTACAAATAAAATAATGTGAGTTTTGTACAAATATATAGGAAAATATTTACGAGATATTTTTGGATTTTCTAACAGAAGACCCTATCTCCCCCTACTTTATTCCTGGTCGATCAGGTCAACTCTTGACCTTCTCTCGGGGTTTGGGTCAGTCTGTATTTATTGCATAAATACCTCTTTTTCTTTTTCTTTTCTTCTTTATTCTTTTATTTATGTACAAAAAGTGTTTAAAATACAGTTTTAACAAATGCATGCAGAATGGTAATTTTATGGAATTAGTAGTATTTACATGTGTTTGGCTAAGAAAATGAAGCTAAAATAAAAGAATAAAGGCGATGAATCGTGGATTCATCACTCGTCGTTTTGAATCCTGAGGAGCGATCGGATGGCACACGTTTGCCAATTTGGGCGAGCACTTCTATTGCACATGTGCTTGCTCGTATGTGCTCTCCCACTTGTATTTTTATGCGTGGATAACACGAGTGCCTGCAAATTTTGGGGCGAGCACCTGCGGACGGATGGGCGAGCACTTAAGTGTGCTCGCCCAGGTCCTTAAATGGAATGATGGATGCCTTTTCTTCCTCATTCTCACGTGCGATTCTCCCCCAAATTTTCCCTCCAGCGACCTGCGGACCATCGTCTCCGCCACCGGCGCCCACCCTTTGCATGTTTCGAGTAGATACACATATACCCTTCAGTATATTACTTCCTCCTCTCTCCCGTTTTTTAAAATTTCATTAAATATTTGTCTTGTTTTGATACTTTTAGGATTCAAATTTTTGATTTTCTTGTTAGATATTTTGTATATACCATACGTATTTGAATGTTTTTTACATGTTTAGGATAAGACTATATCATTATATTCTTGTTATATTCGATCGTGGTTGTCTCATTTACATGTAGAATTTTATGTGGGCCAGGTGTTCGATAAAATAACACAATCAACATTAGGTCTAAACTTTGTAAAATATAAAGGATAGAAAGTCCATTAGAACATTTATACTTGTTTTTATAGTTAACTTTTTTATAATGATTAAAATTACGATATAGGAATATCATGTCATGATATTGTATATTTGTGCTTAAATAATTAACATTAGGTACAACTTGTGAATAACATTAAGTATAATTATTGCAAAGAGTTGAGTTAGACATCCTTTCTACTGTGGATATGAGATATGATAAACATCCTTAATATTAGCTAGTCAATTTCATATAGTGTGGATATGAGTTATGATAAACATCCTTAATATTAGTTAGAAAATTTCATATAGTGTGGATATGAGATATGATAAACACCAACAATTCTCCTGTGATAATTTATTATCACATTAAATTCTAGTTAATATGACCAAGTATATCACATTAACTTATATTTAGGTTGATGATAAGGCTAAAACACTAACCGCTAATTAGAACATTAAATCGCACAAATATTCACACACAGTGCGTCCCTCCACATCGGGTTGTGTGTGGGCCTGCACACCGGAAGGCGTTTGCAACACATTCGTGGATTTAATCACCTTCAACTGTGTTATATTTTCTTTTCACAACACTATTGGATTTACTTTGGGATGGCATATCCCAAACCAATGGCCCTGGATTTTGATGTTTCCAGGTGGAAAGTTCGGTTTTTTGCAAGCACACTTCCAATATTATTGAGCCAAACACTTTATTAGACACTAATTTAGGATCACACTTATTCCAATCCCCATCATTAATCAACCAAATTTATGTAAATACCCGCTTAACATAAATGAATAAATATTTTAAGATTATTTTAGTCTCATTTGTAGCACGTACAAATGTATGACGTAAAGTGATCTTAAAGTATTACATTTCTGTTAGTTTTCCTAGTTCGGAGATCCCGGACTAAGAGGTCCATAAGGATTCGAACTTACTAAAAGGTAATCGTTGTCACAAGCTATTTGTTTCTGATGGGAATTCGGTTCCATAACTCATTCCTCTTCAGTATACCAAATCAATCATAATTTACTATCTAAATAATCATCAATATGATTATTTTGAAAGTTGATTACGATTAATTTTTGAGGTATACAGGAGAGGTACAGGGTTATGCTGCCGAAATCTCCTCAGAAACAAACAGCTTGTGACAACGAGCATCTTTTAGTAAGTTTGAATTCTTACGTACGGGCTTAAATGATAACATAATTAAGACACCTCTCTTCTCATCTTTGAAGTCAACAATGGGTTAGGTTTAGGTATTCTTCACACGTTCTCCTAGATTAACCCAAAGTTTAATCTTTTCATCTCATTTGACAATATGAATTGTTTCATTCAGGTTGATCAATATGACTAATAAAAAGTGGATGTACAAGCGTGTAGTAGATGGACGTGTTACAGATACCTTTCAAAGAGGTGTTTAGGAATTTATAGAATTCGCTTACGCACAAGGTTCCCGCGTCGTGGATTCAGATGGAACTATCTTATGTCCGTGTCAAAAATGTCGTTAATGAGGAAGAGATCCAAGGGTGAAACTCAGTTACATCTTTATAAAATAAATTTCATTGAAGTATATCAGATTTGGTGGAGGTATGATGAGGATTATGAGGACAAGATGAATGAGTCAAAAGAAGTGGACAATATTAATCTATTTGTAGATATGGTTATGGACGTTGTGGATCCCAATTTTAAAGCTATTTTTTAGATGATGAGGAACCATATGGAGAGTCTGTTGAATTCTACGAGTTGTTGAAAAAAGCAGAAGAGCCATTGTGGTTGGGTTGTAAGACATATTCAAATTTCTCTGCGGTTTCGGATATTCTATCGATGAAGATGGAGTATAATATTACTTATCGTAATTTTGATTCAATGCTTAAGATTATCAAGAAAATGTTACTATGAGATGTGGAAATACCTGATAATTATTAGAAAATGAAAAAGATGATGCAGAAGATGGGTTTAACGGAAGTTAAAATAGACACTTGTATAAATCACCATATTTTATACTACGGTGAACACCAGCATTTACAACAGTGTTTTTGAATGCGCGAGACAAGATATCAGGAAGACAGTAAGAGTGGGACAAAAATCTCAAGAAAGATTTTACGTTATTTTTCATTACGCCGAGATTGAAACAGCTATATTATTGCAAAGAAACGGCGAAACATATGATATAGCATGCGGAACATAAAGTCGATGAGTACATGAAGCATCCATCCGAGTCTGACTATTGGAAAGTATCGATGTCAACTTTTCCTACGTTTTCTAAAGAAAAGAGGAATTGTGTTATAGGTTTATGTACAGACGTGTTTAATCCTCATGAAAGAAGTAAATATTACTCTTGCTGGCCAGTAATGACAAAACCATACAATCTACACCCATGTTTATGTAATAAAAGATAGTTTTTGTTTCTATCGTTGTTGGTGCCAGTACATACACATCCGGAAAAATACATCGACGTTTATTTAAGTCCTCTCATAGATGAATTGAAGATGTTATGGGTCGATGAAGTTGATACATATGATGCAAAAAAAGTCAAACATTTAACATGAAAGTAGCTCTACTGGACGATAAATGACTTCCCGACATATGGAATGTTATCTGGATGGAGTACGCATGGACATAAAAGTTGTCCATATTATATGGAAGGTATTGTATCATTCCAACTTCAACATGGTTAGAAATCATATTTTTTATTGTCACAGATATTTTCTTCCAAACAATCATCCATATCGAAGACAGAAACAATCATTTAAAAAGAATATAATTGATCTTACAGATTCGGCGTCATTTAAGACCAGCAATACGATATTATCAAGTTTGGAAGAATTGGATAAATTAGCCTGAGAGAATGGGGATAAAAAAAACATCTTCTTAGTTTTGATGACAGTCATAATTAGATTAAGAAGAGTATATTTTAGGAATTATCATATTAGAGCAAGTTACTGATACGACACAACTTAGATGTTATGCATATAGAGAAAAATATCTTCGATAACATATTTCATACTGTTATGAATGTAATCGATCGCTCAAAAGATACAGTAAAGCCTCGCTATGATTTACAAATTATATGCAATCGGCCAGAGTTGCATATAAAGAACATGATAGGAAGGGTTGAACTTCCTAAAGTGAAGTATACACTAGAAAGAAATCAAGTGAAGCTTGTCTGCGAATGGATAGGTAAATTGAAGTTTCCAGACGAATATGCATCAAATTTTTCTAATTTGGCCGATTTAAAGAAGTTAGCATTTAAAGGAATGAAAAGCCATGACTGTCATATTTTCATGGAAAGATTGTTACCTTTAGTTTTCAGGGGATTGTTAACAAAAAATATTGGTGATGTTCTGTCAGATGTCAGTGGATTTTTTTCAGATTCTATTCTTGTCAGGCTTACACTGCACGGAGATGGAATATCTGAGAAAAATATTCATGTGATTATGTGTAATTTGGAGAAGATATTTCCATCGTCATTTTTTGATTCAGTGGAGGTGTAGTACACGATATGAGAAATAACATTGTCAACGTGATACCAAGAAAATTTATACGCAGATTTGAACCCTTCGTTTTAGCTTCTCAAGCGGACCAAGTTTGTTATCTCCCGCAAGTGTCAAAGAAGAGAAAGAGCATTGAAACTTTAATTGTTGTGAAGATAAATTCTAAAGGCTATATTTCTAATGATACATTTATCATAAAGATAACATAGATGAAGCGTTCACATCGACACATGAACGAATAAACGTAACAGAAGAAGTCTCAATCATCGAATCGATTCGATTGGTTGATAATGAGGTGTTATGTATTGACCTACAAGATGATTCTGGCTCCACAAATGATGATTCAGAAAACTGAGAAATCGAAGAAATATCCTTTAATCCCGCTGAAATAAATGATGAAGATTAGTTGTAAGTTTTATTACATTATTATAATCGAATTAGCTAAAATATTCATTAATAACTATGTAATTAACTATTACATCATCATTACAATCATGGCAGGTTTTGGACGTGCCGGGTCTCATGGATCTCATCGATCCAATCGTCCATCCTCCCCAGACACACCTTCGTCCAGTAGGCAACCAACTTAGAATGTTGTTTTAGATTCACAGTCCGACGAGGTCCGACGGGTCATAGCCTACTACGAGTCCCTTGGTTATCCTCCTCCACCCTTTTATGTAGGCACCTATGGAGAGTCATCTAGCTCATCGCTCCTATTGCATTCCCGGTCCCGGTCCCGATACCTACACGGACATCGATGGGTTCTGATTCTCTTTTTTCTGGACGTTTGAGGACCTCCGTGCCTTTACCTACTAGAGCTGGACAGACTTCGACATCCTATCCTTTGTTGGAGGTTACAGCGGATGGAAGGTACGATTTTAATAAATTTTGTCATTTTAATTTTACCTAATAAATAAATTGTATAACATTTACAATTTTTTCCAAATGCAGGATTTTTTTGAATAGCAACAGGGTGGCAAAGGAGATAACCATCATAATCAAGACACACTTGACTAGCGTGCAATTTAGATGGCGACGCATCCCTGCTACCGAACAGGAGATACTTTTTGAGATGTTTCTGGTAAGAATAATTTCTAAGAAATGATATAGAATTTTTTTTGTCATGTTCTCTTCTAATATTTTGCATTAATTTTCAGAGTAGGTATCGCTTACTTCCGGGTCTGGGGAAGGAGGCTTATCGTCGAGCCTTTGTTCGTTTGGTGGAGAAGAGAATGAGTGATACATTTTTTTCAAGGCAAGGAGAGACTCGCATGCGAAGACGGGATGCGAGGAGATGAATTTTGAGGAGATGAAGAGGTTCCCGTCAGCATGGTGTACGGAGGATAGGTATTGTATTCCTTCAATAATTTATGAAGTAATTTTTAAAGTAATCAAATTTCATAATATATTCCTTGCAGCTGGGCAGATTTCTGTGATGCATTCGTTGCAGATGCGGAGTTTGGAAGGAGATCCACGGCGGGAAGGACAAGTCACAAAAAATAAAGGATTAAATCGACAAGTGGATCTAAAAGCCACAATCAGATTAGAGCGGAGATGATACTACAATATAAAAATTAATTTTTCAAATATACTTTAAAATAATGCCATGTTGTTATTACATTTTAAAATTAATTTGCAGGCAACTAGGTTGGAAAGAGAACCCTAACTTCAGGAGTGGTGGTCTAGGTCCCAAATGAGTGGGAAAGAAGGAGAGTCGCAATGGTCCACTCCTGAAGCAGGAGAATCGTTAGTTAGTCTTTTAATTTATTTGCAATTGAAAATTATATTATAACTTTTTCTTCTCTTTTTCATTTTGTATTTCAGGATCGTTATTTGGCACTATCTGCAGAAAAATAGGGTGGTGATTCGACTGGAGAGCAACCACCATTTGATAGCATGTATAGATAGATATTAATTTATTATATTCATTTATATATATAAGTACATATTAAACAATGAAAATTTTATAAGGTGTTGGAGGGGACGTTGAGGTGAACAGGAAGCATACGCTTGATGGTCTTCCTCCATACTATGTGGAGGAACATCATCATTCCTATTCTGTGTACTCCCAGCCGTTGTACACACAGCCACGATCGTCCCAACCATCATGGCCAATGGAGTCGCAGATGGTGATGATGGTGAAGCAGGTGACGAAGCTCCGAGAAGATTTCACGGCGTACATGTAAGTATTCTACTTAGAATGAGTAATAATTTTATATTTATATATCTTCAAAAAGCAAATAACATGTATATATCCTCCATATATAATATAGGTCATAAGGGCGTGCATCTCAACCTGAGGAGATTGACTCGGATGACGAAGAGGATGAGGAGAATGACCCAAGAGAAGAGGCACGTGTGTATGCTAGGTTCAAAGAGAAGCAGACGAGGACATAGCATCCCCAAATGCTCGCCCACCTGCCCTGGTGACTCTCGTATCAGCGACCATGCATGGAACAAGCACATGTGAGAGCGTGCATATGGCATGCACATTACGAGCCAACATGTGCACGCCAATTGCCTCTTTATTTGTAGCGTCGGTCGTTCCTCCAACCGTCCCGATGACCACTCCTTTCTTCTCCCATGCTAGCATAGCCTGCCTTGCTTCATTCTTCTTCCTCCATTCAACCTCCCAACGGCCGTCCTTTGGTCGTCCGTTCCTCCAACTGTCCCGGTGACCGTAGCCACCGGCCGTGACCCACTCCCCGTCCTCTATTTATACCCATTGACCTCCTCCATTCCCCACATCCATCGTTTTTTCTTCCATCCCCAACTCCGAGAGGTGAAAGATCCTGTCGAGAGTGAGGGAGGGTGTGATCGTCGTCGACGTTGAGGGTCCTCTCCGTTGTGCCCAGCCTCCATGTCTTCGTCGTCATGTTGAGTATCACTAGGAGCTCCGCCCGATCTCCTCCATAGGCGACAACAACAACACAATATCTTTCCATACTTTCCAGGTTAGTATAGATATCATCTTCCTCTTTTCCTCTCTTTCTCTTCTCATTTCCTCCCTTATCCTTCATTTTCTCTGATTCGATCTCACAAATCCGTCTCTAATCATTGATTTCCCATCTCCCCTTCGAATCCTACCATTTCACATTCTATCCTTTGACATCTATCCACCGCCTTCGCCAGCTCCGCCATTCATCTCTCTTGCTTGATTTCGGACCGAACCCTAGCGCTCGAGTCAATTCATCATTTTGCAGAATGTCAATGCATTGCATCATCTGGAGCATCTGGAATGCCAATCTCTAGCACCTGCAGGAGATGGTAATCACCGTCGGAGACCTGCACTTGAACAAAACCTGCAGATTTGAGATGAAATAACACTGCTGAGCATAATCGAGCAGAGCAGATCGAGAACCTACAACAACTTGTAACCGAAGGCGAGACAGAATCGTTGTCTTCAACTTAATCGAGCAACAGACCTGGAGCTAAGTAGTACCGTATGGGAGATCTGGCATCTCAATTTTGAATTGCCACTTGAAGACCTTGATTTTGGGAAAAACATCAGCCACACCTCAGATCGAGAAGCTCCTGGAGATCGTTATCTGAAAAACGCTTGCATCGCCTAGAGTCGCCTAAAGCCTTCGTCACCTGGAAATCTGATCTGCAAACCACCACACAAACCGCATGCATGAGAGCCTCGCAGTCGTATGAATATTTGTCATCGTCGAGCTCCGTTCAAATCTCCACCGTCCTCCTATTCAGATCTGAGCATAGAGACCTCCGTCCGTCGTCGTTTCAGTTTGGGGGAAATAACCCCAACCGTCAGATTCAACTCCGATCACACGATTCACAACGCGATACGCGTCAGCCCCAGATTTCACCAACCACCCCACTGCTCAAGACTTGAGCGGCGCATGCGTGTTACGCATGCGCGGCTCAATTATTTTTGTGGCGAATTGCAGATTTACCATTGATCGTCTCGTATTTTCATACAGGTCCCAAACGTGCCCAATCACGTGTACAATCACGTGATCTCCTGTACGACTTGCGTAAAAGCCCATAGGCTTCTTCTGATTTGAGTATAGGTCCTTTGCTGAAGGAGCATGTGCACGGGCATGTAATCCTCGGGTTTTTTGCACGAACGCACCCGGAGCTATTCTATTTTACGAACAGATCTAGGTTGCTAAAGAGGCACGTGCTTGAGCACGTTGAGTTTGAACATTTTGTGTGTTTCCCCCCATCTTCTAAGGTATTTCACGCATACGCATACCTTTCCAAATTATTACGTATATGCCCATATAGAGTATATATAAAGAGGAAAGGGATGCTGCTTCACAAAGCAGAGAAGCTCCCTGCTCCTTTAAAATCCGCCGTCCATTCGGAATTCCATCAGCCGTTGGATGAGAAAAATGAGAAGACCATCTTCCCCTCCCGTGCCCGACTCCCTCTCTTCACAGTCTCGCATCTGCCCTTGCCACTTCTCCCTGCGCGGCCTGGAGCACTGCCTCCCTCCTCGTGCATGCCTTCTAGCATCGCCCCCTCCCGGTGCACGGCCTCCCCCTCTCCGTGCGTGGCCTCGAGCACCGCCGCCCTCCCCGTCCCCGTGCTCGCCCTCTGGCATAGCCGCCCTCCCATTCACGTGTGCCGCCTCGAGCACCGTCTTCCTACTTCCCTATACTTGCCCTCCCTCTCCCCGTGATGTCGACTCTCAGATGTAAGGCCGTGATCGGCATGCGGGAACTGAAGGGCGTTAGCCAAGATTGTAATCAGAACATCAAAATTTGTTGTGCCCGATGGTTGTTCGATCTTTGGGTTTAAATTGATTTCGGATTTTGCAATTGTTTGATCACTGCTACATTTCCTATTTAGTTAATGGATTAGGATTTGTTTCTTTACTATTACTGTGGTGTAGATAGGTTGCTTGTGGTATATATTACGAGACACAGTATATGTTTGTTGATGAGAGCAAGAATAACACATCTACGATATAAGGATTCTGTTTCTACTATTCCATCTAGACTTCCTGCTCGTTTTAATCTATAAGGCAATTGCCCTACATTTTTAATGTGAATAACCCGGGAGAAGATCATTTCTGCCACAACAAATACTAGCAAATTTCAAGTAGATTTTGCCAAATTTCAACTTCTCAACGTTTTTTCTTCGACGAGGTTGTAAATGTTAAGTGATTTTTTTTATAAAATTAATTAATCAGAAAACAATATCAGCAGGAATGTTGAAGACAACCATTGCAATTTTATATTTTTTCTTTCAAATATAAAAATGGCAAATTTGGGAGGTGAGGCATGAACAGCATACAAGGGAACTAGAATGCCGGTGGGAACTGTTAGAGGATGAAGGGTCAACATGCAAGAAGCAACAGACGAGGAAATTAGTGATGCCAACGATGTCCTCTAGGGAAAGGAGAAAAGGTGAATTGCAAGCAGCAACACGGGAGGGAGTCGAGGATGTTGGTGCCATTTAAAATTTTGGAAAATCAGCATCATAGTTGGATCCGTCTTTTACATATATTTTGTTGATTTCATGACATGGATGCTTCGAAGGAATGTAATAGGAGAGCAGTTTTCTAAATGGTCTTGCATAATTGATCATATTTAACCATCATTCTTTAATACGAACACCGAAAACTGTCTGAGGTTGTTTCCCAAGCAGGTCGCTGATTACAAATCCAAGTTCCTCAGCTGAGTAATTCATCGTCATTCCCAGATTATCACCATAATTATGTTTCCCATGACATATTTAGGTGAGGATTGGACTCAAAAAACATTTAGGCAATGATGACATAGTATCTGAATATAACAACTCATCATTTGAGAGGTCCTGATTCGTTGATATGGTTAGGGGTAGACTGCTAATGACAAGATCGTATTGTTGTCTCCTTTGGTAAGTATTAGGGATCCTAAACGAATGGCATTTTTATTTTTTTTTTCAAATCTATCCTCTTTTGAGTTATTCTACTAATTAAACAATAAGGTAGACGAAGCTATCAAACTCCTGACATTCAACTGGACAAAAAATACCACCTCCATCTATTTATATATCCTTCACACCTTGCTAATGTTATTATTTTCACCTCCATCTATTTATTTTCATTTCTTTATGATAAATGGTAACTAAAGAAAATACTGATTCCGTTACCCACATCCATGTAAAGTTCAACCTCTAGCAAAAGCTCATGCCATTGTGTTTCTCCCATCAACGTATTACATTGATCTCATCCAAACAAAGAAAACACAAAACAAACAAGGGGAGGGAGGAAATAGGCTGTACATCAGAAAGAAACCAAAAAAGAGAGGAAAACCCGTCAACACAATCCAAAGATAACAATGGGCTGCAATCGTCAATGGAGTCGCCGTCAAATCAATTTCAACCCAAAGATCGAACAACCATCGGACACATCAAATTTCGGTGTTCTGGCTATAATCTTGGCTGACGCCCTTCAGTTCCCGCATGCCAATCACGACCTTACATCCGGATGCCGGCACCACAGGGGGGGGAGGACATGTATAGGGGAGGAAGACGGTGCTCGAGGCTGCATAAGGGAATGGGGAGGGCGGCGATGTCGGAGGGCACCCACGGGGACGGGGAGGGCGGCGGTGCTCGAGGCCACGCACGGAGAGGGGGAGGCCGTGCACCGGGAGGGGGCGATGCTGGAAGGCGTGCACGAGGAGGGAGGCAGTGCTCCAGGCCGCGCAGGGAGAAGTGGCAAGGGCAGATGCGAGACTGTGAAGAGAGGGAGTCGAGCACGGGAGGGGAAGATGGTCTTCTCATTTTTCTCATCCAACGGCTGATGGAATTCCGAATGGACGGCGGATATTGAAGGAGCAGAGAGCTTCTCTGCTTTGTGAAGCAGCATCCCTTTCCTCATATATAAATACTATGGATAATAAATATTTAATAAATAACATATAAAATATAAAATTACAATAAAAATTTGCATAAGTACCCTAAACTATACTATATATAGTATTAAATGGGATTTGGAAAAATAAAAAGCTTTTTTAGTATTAATAGTTCATTAAAATAAAAAAATATAACAAACTTCAAAAATCATAAAAATATAAAAACACTCTTAAAAATCTAATAAAAATTACATGTCATATATTTTGTTATATTTTTATAATAAACCATAAACAAAATAAAAATTAAATAATAAAATCAATAAAAAATTCAAAATACATAAAAACTTTAAAAATTCATAATTAATTCAAAAAAATCATACAAAAACGTACAATATATCATTGTAAAGATAATTTCACCTACTATTCAATATAAATAAATAAAAATATTTTTACGATTTTTTAATGTTTAAAAATAAAAAAATAAAAAACTAGTTTCTATAAAAAGACCCCCTAATTTTCACCATTAAAAATCAATAAAAATCATAAAAATAGAAAATTAAAACATAAAAAATAAATAAAATAAAGATCGAATAAAAATTATAAAATACTTAAAATTGCCAAAAAATAATATAAAATTCACAAAAATTAAATTAAAAATCTAGAAAAAATCTAAAAATAAATACAAATTAGAAAACACATAAAACCTTAATTTTCTATAGTTTAACCTTACTTTCCAGCAGTTTGCCTCACTGAGTTTAACACTCCTGTACTTGACACTATATACATCTTGTTTAGGAGAATAAATAATAGAAAATAAAATTTTCTGTTAAAAATTCATCTGATCGATTCATCGACACTGTTCTTCTTTTAGAATAGTGGATTGGATGGTTTTTCAGTGTCATCCTTTTAGACATATCATGTCTTAAGCAAATGAATCATTTCTTGGGATTTTCCATATGAAATATCTCCAAGATCTTTTTAATGTATAAATATTGTGACAATCCCAGTATCTCTTTTCTCTATTTCTGAATAACTTTAGATTCAAGATAAGAGAGATACGCCACGATCTTTCATTTATAACGGTCTTGTATTCGTCGTTCCCAAAGAATCCTCTATTGTGAGGATTGCATGTTCTTGTGCTATCATATTTGCATCCACTTCTATCCTATTTCTCCATCATTGGGTTGCTTCTCTTCATCTATTTCTTCTATGATCTGATCTAAGTCTGATTGACCTTGTTGATTAGTGACTCTCCTTCCTTACTTCGTAGCCGTCTAATAAGGGGTCCCTTCCCATTAGGGATGAAAACGGTCGGACACGGATACAAATATGGGTGTTACCATATCTTCATCCTTTTTAAAATTCAGATACGAATACGAATATCACACGAATGTATAAAATGTAAAATCATATCCTCAAAATACGAATACGAATGCAAAATGAATATTGGTAATTCGGATACATATATTTCACAAACGAATACGAATTAATATACGAATGTTATACTTTTCCAAATTTACTTAAAAGCTATAAACATTTTAGGTTCGTAATTGTATAAAACGTATACTAAACTTTTTAATAATGAACATGTACATAAAAAATAACTAAATAATAAAAGAAAGCTTACCAAACTTACTTATTTGTATACAGTGTAAGCATTGGTATCATCCAGAATTTGAACATCAGTATTCATATTCGTATTTGTATTCGTATCCTTCAAAAAATGAATAATTGTATTCGTATCATCAAAATTTTCAACATTCGCATTCACATTCGTATGCGTCAAAGTTGAGGATATTATATTTGTATTCGTATTCGGCGAATGTTGGACTTTTGCATTCGTATTCGCATTCGTATTCGCCAAGAAAATGATGTCCATATCCTTTATTTAACGAATGCGAGTACGTACGAAATACGAATATATTTGTATTGGTTTTCATCTTCATTCTATTGCTTCAACTTCCTAAATATTACTTGCAGGAGCTGTGGGTGTGAAAAAAGATTCTTCTCTTTTGTCTCCATCTTCGATTAAGCAGGAACCGGACCCATTCGCCCAAATAATTGTCGATCTGCAGCAGCTTCATATTACTATAGTTTTAAGAAGGGATCTATCTATGCGATTACGCTTCATGTCCTAATTCGAGTCTTCTTCTGAGATTTAACGATGGAGGTTTTAGACTATATATATATATATATATATATATATATATATATATATATATATATATTAAATTCTTCGATATCTTGCGTTTCCGTCGACACGTTGTTGTATGAATAATAGTCCCCATTGGGTTATGTTATAGGTCTTACAATCATCATCATCATCGATTTCAGATCCCGTCGCTAAAAAGTTTAGGGAGGTACAATGAAGCACAGTTCGTTCATTCTTCGCCACATGTTTCCTCTAATGAATGGACCTGATTGCAGAACACGGAGAATGGGAGTTGCAAGTGCTCGACAGCTGTCAAGCACGAACGGTCCAACTCATCTAGGAGGATCTAATCTCAACCGTCCGTTTGAACTGCTGCAGAATTTGCACATTTAGTACTATAGTTTCGAGGATTCACCTAAGCACCTCAGCCTTAAGAAGCCGACACGACTAAGGCTGGTTATTGAGTTACAGCTCGATGAGTCAGATTCGGACTCGGTTTGATAAGGACTCGTGAGCATGGCTCATTAGGCGATGGAGCAGAGCTCGGGCAAAAATGTTGGACTCGATACCTTAACGAGCCGAGCCCGAACCGAGGCTCACTCGGCTCGATAACTCAATAAAAGACTCGAAAAGGAATATATATATATATATATAATATTTATATATTTATATATAATTTAAACAAAATAAAAGTAGCCCTTTCCAATTTTTTCTCCATTAACTTTGCCCCTCCCACAAGTCACAACCCAATTCCCAAAATCTAATTCCCGTCCACAAATTTGCCCCCACCTACGCCTTAGAAAATTAGTCATTTTCCCCTTTTCTATAAGCAAATAGAATGCGACAGTATATATTTTAATTAAGATTTTATACATAATTTGGATAGTGGCCTACTGGTTAGCAACACTCTTTTGATAGAGTAGTCGTGAATTTGAACCTGTATACAATATTTTCCAACCAAAAAGACATCATTTTCCTTCACGAGCCTGACTTGAGCTTGAGCCCAGACCAAATTAGAGGCGAGCTCGAGCCCGAACCAGATAGCTAGCCCTAGACACGTTAGAGATGATTGGAGTATTTAAGGATCAAACCCCAGCATCTCCGAGTAACTGTGGATTAACCCTTCTGTGAGGGGCTATAATAAAGCTTAGTTTAACTGTTTCTTTGCAAATGTAGCCCTCTAATATTTCAAACTTCTACTATTTTTCTTGAACTATTTTGGTTGCATGACTTCTAGGGTTGATTTTCTCAAGCTTAGCAAGAGTTTGAGACTTCATTTCTGATTTTTCATTGCAGTTGGCTTTTTTCGGACGTTTCCATATTTGTGTTGATATTTCGTATTTTTAATTCATAATAACTCATAACAATAGACATTTTTTCAAAAAAAAATCGTATATGTTACCTTATTCCCACAACCATTTTTATTTTCTTAAATGTCACTTTTCCTACCCAAATTTTATTCTCTTTCAGAAACCTCTAGAAGTGCAAACACTACATGAGTATTGATATATGATAATGAATAATTTAAATATTTATTGTCATGTCTTCCTAAATATATGACAACAAATATTATTCATTGTAAAGTTAGCTTTTGTTCTTGTAATTAGTAACGATTATCATATTCATAGCGAAAAGAACATATATTGATTATTATCCCAGACTTAGTCATTAAAATTTGTATTAATCATCATTGAATTTAACAACGACTAGAAGAAAAAGTCAATGGATAATCATTGGTGTACGATTCGTTGCTTGGATATAGCGATGAATACAATAATCACTACGAATTTAGAGAATCAACTAACTAATATTATTCATTGTTATATATTTTATCAGAGAGACATTTCAATAAATTATTGATTGCCTTAGGTAAATTTTGTTGTTGTGAAATAACCATAGGGAATAAGCTTCTGTAAAAATAAAAATATCCATATCTATATACTATATAGTATTTTTATATATGGTAAAGTTTGTTTCAAAATGATATTGTTTCGTATTTTTCAAAATCATAAAGTATAAATTCACAATTTAAAAAAATAGCAAAATCTTTCCAAAAATTAAATATAGTAGCATAGTTATACTATATAGTAGTAACACAAAATATCATGGCCAAAAATATATCATTTTGGATCTTAAATAAATAAACCGCCATAAAAATTCTAAAATTGATATAAATACTAAGGAATCATAAAACAAACAATAAAAATCTTTTCCATTATATATTTTGTATATTTTTTTATAATACTAGTATACATAACTCAAACATATAGTTGTCTTCTTACTTATATAATACTTGATTTCTACCCTTAAAATAATACATTTGCATAAATTTCCTTCAAAAATAAAAACTCACCAATATATTGAAAATAATAAAAAATGTTAAAAAATAAAATAGTAGAAAGTATACAATAATAAAAACTCAAAAAAGAGCATACACTAAAACCTTCAATATACATAAAACACCAAAAACACACATCAAGAAGAAAATCATCTTCCTTTTGCCTATATATCCCTAGGATTTTTTATATCTATCTAGTACCTCTGTTGTCCTTATGTTATCACTATACACAACTTTTGGGACTTTTTTCTAAATAGTTATTAATTTAATTCAGATAAAATAAATATGTATGTGTTTTAAAAAATACTATTTTAGGCATGAATCCTCCGCACATGAGGTGCCGATTTGAGAAGACAATAAAACCGACACCAGAAGTGTCGATTTGGATGGGTAAATATAACCCATGTCCAAGTTGTTTTGTATATATAACATTCTCTTAAAGTTATTAATTTAAATAACTCTCTAATATAACTATTAATATATATATATATATCAATACAAATAAAATTTTGTTTGAAATGTCACCTGATTCCAAGTTACACTGATACGATACAAGCTAAAAAACTTGTTTTGACACCTCGATTTAGCTTGGTTGAATGGAACTCTCAGTTTTATTGAATAAATTATATAAAGGATGGGATGTAAAACTAGGGTGAAAATTATGCTGACCATATTGATTTAGGGTTTAAAAACCAATCTAAGTGGATCGAGCCTAGTCTTACAACCTGTTTAAGTTTATTTGTCCAAGACTTTGGGCCAAAGCCAATTACGGGACAATTTCATGTCTAGTTCAAGTTTGACTTGGCATTATTAAGCCAACCTTACTTTTTATTTGGGGTAGGATTTGGGTTAGGCAAACCTTACGATTAAGTTGAATGTTAACCCTGACTAGGGTTTGATTAACTAAGCCATGTTTTTCTTAGGGTTAAGTGCTTGATTATGTTAGGTATCAATCGGATTACTAGGGTGAATTGGATAGACCTGGTTCTACTTCAGGGCAAGGATTTTGTCTAACCTTAATTAGATCTCAATAACAAAAGAAGCTTATAGTGAAGTTTTTCTAATATTCGTCACTATATTATCTGTTGTTAGATATATGATGACACTATTATTTGTTGCGAAATTATTTTCTATATTTGAAATTAACGATGAATGTCATATTCATTGTTATATTATTTGTGACGGTGCATATACAAATGTTTTTCAATGCTACATTGCACATGTTTCTGACCAATCGTCGACGTTTTTTGCCTAAAAAGTGACAACCTGGACATGAGCTTCCCAAAGCCAGACTAAGAGAGCATGATTTATACAAAGCCAATTCCAATAGACTTATCAAACTTTCCCATTGGCATACATCTAGAAAGAATTGAACATACGAATTTGCCAATGAAGAGTTAGGTATTTTAATCATTCAACCATTGATGCTGAATAGGGATCACCGTACACCATGAATAATCAAATTTTATTGAAATCTTGAGAAGGAATGAAATTATTTGATATTTCATTTATATCAAATGATTTTACTTCATCCTCATCTTAATAAAAATTTCAAATATATATATGTGTGTGTATTTAGATTTTTAATAAATGTAAATGGATTTCAATATATGTTATCTTATTCATTTTTAATATTTAGTTATTAATGAGTAACTAATATTGGAATATATTCTTAATATCTCATTTTATTAATAAATTAACATAAAATGGAGATTGAAAACCAATTTTGATTTCATTGAAATTTTATATTACTGATTATTTTCATAAATGGCATATAATTATTATTGATTATTTTCATAAATAAGAATTAATTTGTGTTTCATTTAAATTGATTTCTTATTTTTATTTTGTTAGCCATATTTTCGATTTGTTATTTAAATATTTATTTCAATTTAATATTTAAATTGAAATTATAGTAAAACAAATGAGTCTTTATGTCTCATTACCAAGGACCTCATTTCCAAAAAATACATTGCGTGGGTTTTACCAGGACTAACTAGTAAAAGACCTATATTGTGAAGCAATCTAAAAGAAGCAAATTCATAAAAAAATTCACATATGAAAAGCGGAAAAAAAGAAAGTATTGACCTCTTCCTTATCTTCATCTATAGTATTTTTTCCCTAGTGGATTTCTCTATTATTAATAAATGTCTGGAACCTTGGATTACTAACTAATGGAATACCTAGTAATCTAAAGCTTTTTTTGAATGATATACAAGAGAAGAATGTACTAGAAAAATTCATTATGTTACTATTTCCATTCAAAGAACTACACTGGCTATAAGATAGCCTTAGTTGATATTAATTTAGAAAACTTTGCTTAGATAAGATGGACATCCTATTGTGCTTAAATGCAAGCTAGTTATGATCAAATTCTGATCAATTCACTGTTTCCATGATGAATTGGACATTAATCAGTCGGTATATAGTCAGGTCAGTTCAGAAAAGGTACATAATTTGCAAGGAGATAATCACGGATTACAAAGCTAGGTTGTCCACTACTTTCTATGGTAGCCATTTACTTTGTTCCTTATATATGTGTATGTATGTATATATATTGTAACTCGAAGGCACCCCATGCAAAATCACGTGAATCCTAATGCATCTATATTGGAGTCTTGTTCGAACAAAAAAACTACAATAGTACAATAGTAAAACATATATCGATGTTTTGGTTCATGATGGCCATAATAGCGGAATAATAAAATTTTGTATGTAACCTAATACAACTATGCTGAAATCATGTTCGTACAAAAATCCAAACACATCCATATCAATATCCATAGCCACAAGAAAAGTATTTAATTATATATGTATGCATGTATGTATATTTATGAGAAAAAATAATAATTGTGTTCATATCTATATCTTTACAAACATGCTTTTGTTCCAAGCCAAAGGCTTGCCATAATGATATTTAAACCTTTAAAAATATTTAAATATTTAAGTATAAAGTCCTTATCTGATAAAAAATAGTTAATAATAAAAAATGACTTAAAATACAGATGCATATAATCGATATCCAAGATGTATTAATAATAGAGGATATCTTTGAACACTACGATAATATTGACTTAAGTCAACGAATATTTTGAATATTCATTGTCATATTTTTCAAAGTTAAAGATATAACAACGTATATTATTCGTTCCTAAATTATCTTTTATTCTTTAATCAGAAATGAATGCCACATTCTTATTAAAGGTTCATATGATAACAACTTTTCTATTGAATTATATGTTAAATTTTGTATTAATTATAATTAAACATAATTTAATTTTAGTTTAAAATATTTGTATAATGTACCCAACAAAAAGTATCCCCAACATAATCTTTTTTAAAAATATCACAAGGATAATTTTGTAATTTGACGATGGATGGTTATATGTGAACGGTTTTATAAAAGATATGATGTGATAACTTTAACCTATCATAAATCTTAGTACATCCAAAACCATATTAAAGAAACATCTGTTGATGTTAAAAAAAGATGACCATTCCCAAAATTTGCTAAAGTACATTACATGGCACTTAATGAAAATGCTTGCTTTAAGCTTCATTACTATTGCTACATGAGATTTTTCTTTCTCAAAATCTACCATTATAAAAGAGATGATGGGATAACTTTAACGTATCATAAATCTTAGTACACCCCAGACCATCATAAAAAAATCTATTTATGTTAAAAAAAGATGACCAGAGCGATAATAGAGTGGTCCATGGCTGGGCGTGGCAAGGGCAAGGCTCGCGAGGTCGGAGGGCGCACCGGAGACGACGGAGCTTCAGACAAAGGGAGTGCGGAGGATGTCTTGATGGAGGAGTTGGCAGGCGACGGTCCTTGGAGCGTACCAAAGGGGAGGAGCCGGGGGATGATGGACCGCGGCCATGTAAAGGCGTGGTGCTTCCGATGTGGATCTACGAATCACCTCTCTAAATCATGTGCAGCGGCGGAGCCGTTATGTTTCCGGTGTGGTCAGCCGGGCCATCGAAGGCGTTATTGCGCGAAGAAGGGTTTGTGGGTGCAGAAGACGGACCGAGACGCCGTCTTGTCGGACTCTGAGTTGGTGTCTCTCCTGCGGCGGTTATCAATGGGAGCAGCGGATGCGGAACCTCTGGAAGGGGTGGTCGTGGGGGAGGGGGACGTCGAGTCCCTAAGGAGATTTCGTGAGAGGGTGGTTCTCGCGAAAGATGATAACATTTCCGTCGATGCGATCTGGCTGCCTGGGAATCTAATCTGTTTGAGAGGTATGTCTACGGAAGGCGTGAAAATGGTATTGGAGGGGGCATTGTCATCTTGTGTCTCTTGCAAGGCGGGGAACAAAATCCATTGGAGGAGGCCTCGGTTCTTAGATGGATGTTCGGGGGATGGGCTTCCGATTTGGAGACTACGTGTGACTGGTGTGCCTCTGAGATGTCGGAGGCTGGAGCTTCTTCGTCACACGCTGTCAAGTTTCGGCGAGGTTATTGATCTGTGCTCTTCTGGGCTGAGACCTGGAGAAGGGTCTCAAGTAGAGGTGCTCTTACGAGGGAATAAACCTATCTCACCGTCGTATGCGGAGATGTCAATCGGTCGGAAAAGGGTTCCTCTTTGGGTTGTAACGATGGGCGAACGAATGAACAATAGAGAGGATGAAGAAGAGAACGGCGCAGCGGCGGAGCTTCCGATCGATGACGTTGGGAGGCCGCAGGCAAAATCGTCGGAGGAGAATCCGGGTGCATTGAATGCAATCACATATTCGGAGATGGTGGAAGGCGTAACGTCCGCCATCATAAAGGGAATCACTAACAGCGAAAATGTCCAGCTGGAGGCGATTTCAAATGGGTCCGAAGCAGCAGTTGATGACTCGGATTCGGGTCATCTCAAAGCTAATTTTTTAAGCCCCAAATCAGGAAAGAAATGGTATGTACCCTCTCGGATTTTCCAATTTCAAATGGGATGACGTGGCCAACCACTGTCAATTTCTCTGCACAACCTACGGGAGGGGAGCTCGATGGTATGTCGAGTTTAGCACAACCGCTATTGGCTGCCACGAATTTGGCTCCGTTGGTCTTATCTTCCGTGGGGGCCATCATTGCGACACGTACCACATGCGATGCGCTACAACGGAGGGGGGAGGATGGCTACCCGCAAGTTTTTGGTGATGATGCTTCCAACTGTCTAGGAGAACCCATCTCTTTGGTGGTCGACCTTGCAGGAGCAGGTCGAGAAGGTCAAGGATCGATGGTGGCTGGCGTGATTAGGGAGGAGGGAGCACTTTCGTCGAGATGGAGTGTTAGGGAGCCTCGTCGTGTGAAGGGGAAAGGGATTGTCAAGCGTGGAGGTATGGCAAAATGTCCGAGGTCGAACGAGAGTATGAGGAAATCGATGGGTATGGTGGAGGGTGTTCCACGGAAACGTCGTCGTCAGGCGGATGATCATGATTGGGATGTATTGATCCCAGAATGTGTAAACAAACAAGGGAGCAATGATTCATGGGTAAGTGTTGCAGGGAGTTTGGAGAAGGCTGATGAGGTGACGTTGGAAACAGTGAGGGGAAATGAGGGGAGGTCACAATTCGTAGTGGTGTCACTTGAGGAGTATCGGTTTGAAAATCATACTGCCGCTGATGACGGGCGCATGGGAAACTTTGAGTTCGAGCGTGCGATAGCGCAAAGAGTTGGAGTTCAGGTGGCGGGGGATGCCCCCTTTGTTGAACAATGAAGTTTCTGACCTGGAATGTGAGGGGGCTGGGTCAACCGGAGAAGAGGTTGGCGGTTGCATCCCTGCTCACAGCATGGAGGTTGGATGTGGTTTGTTTACAAGAGACTAAGATTGATTCTTGGGATTCGGTAAGATGGAGCTCTATCGCTGGCGCTCATCTCACTGAATTCAGATCTATATTAGCAAACGGGAGTTCTGGAGGTATTGTGATTGCATGGAACGGTGACTTGTATGAACTAGTGGATGATGTAATTTTGGCGCATTCGGTTACGGTATTACTGGTCAGCAGGAGAGATCGCACACAGATAATGGTGACATCGGTCTATGGTATCTCAGGTTCCTCCTCCAACACAGGCTTGTGGGCGGAACTTCGTGCGGTAAGAGCCCGTTTTTCTGAGGAGGCTTGGATCGTGGGGGGTGATTTCAATGTCACTCTATATTCGGAAGATAGACCTGGTGGAAGGGGAGGTCAGGATCCTGGATCAGGCTACTTTCAGGAGGTTGTGGAAGAGCTGGCGATGGAGGTTCTTGATGCAACAAACTGCAAGTATACTTGGCGTGGTTCTTCTTCGAGGTCGCGTATCGACCGGTTCCTGTTATCTACGGAGGCTCTTGAGAGGTTTGGCTTGGCGTGTGTCACCTCTCGCCCTAGGTCAAGGTCAGATCATACGCCCTTATGCTTGGACACATGCAGCGGAAGAGGATACACATCCTATTTCAGGTTTGAGAGATGTTGGTTGATGGAGGATGGTTTCAAGAACATGGTGACGTCTTTTTGGACCAGTTTGGTGGTGGAGGGTTCGGCCACTGTGAGATTTTCCTTGAAGCTGGGTGCTCTACATCAAAGACTGCTTACTTTCAGGAGGGACTCTCGAATGGAGAGGGAACAGAGGAGAAGCCAGGCACAAGGGGATCTCGAGCGATTAGACTTGGTGGAGGATGACAGGGAGTTGGACGAAGAGGAGCTCATGAGGCGTGGGTTGATACAGAAGATCCTTGAAGAGGAGGATAGGAACGGGAGATAGAGTGGCGGCAAAGATCGCGTCAGAAATGGTTGAAGGAGGGGGATGCAAACACCCGATTCTTCCATGCGGTGGCGAATGTCAGAAGAAGGAGAAATATGATTCATTCGATCAAGGTTGGGGGTGATGAGTTTGTTGGAGAGGAGGAGGTTGCCAGGGCAGTAACGGGATACTTCAGGTCCATGAGCAGACGTGCACCTAGGTGTGGTGCAAGATGGTTGGGTTTGGGAGTGACACAGATCTCTGACCTTGATACGGAATTGCTGACGAGACCTTTCGAGATGGAGGAAATCCGCCATGCAGTTTTCGACTTGAATCCAGATGGGTGCCCAGAGCCAGATGGATTCCCTGTATTCTTTTTAGGGAGTTCTGGGATTTGGTAGCTACAGAGGTAATGGATGTTGTGTTGGAATTTGCTGAAGGGAACTCTGGTTTTGAGCGTCTCAATAGATCATTCATCTTTCTGCTAGCAAAGAAGGAGTATGTCACAAGGGTGGAGGATTATCGTCCCATTGCATTGTCTAATGCGATCTACCTTATTGTGGCCAAAGTGTTGGCTAATAGACTGAGGGGCATCTTGAATAAGATCATCTCTCCGGTTCAGAGTGCCTTCCTGCCTGGAAGACAACTGATGGATAGTGTCGTGATGGCTACAGAGATTTTGGCGGACTGGAAAAGGAACAAAACAAAGGGAGTTTTGTGGAAGGTAGATTTCTCCAAAACCTATGACAGTGTGGATTGGAGGTTCTTGTGGGCATCGTTGTATCGGAGGGGATTCTCAGACAAGTGGATCTCGTGGGTGAAACGTTGTGTAACTACAGCTTCATGTGCTGTTCTTGTGAATGGGCAGCCTAGAGGGGGATATTCTCAGCCGCAGCGTGGGGTTCGCCAGGGGTGTCCCCTTGCACCTCTACTTTTCGTTCTTGTGGCAGATGCACTGACAGTAATGGTTGATCGCGCGATTACAGGAGGATTTTGCAGTGGATACTCTAGAGGTGAGATATCAGTGCCCATTCTTCAATATGCCGATGATACCATTCTATTCGCAGAGGGCGGTCCAGAGAGCTGTAGAGGACTATCTGTTGTCCTTGACATTTTTGGTGCAGTCTCAGGGTTGAAACTCAATAAAGGGAAATCAGAATTTGTGCCTTTTGGCTTGACAGAGGAAGAGAGTAACCTGTGTGCAGGTTCGCTAAGGTCACAACGGAGGGAGATGCCCTTGCGATATCTTGGTGTGTCGTTGGTGGTGGGAAGGATGCGTCTGGCAGATTGGCTTCCAGTGGTTGAGAAAATGGAGCAGAAGTTGGCCGGCTGGAAATCTGTTTGCTTGTCTAAAGGTGGTAGGCTTGTCCTGATGAGATCGGTCCTATCTGCAATTCCTATATTTTTCTTGTCAGCTAGGGTGATGCCTGTGGGGGTGAGGAAGAGATTGGAGAGCATTATGAGAAGATTCTTTTGGTCGTCTTCTGGTAGCTCTAATGGGTGGCCTTTGGTAGACTGGAATACGGTTTCTCGGTCAAAGGAGGAAGGCGGTCTTGGGGTTCGTAGTCTGGAGGAGATGAATAAGGCACTGCTTAGTAAGTGGATTGTGCGGATCTGGGGAGATTGTGACAGTTTGGTATGCAATCTAATCGAAAAATCTATAACCTAGGTTCTTCCTTGCCGGGATCTGGGGAGGTAGGGAGTGCACCCTCACACTTTTGGAGAGGAATTTGCTCTGTGGTGCAGGATATCCGACCCTTCTTAAGGCCGGTGGTCGGAAATGGAATTGGCTTTAAATTTTGGGTTGATGACTGGAGTGAAAGCGGTGCTCTTGGCGTGCGATTCCCGCATTTGTGGGCATTGGCTGCTGACCCGAACTGCTCTGTGGCGAATGCTTGGGATGGCCAAACCTTTATGCCACAGTTTAGATGTGAGCTCTCTGATCAACATAGACGAGCTACTGGAGATGCTGGAAGAGTTGGATAACGTGGAAGGGCCCACGGTTGGGCGTGATTGTTGGTGTTGGTGTGACGGGACCTTCTCGGTGGGGAAGGCGTACAAGTACCTAAAAGGCCCCACAACCTTTGACTCAGGGGGGTGCGTGGCGGACTGCAGAAGGTTGTGGAAATGGAAAATACCGGTTCGCGTGAAAGTTTTCCTATGGTTGTTTAGAAGGGGGAGACTGTTAACTGGGGAATGATTAGCACGATTCATGCAGACGGTGGATCCTATTTGTCATCGATGTTAGGCGGATATCGAGGACGCGGATCACTTATTTTTTAGATGCAGAATTTCGATGGATGCATGGGACATGTTTGGAAACCCAATGGTAGCAACTGATGGGGTTTCTGGCTTCTGGGAATCTATTGGTGAAAAGTGGAACGGTTCGGAGAAGGAGAGGGCGAGCCGAATTGCAATGATCTGGGCCATCTGGATGGCTAGAAATGGTGTGATCTTCAAGCAGGAACGATGTTATGGTGAGAGTATTGTGGCGCATGCAAAGTCGCTAGCTGAGTTATGGTCCTTGTAAAAATTTTCTTGTTGATTCCTCGCTTTGTACTATAATTTGGTGAATAAAAGGTGAAGTTTTTGGGCACCCACCTATACGGTGGAGGCCCTTTTTTCTTTCAAAAAAAAAAGATGACCATTCCTTAACTTTGCTAAAGTACATTACATGACACTTAATGAAAATGCTTGCTTTAAGCTTCATTACAATAAAATGAGGCTACATTGAGATTTTTCTTTCTCAAAATCCACCATTAGTTCATCCAATATTAAATATGTAGCGATGATATTATATATTATGAAATTATTGTTACTTTAAATGGCGACATATATTAGCAACGACCCATATAACGATGATTTTTCTATTGCTACTTGATGAATATGTGATTCATCCCCTTTAATTTCTTTCATTTTATCTAAAATCCTTGGTAAAATGCATGTAAATGACAAATATTTTCCATTAATTAACATGCTAACATCAAATGTTAATATTGTAATTTGTACTTATTTCATTTAAAATATAAGAATAAAGAAGAAAATAAAAAATAAAAGAAGAAGGATGTAGATATGTAAATATGCACACACTGATCTTACCCTCAGGACTAGGTTAATGTTGACGTGATCAACAAGGGAACAAGTAGGGGGAGATAGGATCACTTATATATTAAAATTCAAGAAGGCATATATCAGCTAACATACATATATACCTTAATTATTCATTATGTAAATATTTTGTATTATTTTGTTTATCATCAAGATAACTATAAATTAATTTATTTTATTCTTGAACTATGTTTTTAAAGATATATTAAATTATAAAAAATATCATAAAAATTATTTAATGTATAGATAACATGGTACAAAAACTTGAAAAGACCGTAAAACGTACATTCAAAGCTTTATATCAACTTCATATGAACTAAAAATTCATTGAATTCACTTTTCATTATATTTAGAATTAAATTTTATTTAAAAATGAAAGTTGTTCCATTAAAATCGGATATAAGATGTGAAAGTCAGTTTTTAGGGTACCATGATATAAACATAATTGTATATTAGCCATATTTATTTTATTTTTATCTATATTTTTATTAGATTCAATATATTTTATAATAAATGTATAAAATCTAAATAAAAATTACAAAATTAAAAAGATATAAAAATTAAATAAATAATTTATTCTACATGTATAATGTACATAACTAGTTATTTTTATAATTAATTAATTTTTATTATAAAATAAATATATGTATGATTCTCAACAAATGTATTAAGTTTAATTAAGTATAAAATAAATATCTTTTTATAAGCGTAATCAATTAAAAATATGTATTCTATGTGTATAAGTAATTTATACCTATAAATTTTGTTCTTTATTTCATTTAAGTATTTAATATAAATCATTTAATTTATTAAAATTATAATTAAATAATTTCTTAAATTATTAAGTTTTTTATTTATAGTTTTTTATCATTCTAAGTTATTTTATTGTTTATTTTTCTATTTATGTTGCGTTTCTTGTTATTATTCTTTCATTTTGTCTTCTTCTACTTTTGTCTTGTAGTGACTCCATCACGTGCCAGCAGAGATTGATTTATTTGAAGAGAGGTTGACCATTCAACATGGCCCCTCCCCCGTCTCTTCTTCTTCCTTCTTCTCCCTCTTCTGCGTAGTCCTCCATCGACATGACCCCTTCCCCGTCGGATCTCACCGGTCAGAGGTGATGCTAATGAAGAATGGATTGGAGCTTGGGGGTAAAAGTAGTTTTATAGGAGAGGGACTCGACGGGGAAGATGAATGGGACAGGTGGATCCGAGTCCGTTGGGATAACGGCTGGCGGTTTTAATCGCCGGCCGTTATCTCAACTGACTCGGACCCACCTGTCCCATTCATCTTCCCCGTCGAGTCCCTCTCCTATATAACTACTTTTACCCCCAAGCTCCAATCCATTCGCCATTAGCATCACCTCTGACCGGTTAGATCCGAGAGAGAGTCAAGAGCGAGTGACAGTCCTCCTCTCCTATCTTCGAAGCGAGGTCTGATCGGATGAGATCTCTCCGAGTGTTGAACTGCAGCTCCGCCGTGCTGAGCCACTCCTTCCTCCAGGATCGAGGAGCATCAGCTCAGTGGCGAACCTAGAATTTTAGATAAGGTAGGGCACCAAAAATATATGTATTGGTTAGATCAAAGATTTAAAAGTGGTCAACTCTCACTTATATTCTTTAGATTGATTATCTAAAACTTAATCCATAATATTCAATTTATTGACTAAATAAGATAGATAAATCACATAATAACATATTTATACATTTTAGATATGAAAATAATTACAGAATTCAAACAACGAAATCAAATTTAAAAAATAAAATGCAATTTTTAAGTATAACTTTATAATTGAAATTTCATAAAAACTCTATATATGTGAGGGGTTTAATATATAATTGAATGTACCAAGAAAGATTTAGTGGTATTTGAGATTTGCATATTTAAAAAAATCTGAGTATAAACAAAGAGTTTATGATTTTAATATAAACCCATTAAATCTTACTGTAACAAATTTAATTTATTTCCCAGTTAAAGGTAAAATACATAAAGTTTACTTCAACAAAATGAACCTATACATAGTTATATATAACTTGAGGATTTATCGTTATATCATTCTATATTATTTTAACAACAAATACTATCTGTTGCAAAACTATCATGATTTCTAAATTTGATAACAAATATTGTATTCATGACTATATTTTAGGTGATGAATCACACAATATACCATTTGTTATTCGTTAACTTTTCAAGAGCTTGTATTCACATTCTTTGACAAATTAGTGAGATCAATACAAATTTTAATGAAAAAATCAATGATTAATAGTCGTTATATATCTAGCAATGAATACAACACTTATTATGATATGAAGAATGAATGATACTTTGACAGTGAATAATAGTAATTCATCCTGTTTTATTATGTAGTTTATAATACTATGTCATTATACACAAATTCATAACTATAAAAGACTTAATATTGATTACATAATGAGGACATTAATGTATATCTAGTGAGATATATTTGTATATATGTAAAATTAAATGGAGAGAGAGAGAGAGAGCAAGGGTGGGCACAAGGTGAATGGAGAGCAATTTAGGGATCACAAGAATGGAAATGACATTAAAAATTTTTAATTTCAGGGGAGGCCTGTGCCCCTCATGAACTGTATGTAGGTCCGCCTCTGCATCAGCTCCAGTTCCTCGGCGTTCTATCTCCGTTTTTTTTCACGTTAGAATCCCTTCTACGTCCTTATTTCTCTTCTCCTTCTCTTCCTCCTCTCCTCTGCCCTCCTCTCAATCCACTCTATTTACTTTTCGATTTGACCCCAAAATCGTCAATCCGTCATGCCATATCATCTCATTTTCGATCCCCCTCCATTTCATATTCTATCTCACATATGTGATCAACTCCGACCACGCACGGTGGTCGGAGTTTGGAGCAAATCCTCCACCGTGGGAGCTCCCGCTCACCTTATTATTTTCTATTTGGGGCCGAGCGTTTGTGCTTGGGTGAGATCGTATCATTGCATGTTTAGATCTGAAGAACTGCACCTGCATGCGAAGCCATCATCGCCTCATCATCGGAGATCAGACGAGATCTGAGCATCGAAGATACGATCGATCATCGCCAGGCCTTTACCGAGGATCTGGAATGAAATACAAAGTATCGAACCTTCAGCAATCGAGAGCTGCACACAGAGATAGAACTGAACAATCGAGATCCGATCATCGAGTGACGGACACCATTGCCGCAAACACCTGGAGATTCGATTCTACACGCCATCGACATCAACTACCACCGCCTTTGTCTCGAGATCCTTCGAGGAGTGATTGATCTGGAGATAACTTCACTGGAGCAGCATCCAGCATGGCAGAAGATAGATCCACACCTCCTGGAATGTCGAGCAGTAGCATGGACTTCAGAAGCCACTGATCTGAATCGCTTCGAGGATAACAAGCCATCGCTTGCGATCTAACCTCTTCCATCTACAGGTGAAGACCCGGTAGAAAAGATCTGAAGCACGACTCAGAAAGATGCATCGAGAATCTCAACCGATCGAGTAACGCTTTGGATCAGTTCCGTCACCAGTTGGGGGAAGAACAGGTTCGATTCTCTAGGATCTACTGTTATTGTCGGATCGTCAAGAGAACAATTCAAGTCGTTCCTTCACGCCCAATTTAAAGCCGCGCAATCAGAACTCCACCGAGATGAACCACACGCCGCCCATGCGCCTCACGTACCCTGCATGTGAGCGCTGATATCTTTGTAACAATTGTAAGTAAACCCGCAAACTAATGGTTATTACGAACAGGTCCTCTCCAGAACTGCATGTAGAGCGTGATTAATGTGGTTTTCGCACTATTTTCCCTAGTGCTTGTGTTATTCGCTGACAGATACAGGGTGCGCTCAGGCACGTGAAGGAGCATGCGAATTCTGGTTTTATTGTGCCTACATACGTCGAACTTTTCTAAATATACAACAGAACAGGAGAAGTAACGCGACACGCCGGTCGGATACGGATACGAATGTATGTATAATCATATCCTTATCCATTTATAAATACGAATACGAATGCGGATACAAATATTAATGAATGTGCAAAATGTGTTACCATATCCTTAAAAACGAATACGAATGTAAAACGAATACGAATCAGATATGAATAATAACAAAAATAATTTACTGATACACATATTTAGGATGGTTTAAACATAAAATAGATATACCAGATAATACAATTTCATAAAAATTATATCAACGATGGTGAATGCAATCAAATAATGTTGTTACACATATTTATAAATAAATATATTACTATACTTATGTTCGAAAACGAATATACGAATACGAATGCAAATATTAACGAATGTTAAAGTGACATCCATATCCGCATCCATTTTAAAACGAATACGAATACGAATATCAAAATATGTATAAAACGAATACGATAGCGGATCGGATACGAATATATTCACGTTCCTTTTCATCCCTAGACACATCACATATTTGCTGAGTATATTGCACTTTAAAACCCTTGGAAACGCTGACAATTGCGTCTTCGGGTTGGGTTACACGTGATTCCTTATCTTTTTGCGCGATCTACCCCCCACATTTTATCAGCTTTTTACCCACGCTTATAGTTTCTGCTTACTATACTAACATCCTTATTCTAGTATATTAATTAATACACCTATTAAATTCGTATTAAATAATATACAGAATATAAAAAATCAAACAAAAATATCTTCCTATACATATTACTATACTATATGCAGCATAATAACAGTTTTAAAGCTAAAAATTATTTCTCTTTTTAGTAAATCACAAATGATTCCTACCACGAGTCCCCCCTTTCCACAGCACGCAACATCAATGCCAAGCGAAAAGAATACAACTAACCAATAAGCGAGGTAGATGCTGTCCACTATAATGACCAGCTCAATCTAGTGTTCACTCTCGCGGATGCATTGTGGACCGGCAACCGACAGCTTGCTCATTCCCTAACGGCTACCAAAAATACATTCTAACTTTAAAAATGTGGAGTGTGACGTGGCGCAACCCTGACCGTTTATTAGCGCCTCACGCACCAACCACGCATTTCCCTGATTATATTACACTGACACCCCAATTTTCATATTTTTAATTAGTTATGTAAATATTAAATTAAGCATAAAACTTTTAGGATATTTTGCAAGAAGGATACTAAATTTTTTAGCTAATGCACTTAGCCCCCCTCTGCCTATCTCCTCATACTTTATTTCTTGTCAATCAAGTCATCATAATGACTAGGTTTCGGGGTCTACGTGTACTCAACATCTATGATTTCTCATTTCTTTTTCTTTTCTTCTTTTATTCTTTTTTTGAAATTAAATACATAAATATAAATTATTGTATGAAGTATTTTGTACAGATAAAAGAGTATTTATGTTGTCAATTAAATGGTATATACACGAATTTAGATAGGAATTTAAGACTAAAATGAATGAATAAAGGTGACGAAATGGAGATTCATCAATAGGGAAGTTCTTCCATGTTCTTCCACCCATCTTCTAAGACATCAGATGCAATCTTTGGCCTAGATCTCGTCAGGGCCGTCGAATTTAAATGAAGTGTTACACTTTCCTTGTCGTCAGATTCATCTCATCTTTTTGCATTTAAAAATCAAATAAAATACATGCATCCTTTCTTGTGATCTTATCTGCATTAGTTGTATCATTCCTTGCATTATTTTATCTGCATACCATTTTTATTTCACATCTACATGAAGACCTAGGTCTAGAAAATAATCACTCATTAATTAAATAATAATTTTAGATAAATAGATGAAGAGACTCGTATCCATGTGTTCAACCTTCGTACACTTACCAAGTAAATTAACTTCCACATATTTAAAAGTGTCATTCTTGCTGGATCGAACATCGCCTCCTATGCTACAATTCCTCAATATTAAAGAGGCGATTTTTGCATTCATCGATGTGCAGCTGAATAAAATTACCAAAGCATCCGCTACCAAGATAAAGAGCATCGATGCCAAAGGACAACCCTATCAAACTCCCCTCTGAGGCTGGAAGAAACCCCCCCCCCCCTTCAAGCCTCCCTTTCTCCAACACCGAGTAAGAGGAAGTCGTGACACACCTTTTCATTCACGGGATCCACTGATATGAGAATCCATGATGCCTCAGGGATACCCACAGAAAGTTCCAATCTGCGTAATCATAAGCCTTCACATAGTCTATCTTCCAAATCATCCCTTTTGTTTCTCGCACGCATCCACTGAAGACAAATCTCTAATGCCAAAATCAGACCATTAGTCATCTATCGACCGGGTACGAAAGAATATTGATCTTGAAGAATCACCGAGTCAATGATCCTAGATATCTCAGACCAATAGTCGTAGATTTTTATGTGTACATATATAATTTAAGATTTTCTTGCAGGAACATTCTCATTAAAGGTTATATTATGCCATGATGATTAGGCACAATTTTGGATCACAAGTCCATTTCCTTCTCGCAAACCAATCAAATATACGTAAATCCTGATCAACATAAATGACTAAATATTTTATGGGAATCTTGTAGTTCTCATATGTAGCATGTACTAAGGTGGTCATATAATATGTTGGCTTCCTTTATTTGGAGGTCCCAAACTAAGGGGTCCAACATGAGAAAATATCTTGGTCCTACACTTAGACTGGGAAGGATAGGTTTATGAATGTATGGATACCATCAATCTAGTGAGATTCTTTAAGAATATATGGTAGACGATAGATAAGGAGGGCAACCTGACATTTATACATGAAAACTAATCGTAGTCGCATATAAGTCATAACAAAATACTTTTGTCAGGACTGACTACATGAAATATTTGTGTGTGTGTGTATAGGAGAAACTTCAAATGAGACAGGATCTCACCATATATATGGTGAGCCACCCTTAATTTAGGCATCTTTCTAATATATTTTACAATATCTTGTTTCATACATATAACAATAAAAATTAACACAACATGTACAGTGAAACAAAATTATGAAAATATTATTATACTCGATGAAAATGTTAATTTAAATTTCGATGTTATATTTTACAAAATTCATTTTTTTACAATGTGTAGTTTATACTTTTACAAAATTGTTACATAGTTTTTACTAAATTCACATTGGCTTTTACAATTTCAGAAAAGCCCCCACCTCATTTGAAAGGTTTCCTCTTTCTCTCTCTCTCTCTCTCTATATATATATATATATATAGAGAGAGAGAGAGAGAGAGAGAGAGAGAGAGACATACACATAAATTGATTTGTTGGGTCGCATGGTTGAACTTATCCATATCCAACCATTTTCAGATTACAAAACTATGGACCATTCGGCCGGGTGAGGATGATTTCCAACATATATTTCCTCCTACTTAATGGCATTCAAGACATGTTCTTCTTGATGGTGCATCTTTCACTAAGTTGAGTTGGTTTGGGAGAAGAGGCGGTGGTTCATCAGAGCAAGACTTCGAGCAACTGAAGGAAAGGGTAGTGACCTTGATCAGGGATCTAAACTAGGAGAATGATATAGGAGTTCTCTTACAAGATACAATACTGAAAAACACACAAACAATGCAATAAATGTATAGGATGATGTAACAACTATCCGGACAGGGCAATGTTCCTCTGCCTCGTGATCCTCGTGACCCTACTCCCCACCCGACTACGATGTGTACCCTTCTTAGATCATTAGATTTCAAAAACATAAATGTTTAGTTATTGGTGAAGGGTTATTGAGAATCCTTAAGCACATCACGGAAGCGTGTCGATCGCATCATATGCAATCGGAGCAACTAGTCGTACTAGATGCTAGATGCGGCGGAAATTAAAATTTTAAATTAAAGATGAAACCACATGATCACGAGAACACTTCTCGGATCGTTTCATCAAACCACAAAGTATAAGGAATACCTCTTGAAGCGTGGTTGTGATCGCGAGATCCCAAAGTAGAGATCCTCCTGTCTCAAGTCCGACCCACGAAGAACGCACTTGCAGGCACGATGATGAGTCGCGTCCCTCCCACAATCTTTGACGAAGATCCAAGCATCGAAGGTGAAAGCAAGATGCTCTCCTCTTCAATATGCAAAGTGGACGGCCACTTGGATATTAAGAGAGAGCCTAGTCGAGAATGAGAGAGAGAGAGAGAGTAGTCTTCTACAACTCTAGATCATGTACCAAGGAAGGCTACCCTAGCCCTCCTTTTATATTAGTTTAGGATCCAATGGATCTTAATCCATGGGACACATGGATCCAATGGTCATGCTTGGTCCATGCAAAATCAATGGCTATGATTGTTGTTGGTTAAAAACCAACAACATTAATTTAAATTAAAATATGTTGCAACATTATCAACATAATTTAATTTAACTAATTAAGAGATAATGTGATAACAAAAAAAAGGGAGTCGACCAACCACCCTTGATTATAGGTGGCGTCCCCTATGAATAATTCATAGGTGACGCCACCTATGAATTTGGTGGTTATTTTGCCTCCTTTTTATTTTATCTTATTATTCCTTAATTAATTTTATAATAACAATTATCACAAAATTATTCACCAAATTAATTCCAAATTAATTTGTGAATATTTCAATCATGCCATTGAATATTATGTGAATCATATTCATAACCCAAACTAATTTGTAAATTGCATTTCCAATTAATTAATAAATGTGAATGCAATCCACATTATTAATTAACAAATGCTATTTACATAAATTCTCTCTCTTATATATATATTATAAATCATATTTATAATACACATATATCATGGATAGTGTTATCCACATTCTCTTAATCCTTGATAATTAAACCCCATTTAATTATCTTAGATAATCATTCTCATAATATGAATCATATTCATATTAAGCTTGATAATTAAATCTCATATAATCATCAAGTTTTTCTTCTTGGATAATAATATGAATCATATTCATATTATGCTTGATAATTATCTCATTTAATCATCAAGTCCTTCTTGCTTGGATACATTTCATCAAATGAATTATTCTTGAACCCTTTCAAGAATAATGTGCTTTCTCCGTAGATACTTGGAGATAAGGACAGGGCGATTGTATTATTCCACGTATAGTGACTTGGATGTTGAGATCTTATCTCAAATCCAGATCTTACAGACCTCCCACAGATGCTTGATTAAATCAAGACCGCAAATCTAATCTTCTTGTTGAATCTGAATCTCATTCAGACCAATGTCCAACACTTGGACTAAGATCAGATTGCTTCTCTGCTGAAAGGAGTCACTAAAATCCAGACCTGTTTCATTACTCCCTCAGAATGGATGCGTCATGGATATACAATCGTTTATGATCACATCACCCTCAGGTATTCCCAATACCTGTACATCCTGCATACTGAAAGACCCATGGTCAACCCGAAGATCAAGATCTATTTTACACTGTCTTCTTCAGGGTTTGATCACTAAGTTTCTCATTTGATCATTGGGATTTGGTATCAATCATATACTTTTCAAAAGCATATATCATACCTAGGTCTTGATCATATACTTTCCAAAAGTATATATCAAACCTACAAATTCAGTCATGCTTCCAAAGCGAGATGACCATGCACGGAATTTGATTCTTCCCAATATCTCATGAGTGAACTCATGTCTTCCGGTTCAGTAATGAACCTGTATGATCCGTTTGAGAGATCGTATTACTCATATGCCCTTACATGCACACCAGCGTGCCGGTGTATAGACCTTGGTTAGGTCATCAACCTATTGGTCTGCCAAATGTACACACTCAGACATATAGTAACACATCTGTCTCCGGTCAGAGGATGCATGCCTATGCTGTGACAGCATTCAACATAGGACTTTAGGTTATCTCGATCTCGTTAAGTCAACCCATTGACCTAACTAATCTGACACCTCCGAATCTCTAATCCTATGCAGAGGACCTGCATCAAGAGGTCGGTCAGATATCAGCCTATGTGAGAAAGGATTGCCATCTCCTACTCAGGTTGGAGATCACATCTTAACAATCATTTGACGGTGCTTGATGAGTCCTCAATCTAACTCTTTAGATATTCATCCAAGCACCAGCCTCTATGATTCAATAATTGAATCAACAGCTGTATGATCATTAAGACATCCATGGTACATAATCCTAATTGTACTAAGGGACCTATTATGTAAATTAATTATTCTTCATTTCAGATCAGGGAATGATATTCGCAATAACATTTATTGCATAATGGCTCGCCGTGGGCTCACATGTCCAACAATCTCCCACTAGCCCAAAGAGCTATTAATGGGCTAATCATTTAAACCCACACTCATGTGACAATCATAGGCTATTTAGAAATAGCTAGGTAAGCTGATCAGTCACTCTATTCCCAAAAGACTATGCCAAGTCCTTTTACGACACTTGCATATCTCTAGGTAACAGTGCTCGCATCCAATGCGTATGTTGCATCTTATGCAACCAATACTCAATTTTGATAAAGCAATTATAGTGTCCTTGACACTAATGCTCAACCAGTATTTCCATAATCCTTATGAGAATACCCTTATTCCGGGAGATCACTATCTCTCAAGGTATCCACAGTTAAGACCTTTTAGATCTCTATCTATAAAGTCTTAAGCTTTTGAAGATATGACTTTGATATCACTATCCCAAAAATCTTATCATCTATGAAGATTTTGTTATTACTGCAATCAAGTGTTTTCTCTTCATAATAGGATTAGTAACAGTTTACTACTCCCACTGCATGGAAGATATCTGGCTTTTGTACACATCTAGCATACACTTAGCTACTCGTAACTGATGCACAAGTGCAAGCAGTTCTAGCATTCACTTCCTCAACTCTTTAAGGTGCTATTCCTTTAGATAAGTCAGTACCAAATCTCAATGGAAGGAAGTTTTTCTTGGAATTTCCAAGAATGGAATATGTCCAAGGTGTACTACAAATGTGACAGTCCCAATACCCTCTTTTATTTGCTTCTGAACAACTTCAGAACTAAGATCTAAGAGGTATTCTTGAGATCATATCTCAAGGTATGGAATAGCCAGCCTATAAAACACTTATTATCATCCTTATATCATTTCAAATGATTAGGATATTATCTACATTTAGCATGATGAACACAATGTCACTCCCACTAAGCTTCACATGGTTCATCAAGATTCTATCTGAAATCATAACATTTATAATTTCATCAAATCTTATGTTCCATCTTCAAGAAGCTTATTTGAGTCCACAGATGGATTTCTTTAGCTTTCACACCTTACTTTTCCAAATCATGAAGCCCTGGGGCTACTTCATGTGAATATCCTCAGAGAGGTATTCTTTAGAGGAACGCAATCCTGACTTACATCTTGAAGATGCAACAGTCAAGTTGTGTAGCTAGGGTTAGCAATATTCTGATGATATCAAGCATGATTTCTGAAGAGCAAGTCTCATTGCAAGCAATGTCTTCTCTTCCGGTGTGTAGCTAATGGCTACGAACCATGCTTTGAAGGTCTCTACCTTCTCATCAGGTTCCCTCTCTCTTGAAGATCCATTTACACCTTAATGGGTCAAACCCTTATAGGTGGATCCTCAAGGGTCCATATACAACAATTGTATATAAAGTCTAATTTAGACTTTATTGCTAATATCCATCCTTCCATGTCATGATCCTTAGGAGCTTCGTCACATGAAGTCCGATCATTGTCAAGCTTAATCGACACATGGAATACATCCTCAAACTCATTTGAAGAGGTATTAATGTTTCATCTTTAATTATCCTTTTAGTTTCTGATTTCAGGAGCCTCATTGTCATCTCAAGATTAAATGAGTTCCTTCACTTCATTTTCATCTTGATTCTCAAGAGTCTCAATCCTCCAAGAATCACATTCTCAGAAATGAGATCTTTTAAGAATCTCAAGGTCATAAAGTAGGTATCCAATTCCATCATTTAATTTCCTAATGAAGTAGCATTCTCAAGTGCTAGATTCCAGCTTACTTGCATGGAATCTTATTAAGGATATATATATATATATATTGTAGTCTCTACTACACATATATACATGGAAACTAAGGGATAATTATGCTAAAATTCATCATCGATCAAATCATGTCAAACATGATCCAATTGTATCTCCCTACAAGTCTACTGAGTTTAGGTGTATTAGGAGGATTGAGATATAAATGATATTCATATCTCCATAAGGTATTCTTTGAATTTTATCTAATAGGTACTTGCTACCTTGGTTAGATCAAATTCATTTAATCTTCTTTCAAACTTTGGTTCTAAACCAAAATTGTGAAATCTTTGAACATTTCAAAGGTTCCTCAAGTGAAGAGAAGAAATCTCATATCATACATAATCATCAATAGATATCACATATCCATAATGTTTACTATGATATAGATGATCTACATACATCAATATGCATGAGATCTTGAATACTTCGACATCTAGCACCATTTACAGAGAAGGGTGTATTGAACATTTTACTTTGAATACAATATTCACAAGTATGTAAGATTTGAAATTTTAGACATTCTAAAATTCCATTTCTTACTAGTTTATTGATCATGTCAATAGACATATGTCCAAGACTCGATGCCAGATCATTATCAAATGATCTTCATCCTCCTATTGATCTTAAAAGGTTTGATTTTCGGTATTAGAAATCTTTATGAACCATTCATTAATTTTCTAATTTTGTGAAGTCCACTAGATGTTAGATTACTATCTGAAATATTTCCATCATAACTCTTTATGATAGTTCTATCTCAGAATTCATGTTTATTCCAACATTTAGAAACAAACAATGAGTGTACTCTACTATCTAGGTCATAGAGACATTCTCTAAGACTAAGGGCTCTCCCATTGAGAATATGAAGTCCATCTATCCAACAGAGATTGCTGCAACAATTACAACAATATCCATGTAGATGACTACTAGATCTTAAGATCAAATTTATAATCTTCTAATATATATATATATACACGCAACCAATTGTAAATGTCATTAGAAGATTTGTATACAATTGTTAGACTTTATCTTATGAAATAAGAAAGTCAGAGTCAATGATTATATGTAGATTATTCTGATGCTCTATCTGAGTCCTTTACTAAGGATTTTAGACAGATTTGATAGTCATACTATCAACACATCAACTTATTGCAGTATTGGCATTCATCCAACTCTTTGTATGTCACATGGAAGTCACAGAAGTACAATCAACTCTTTGACTTTCCCTCTTACTTGGGTCCGACCCATGCTTCCACTGCGCTCTCTTCATCTATAAACAACCATTGTTCAAGACAAAGAATCTCTTATGTTGAGTTCAAAAGATTTCAATACAAGAGCATTTCAACATTTATACATGCTTCATTAAATTCATTCAAAATGACTAATATGAAGCTTCATGAATGACTAGAGTATAGACAGTAGAATGATGACACTCATCATATCTACATACATCTTAACTCTTAGAGACTTAGGTTCAGGTAGGTATTCAAACATTTTTGAGTACATCATCTCTTTCGAGCTACCATTCTGCATAATGCAGAGAACCATGTCATTCATGATTAAATGTCTAGAGCACATATGTATGCCAGAACATCTTCTTAGATTTTATAAGGATTATTTAACAATTACGATCACCATCGACATGTCACTTCTAAAGTACACTCGATGAAAGATCAAGACTATAGAGACAAACTAACCTAAGGTGATGTCTTAGTGTCTTATTTAATTGTCATTCCTCATTATGTTGAGGAAACTTTCAGATTGCAACCACATACATTATGTGTCCAATTGCAAGTACAATATCTGGATCAAGAGTCCAATCCATCATATTTTACTGGTTATTATTGAGTATAATATTGAGTGGGTTTAATGAAGGATTATCTGAAATAAGAAATTTGCATAAGGGTATATAAATTATATATACATGTTTTACTTTGATTTAGGAATTTTTTATATCAAAGTTGTCTTGCCTTGTCAACACTGAAAGTTCATTCCCTTAATCACTTTCAATGTAAGAGATATTCTTACCATTATATCTCTAGCAAGATCTGGGATCTCCTTTCCTATCTTTGTCGCATCCCAATAATATGAGAACTTACGACTCCGATAAAAAGAAGCGGGAACTCATTCCGCCTTGCAAGTCCAACTTGCATTTCCAATTCGGTCTTTAACACCTGGGCCCACCACCCTAAGATGATGTTGACCCGTTCCTAATTGAACCAACCGTCAACATGATTAGAACTCGCTATGCGCAATCCAATATCACCCCAATAATATGAGGACTCGATATTGGGGTCACTACGCATACGATCTTACTCTTTCGAGAAGCAAAGAGCCTGATCCAGATGCGCTTGCATATAGGATCTGTCACTTCGGACAGGTGTCTCCTACATACAATCCCTGGCGACGGAACCCTTCGCCTTGACGGGAGACCATGGATGTCACTTATGTGATCCTCCACCTCATATTCAAATTTTATAATTAATTATCGTGAATCATATTCACATAATTAACTCTTCCAAGGGAATTACACATCTATTCATAATAGAGTGTTTATTGGACATAATTAATTTAGTCATATTAAATTAATCATTAATCCAATCATCAATCAATAAACTTGATTATTACTTGAATAGTAGGTATAATCTCAAAGTACGTACTATTCAAATTTTAATAATTAGAAAAAAATACACATTGACTTTCTCCGACATTATACAGTCCCTACCCGCTGTCATGGCCAGTACCGACGAGAGTGGGACGAACCACATACGTTGCAACCCGCGAACCCAATGCTCTCTGACTAGGCACCATATCCGCCTCGGGAAAGGAATATGCCAGATAGATCATCATGTACTTTGAGATATTCATCGGTTTTTCAACCGAAATTATACCATATAATATACATCAAAACAATTTTGATTATATTATAAGGAGATTTGCTAAACAAATCCCCAATCCTATTCAAGTAAGAGGGTTTTTCATGTAAAAGTTGTCCTACAACTATTGTAGGATAAGCTATGGTTTTTCATGAAATCAATGTTTGTTGATGAATCAATGATCAAGATCTAATATCTCATCATTGTGGTTTATGCAAATGTCATTCAATGAAATAATTATCTATTTAAATATTTCATAAATATTTATCACTAATTATTCCAGAAAATTAACAATTAATTTTCATCATGATAATTGAATGACTTATCACAAGATTCAAGATCAAAAAATGTTAATTTCCAGCAGTGACCCCCAATCACTAAAATTAACTTATCTTGATCAATTTAAATCCAAAAAATGGAAATTCAATTTCCAAAGATTGCCTATTTGATTTATTAAAGAACCCAAATGATAATTCACGCATTTCTAGGTGGATCAAAATCGTAATTATCTCATTAATCACGTTTAAATCCGCAGTTCCCGCAACAGTGAATATAGTCTAATTCAAAAAGCCATATCTTGAGCAAATGAAGTCCAACTTTCACAAACTCAAATCCTATGGTTTACTTAATGGGGAACAAAATCCAATTGAAAATTTTGTGTTTAAACATTTTAAACAGTACAGAAAAATTCAATTAGACAGAGGTGAGAAAATTGAAATGCAGTAAAAATTTCGCAACCCTTTCAAGAACCAAATCGTCTAAGGTCTATGGATCATATCCAAAACCTTATTCGACCTATGGCTCTGATAGCACTTGAAGGGTTATTGAGAATCCTTAAGCGCATCACAGAAGCGTGTCGACCGTATCATATAAAATCGGAGCAACTAGTCGTACTAGATGCTAGATGCGGCGGAAATTAAAATTTTAAATTAAAGATGAAACCACATGATCACGAGAACACTTCTCGGATCGTTTCATCAAACCACAAAGTATAAGGAATACATCTTGAAGCGTGGTTGTGATCACGAGATCTCAAAGTAGAGATCCTCCTGTCTCAAGTCCGACCCACGAAGAACGCACTTGCGGGCACGATGATGAATCGCGTCTTTCCCGCAATCTTTGACGAAGATCCAAGCGTCGAAGGCGAAAGCAAGATGCTCTCCTCTTCAATATGCAAAGTGGACGGCCACTTGGATATTAAGAGAGAGCCTAGTCGAGAATGAGAGAGAGAGAGAGTAGTCTTCTAAAACTCTAGATCATGTACCAAGGAAGGCTACCCTAGCCCTTCTTTTATATTAGTTTAGGATTCAATGGATCTCAATCCATTGGACACATGGATCCAACGGCCATACTTGGTCCATGCAAAATCAATGGCTATGATTGTTGTTGGTTAAAAATCAACAACATTAATTTAAATTAAAATATGTTGCAACATTATCAACATAATTTAATTTAACTAATTAATAGATAATGTGATAACAAAAAAAGGGAGTCAACCAACCACCCTTGATTATAGGGGGCATCCCCTATGAATAATTCATAGGTGACACCACCTATGAATTTGGTGGTTATTTTGCCTCCTTTTTATTTTATCTTATTATTCCTTAATTAATTTTGTAATAATAATTATCACAAAATTATTCACCAAATTAATTCCAAATTAATTTGTGAATATTTCAATCATGCCATTGAATATTATGTGAATCATATTCACAACCCAAACTAATTTGTAAATTTCATTTCTAATTAATTAATAAATGTGAATCCAATCCACATTATTAATTAACAAATGCTATTTACATAAATTCTCTCTCTTATATATATTATAAATCATATTTATAATACACATATATCATGGATAGTGTTATCCACATTCTCTTAATCCCTGATAATTAAATCCCATTTAATTATCTTAGATAATCATTCTCATAATGTGAATCATATTCATATTAAGCTTGATAATTAAATCTCATTTAATCATCAAGTCCTTCTTGCTTGGATATACACTTCATCAAATGAATTATTTTTGAACCCTTTCAAGAATAATGTGCTTTCTCCGCAGATACTTGGAGATAAGGACAAGGCGATTGTATTGTATTATTTCATGTATAGTGACTTGGATGTTGAGGTCTCATCTCAAATCCAGATCTTACGGACCTCCCACATATGCTTGATTAAATCAAGACCGCAAATCTAATCTTCTTGTTGAATATGAATCTCATTCAGACCAATGTCCAACACTTGGACTAAGATCAGATTGCTTCTCTACTGGAAGGAGTCATTAAAATCCAGACCTGTCTCATCACTCCCTCGGAATGGAAGTGTCATGGATATACAATCATGTATGATCACATCACCCTCAGGTTTCCCAATACCTGTACATCCTGCATACTGGAAGATCCATGGTCAACCCGAAGATCAAGATCTATTTTACATTGTCTTCTTCAGGGTTTGATCACTAAGTTTCTCATTTGATCATTGGGATTTGGTATCGATCATATACTTTCCAAAAGCATATATCATACCTAGGTCTTGATCATATACTTTCCAAAAGTATATATCAAACCTACAAATTCAGTCAAGCTTCCAAAGCAAGACGACCATGCACGGAATTTGATTCTTACCAATATCTCATGAGTGAGCTCATCTCTTCCGGTTCAGTAATGAACATGTATGATCCCTTTGAGAGATCATATTACTCATATGCGCCGGTGTATAGACCTTGGTTAGGTCATCAACCTATTGGTATTCCAAATGTACACACTCAGACATATAGTAACACATCTGTCTCCGATCAGAGGATGCATGCCTATGCTGTGACAACATTCCACATAGGACTTTAGGTTATCTCGGTCTCGTTAAGTCAACCCATTGACCTAACTAATATGACACCTCCGAATCTCTATTCCTATGCAGAGGACCTGCATCAAGAGGTCGGTCAGATATCAGCCTATGTGAGAAAGGATTCCCATCTCCTACTCAGGCTGGAGATCACATCTTAGCAATCATTTGATGGTGCTTGATGAGTCCTCAATCTAACTCTTTAGATATTCATCCAAGCACCAGCCTCTATGATTCAATAATTGAATCAACAGCTGTATGATCATTAAGACAGCCATGGTACATAACCCTAATTGTACTAAGGGACCTATTATGCAAATTAATTATTCTTCATTTCATATCAGGGAATGATATTCGCAATAACATTTATTGCATAATGACTCGACGTGGGCTCACATGTCCAACAATTGGAATAGGTTTTATCTAAAGGAAATACTGTATAAACATGGTTTATTTTACTTAATGATGCACTCATTAAGAAACATGATGATTTTGTAGAGTACATGTATCTCCATTGTCGTGTTTATTGCAATTGAATTTGATGCGCCCATGTTTAGCTTGAGAACCAAAGGGCAGAGCCAAAAAATTGTATAGGTAGTGCTAGTAGGAGACGGATCTCTGATTAAAGTAATGCTATATTATCATTGAAAATAAATGAATAATTTTGTAAAAGATTATATCATATAAGGAGAATAATTGTCAGCTCTTGATTTATTGAAATAAGAAACTATTACCCTTTTGGTCAGAAACAAACCTCGATTCATTCAATACAATACTAATAATTAATATAGTAAAGTAATCTAATCTTGTAGTTTGTTAAAAATTTGCGTAATATATATCCATGTTCAAATCAATAGAAAAAAAATCAAAATTGTATTCATATCCTCGAAAATTGAGAAGTGCAATATATTTATATCCATAACAAAAATAAAGTCGTATCCATATTTATATCATAATGTTTTCTTGAATTTCAAGTATAAAAAATATTTTTGCAATGAATAATCTCATTACCGTGTAATTAATAATGGATTATAAGCTCTCATAAAACGTAGAATATTATATGCAATTTAATGGATTTTCTCTCGACAAGATTCTTCTTTTAGAATTAGTCAATTACAAAGGTAGATGGCATTATTTGTTAACTCTAAACCTGGTCTATTGACATAACAAGCTAGATAAATAATCGTCGTGACGACATGCTCTCAAATAAGCAACAATTAACCCAATGATATATGATAGACAAATCAATGTAAAGTGTGAGTTAAAATTTATTTCATTTAACACTACAAAATATGTGTAAAGTATGTAGAGTATTAAACTATAGAGAGCAAATGGTAGGGTAGTTAATTATTAAAACTATTTCTAATTAATGATCATTATTTTGTTTTTTTTCTTATTTTTATGTGGGTTTTTAATTTTATTTAAATTTTATAGATTTTTAATAGTTTTTTTAATATCTACTTTCTAATTTTATATTTTTTAAATTTTTAAAAATTTGTATTCTTTTCTATTTTTATAACATGATACCTAATTATATAAATATATAAATATTATATTTATTAATAGTTATATAGTGTATAAAGTAAATAAAATATATATTTATAAATAAGTTCAAATATATAAAATAAAATGATTTTTATTTTTAATTTTTTCTTTATTTTTAGCAATTTTGTATATTTTTAATAATTTTTATATATTTTAATAATGAAATATATAAAATAGTGAACAAATTAAATATCCGAGATTATTTTGAGTTTAATAAAGATATGCATGTCTAAAATTAACTCAAAACTATTTTTAATATATAATATATAATATATAATATATGAAATCTAGAATTAGAAAGATATATTAAAATTTAAATTTTTTGATTTTTTTGCAGAATTTTATAAGATATTTAGGTTTTCGTGATTTTTAATTTTTAATTTATATTTTTTTTATCATTTTTAGATATGTGGTAGAATATATATACATTTTTTGAATGTGGAGAAGGTTCATATTATGATTTTTTATGCTAAATAGGATGGAGATACATGTTTTTTGGATTTTTAGAGAACATGAAACTATGTTAAGATACAAAAATAAAATTATGTGAGATTAAGCATGGTATCATGCACTTAGCATACTTTACGGCAATTGTTAGAGCAATAAAAATATTTATAATGACAACTATACACAATAAAAATGCTAAAGATACAAGGACCTATTTGTTATTAATAAAAGCTAAGCATTCTTTTAGTAATAGGTCAAGAAACTACAAGGGAACTCATGCAAATATTACAATGCCTCACATGTAGAAACACATGAGGTGGAATCGGTGACAACTATGCAACCACAGTCAAGCGACGCCAGTACTCTCTCCAGTGAGATCCATTGGCTTCTTGGCCAACATCACAGCCGCATCCACGCGCTGCTCGAGCTCATCGCTCGCCGGCGATTCGAGCGAAGACTGCTTCTTGTGAGCACATCATAGGTGACCGATTCCATCATAGGTAATTTTTTTGTCATTCGCATCGTTTTTATTTTCTCGTTTTTTTAACATCACATTACCACTCCTTTATCACCTTCATTTGTTCATCATTTTTATCACATCATATCATTGACCTCCACCATACCATCTTCATCATATTACTACCATCATCTCCCCTTCATCCTTATTTTTATTTTAATTCATATCTAAAAAACTAAAAAAAGAAAAAAAGAAAATTAAAATTTAAAAATTAAAATTACAACAGCCAAAAAAATAAAAAAAAAAGCAGCTGGAGAAGCACCACCGCCCCCAGCCTCCACCGTCGATGGTGCTGCCCGTTGGTCGCGCCTCCACCTGTGACAGCCCACCTGCACCAGCCCGGACGCTCCCCCATTGTGCCGCCCCGACCCCTTCTCCTCCACCGCGCTTGCACGCGGACCTCCTCATTCGCATGTGTCACTCCAAGTTGAGCCACCGCCATGCCCCCCGTCCTCGCCGCCTCCCCACGCCACCACGTACGCCTCGCGACCGCAGCTGTGGCCCCACGCCCTCCGCCGCGAGCCTCCGCGTGGGTCGTGCCGACTCCCCGTATCCTACGCCCTAGCCGTAGGAGGAAGAAGGTCTTCAATTCCATTTTTTACTATTTTTATTATAAATATTGCAAACATTATCCTATTTGTTTCAATATTTGCATAGTCGTCCATGTACATAGTTTGTTACCAACTTTTATTTTCTGGATTTGCACGGACACCCCTATGTTTGCTTATTATTTTGGACCTCAATTTTTCATTATTTTATTTAATGAAAAATAGCATGATGTTGAGCAACTAATTTTATTCTATATTCAAATTTATTTGGATTTTTGTGTTCTCTGGGTAATTTATTAAAACTGTTTTACCAGAAAATTGTGTATTTTACCCAATTTGGTCCCTTAAATTCATATTTCACTTATGGTTTCTCTAAAAATTCCACAAAAATCAAGAATGATGCCTTAAAGTGTGCTTTAATTAGTGTTCAAATTTCATCTTAAATGGAGTTCTTAATGCCTTAAATAATTTTTATAGTGATTTTGGTATCTGATTTTTAATTAAATCCATAAGCATTATTTTCGCGAAATTTCAACTCTCCCGGATTGCTTATATAAATATATTTTTGAGATAATTCGCATTCTGGCTAATTCATTAATGGATTTATTAGGAATTAATTACTTACAGCTACTCTGTTTCCATTAAAAATCCATAAAATTTCATATTTTATCTAAAAAATCCAAAAAATACGGTAACATCCTTGCATCATGTTTTATTTCTAGTAAATTTTTCATATTTTTACATTCTTTTTGTGTAAAAAATTACGATAAAAACCCATAAAAAGTGTGTATTTATTATCGTTTCATTTTAACCCCTAAAATTCCAAAAGAATGCGTTTTGTATTCATCATTGGAATAGGGTTTTAGGGAAAATACAATTTGGCTAAATCTGATTAATTTCACATTAAAACTAATTTGACCTAGTTTTGTGTTTTCTTATTGTCTTAATTCATCCGCATTTGCATTTTCAATTGTTTTTGCATAAAAAATACAAAAAATCGCTTTGGAGAACCTAGAGCTATTTTTTTCTGAATTAATCCAAAGTTGTTCCTTTGCCTCCCTGTGTTCGACCTGGGTCTTGTTCGGGATATAAATTAAAGCTGAGGTATTCTTCAGGAGATCCTTCTCTCGGTTCTAAAAGTACCCGTACTACAACCAATGCGAATTATTTATTTTATTTAGCAAGCCGATTACACATGAAGGGTTTCGATGACGCAACAAAGAAAGTGCACCCTCTTTCTTTTATCCCCTGCTTTGAAAAGGCTCTAGCCACCATGCATAGACAGGTGCATTCATATGTGGAGGATATAACATAATCGAATGGGTTTCTAACGGAAATGTTGGTTAAGATAGTGGTTTTTTTGTGTCAAAAAGGAGAGGAAAAGAGGATTTGAGAAGATAAGGGAGGAGGATGATGAAAATAGAAGAAGGAAATGAGAGGAAGAGGGAAATCTATTGATCTTCTTAGAGAACTGGTGGATAATGTCACCTATGCGTGAAGTTGAAACTATGGGTTATTGCCTCTACTCACGATAGAGGAGGAGGATGAGTTCTCACTAAAAGGCAGAGCAGTGGTGCAAATGTAAGTCTACACACTGAATCGATGACCTGATCACCCTATACCTTGCCAAACTGAGATGGCCCTCCCCTCATCTATCAACCAAAATGGAACCTCTCATAGCTCACTAACGAGAAGGTAAATGGCCAAAGATGGGGAGTATAGGGTTTAGGTCCCTATTTGTAGACAAAGGAGAGAGGATACTCGAATGGAGGAGAGGTCGATGCTGATGTGGCTTCAAACTGGTCAGCTCAACTACTAGATAGTTGAGTGTTTATTGGTTGGGTTATGCGGAGGAAGAAGATTGTGATAAAAGAATATGATGAAAGAGGAAGAAGGAGGAGGGTGTTGACCAAGAGTCAACATCCCTGGAGAAACCAACAACGTGGTGACATGTGGAGGTCAAAGGAAAATGCATTAAAAGACAAACAATAATAACAAGCTTATGTAATTACAGTATAAATAAATTATAAATAATCAATAATAAGAAATTATACAATATTTATAAGCTAATAGTGTATTTTATAAGAAATTTAAATAATCAAATAATATAAGTTATTTGGTTAAACTAATTAAATAGCATAATTTATAAGTATTAATTATCTAAATAAAATAATATATTTTTTGAAATGATTATTTTACAAATAAGTTATATTTTTTATTTTATAATTTAATATATAATTTAAGAATTATGGACATAATTTTACTTTATTTTTATAACATTATGTAAATATATAAAGAAATACTAATAAGTGGATTATGATAAACATTCATCTATATACATGTATATATATATTTGTACATTATCTTTTAGTATATTTTATCTATTTTAAATACATTTTAATAAATTAAATATATATTAATTATAATTTATATTAATAATTATAGGTATAAATAAATAACTATATGTACAATATATGAACATCATAAAATATGGGTAAAATATCTAAGATACAATTATAAACATATATAAAGAATAAAATAACTAGTATGTGACAAACAATTGTGCATGTAATAATGGTATCCCAAAAAGTTGAATTTCAAATCTTAACACCGATTTTTATAAAATCACATCATTTTAAAGATAATTTTATTCCGAGTGTAATGAAATTGAGATTGGTTCAATCTGTGTTTGTACGGAGAATATATGAATATTTGAGTGTTGACTTTAAGACTTTTCTTCTTTTTGTACATGGTAAGGTAGGATATATTTTTATAATTTAGTATACATTTATATAAACATATTTTATGTAGAAAATAATTTAATTTGATCTGTTCTTAATAACAAATGAAATAGTAACGTACAATGTGAATTTGGTACAGGTGTACAATAATAATCTAGATTTTATGAAATTTTTACAAGTTATGGACCATATCTCTCTCTAGTTTATTTTCTTATCGATCAGGTTAACATTAACTTAATATCGATGTTTAGGATCACTCTGTACATATTTAAATGATTCTTTACTCTATACATATTTAAATGATTTTTTCATTTTTATTTGGTGTAAATAAGTGTTAGTTATACATTATTAGCAATTGTGTTAGTATGATAAAAAGTGCACATTAATGAATATTTCATATATTTGACTTAGAATTTTATTTAAAATGAAACTAATTTTTTTCAAAAACTATAAAAAATTAATATAGATAAACCCACGAAAATAAGAAAATTATTCAAATATAAAAAATTGTTATTTTTTGTTTTTCCTATTTTATAATAATTATGCCTATCCTCAAGTTTGCTCTTAGTGGTTCGACTACTACACTTGCTTGCTACATACATTTATTTGCAGGGTGTAATAAATTTCACCTCGCATTCTTCATTGTCTAAAATATATCATGGGTTGATTGTTTGTATGTTTGCATTGGTTGAGTTTCGAGTACCGTAAGACTGGCCACTACATTGATTGTGTCTTTTCCTAATTTTAGAAAGATCCTACTTCATTGAAAGGCCCTATGTATATGTATAGGTGTAGGTCTATGTATGTATGTGTATGCATGTATGTGTGTGCATTAAACACATATTATAGTCCAAACCCCTATAGTTCTTATTACCATATCATTGGTGTACCTTTCATACCTTAGCCAATCCCACTAAGAGAAGCTTTCCTTTACTTCGACAGTCATACCTCATCGACAAAAGCAGGGGAGGGTGGTCATGAGTTTGTTCCAACTACCTTTTGTATCTTGAAAAAGTATTTTCCAACCTAATAGAGACAACCACCCAAGACATATAAGCGACCCATATTACCTTATGATTATGAGTCTATATTGAACTGTGTAACTGATATGTAGCTCCTCTCAGTTGAAGCAGTAAAGAGACATTATTCTCCAACATGGTATATCCTCCATACAGACTTAAAACTGACCAAAATCACCTTTATTATTCATAAAATTTAATTATCTATTTAATGAAGGTGTTTCATCTAACTTGGAGTTGAGATGTAAAAGTTGGCTTTGAGGTCCCTATTATACTGTACACTTGTATATAATATTTATTATATTATTCTTTTATTTTTAGCTTCTTTATATTTTTATATACATGTAAATATTATTTGAGATACAAGTGAATAAAAAACATAGAACAAAAACATTAAAAATACATTAAAATAAATAAAGTATTAAAATATATAAATAAACTATACATATATAATACATGCACATATTTATGTAATTTTATAAATAAAATAAGAAAATAAAATGAAATATATGAAAATGTAATTAAATAAGTTATAAATATATAAAATATGTAAATATAATAATAAATTATTAATTACAAAACAAAAATAAAAGATATTAAATACATCTATATTTACCTATGTATATACATGTGAATATGAACACATAATAAAATACATTGTAAAAATAAATAAAATGCCATACAAATAATAAACAAAAATAAAAAATATTTTTTATGTTTTGATTTAAAACTAATAAAATAATTTTTAATATTTCAAAACCATCTAATAAGGGACTAATTCCTGTCTTTTCCTGGTTGGTCCACGTTGACCAACCATGAGGCTTGGACTATTAAGGTATTAACCCAGCAGATCAATTGTCCTTACATCCGCTCATCTTCTATCAAAAAGCATGTAACCCTCTATTTCTCCATTTTTGGTCGTCCTCCATGTCATCTTCCTCCTCGAATGACCCCCACTCTGCATACCCATCATCCCTCTACCTCGCCTAACTCGTAGTTTTCACCTACCACCTCCTCCTTGCTCACCATCGATCCTTGAAGCTCCCTTCATCTCTGTATATAAATAACTCTCAATTCCCTCATTTTGGCTATTGATCCCTCTTCCATATCTGTAACCCCAAAAGGACCCATCTAGGTTGAGTTCTTGGTGACGGTTTGGACTCCCTAGCCTCATCGGTGAGGATAAGGGTGCGGAGGTGGCGATCCAGCTCACTGGAGTATCTCCGATGAACATCATGTTCCTTGACTTCCAGGTCAGGTAGATGCCAGTTTTAGATTATTTTCATTACATTCCCTTCCTGTAATGTAGGGTAATTTTTAATTTCAGTAATTAAGTTATTAGTTAGTCTAATTTTTATATTCTTCATTGGCTAGAGCATTAGGCTCTAGCTCAAATTCATTATGCTCCGATCATGCTCGATCCGCCTCTTCACCTCACATTCATTCCTCTCTATCTTCTCAACTTTTCGTCAATCATCTCACCCCTGATCTTGCACAGAGTGGGGAGATCAGAGCTCCCTCTGCCACCTTCCATTAGAGCTCATCCACCCCCTCATTCCCACCTATATCCAGCTTCAAGAAATGATTGATCGTGACCCTCTCATCTCCCTCTTTCTTTTTATGCAGATACAGGAGCGTGGTAGCACCTAGAGTGGGGTTCAGAATCTCAGATAAGACTTCTAGATTTCCCTGTGCTCCAAGACCCTCCCGACGGGGCCCAGACCCATCTGAAGCTATCTGCAAGCACAACAGACCACCACGAAGCTAGTGATCCCATTGGTGAGGCGATTGGAGACCGGAGCAAGAAGAATCGATGGATCAAAGTTCACCCAAGCCAAGTTCTTGAGGTCTTCTTTGAGACACCTCAAGAGCCGTCAGATCAAGCGTTAGGCCCCCAGATCTAATCTGGGTCATAGACTAAAAGGCGAAGCAGTACACCTCGTGATTAGTTTAAAGCTACCAAATGGAGCACGCCCAGCCACAGGGTAATGCAGCTTTTGAGGTAAACATCGAAGCCACCCCGACCTCTTTTTGTATTTTACAGTAGGTCTTGTAGATATTAATTCTAGTTTAAAACCTTTGTAAAAATTGATGTAGACCCCCTTCTTTTTGTAATTTACAATCATGTCCTATGCCAAGTCACCTCACATGCCCGGACGCGTGAGGGACCTGGATAATTTGTGCATTATCCCTCCCTACTGTTGTTATTTATGTTTAGTATTTAAGTTTGTAAGTTAAGAGTAACAATTTTGGGTTATTTGCATACAGACCCTCATAGTTATATTTTATTATAAAAGACCCCTACTAGCATGTTTATTTTATTTTGTGTGTTTCTATTTTTCTTAAATAGTTCATGTTCCTTAAAAATCATGGAAAATTTTTTTAGATGCTTGATTTTGTGTGTTATTTGTTCATATTTATTTTAAGTATTTATTATATTTTTTTCATTTACTAAAAATCATTTAGGGGCTAAATATTCCCTGTTTAGTTATGAAATACAAAAATTATAAAATAAACCTTAGAATTCCAAAAAAATAGATAATATATACTACTTCATAATATAACTCCAGATCAAAAATTTAAAAATATAACATAAAATTCTTAAAAATTACAAAACTCTAAAATCCTTATAAAAATCAGCACAAATTCCTAAACACTAAAAAATAGTTTTCTATTTCTTTTTTAGTTATACTATATTATATTAGATATATTTAAATTAGTTTTGAAAAAATTTGGACTTATTATCTATTTTTAATTCTCAAAATCATCCGCTCTATTTATATAACTCCCTCTTTTATATATTTAAATACCTTAAAAACACACAAAAAATTAACAAAAATTATATAAAAATAAAAAAAATAGATAAAATATTAAAAATAAAAAATATTTTATTTTGTAAATTTTGAATATATAGATATATTTAAAAGAGGATTGGGAGTATGCACCCAGGTGCATGTAATTCTACATGCACCCGGGCCTATAACTCCCAATTTTTTTTTACTTTTCCGAAAAATACCGCCATGTATATTCATCTATATATCCCTCATGTATGTCATTCCAATTTCGTCAGAAACAGAGACCGCTACGTCCTCCATCCAGAACAGGTCGATTACATCAATTCTAAGATCGTTAAAATAATATGTTCTAGATGGAGGATGTAGGGGTCTCTATTTCTAATGAAATTTGAGTGACATATAGGAGGAATATATAGATGAATATACATGGCGGTATTTTTCGAAAAAGTAAAAAAATGGGAGTTATAGGCCGGGGTGCATGTAGAATTACATGCACCTGGGTGCATACTCCCTATCCTCTATTTAAAATTATAGAAGCTATATATATATATATTATATTTCTTGTATACTGATTAATATTTTTACTAATTATATATAATAATAATATATTTAAGACATTAAAAAAAGATTGTTCCCATATACATTTCCCTATACTTTTATTTATTTATTATATAACATTATATATTATTTATAATATCTATATTATTATTACTATATATTATGGGAAAATTGGGGCTGCCCCCTAATAGGGGTAGCCAACATGGTTGTCCCCACCCTATTTTTCGTAAATTTTTTTTATTTTTTGGGAAAATATCACCATGTATATTCATCCCGATATCCCTCCTATATGTCATTCGAATTTCGTCAGAAACAGAGACTCCTACAACCTCCATCAAAATGTCATTTTTTTAACGATCACAGGATTTTTTAAATCGACCCTATCTGGATGGAGGCCGTAGAAGTCTCTGTTTCTGACGAAATTCGAATGGCATATAGGAGGGATATATGGACGAATATACATGACAATATTTTTCAAAATAAATAAAAAATTGCTCAAAAATGGGGCGGGGCAGCCCCATCAACCCCATATATTATACCTTAAAAACAACAAAACTAAAAAATCGTAAAATAAAAAAGAAAACATTTTTAAACATTAAAAAATAAAAAATAATATAAAACCAATTAAAATTCATAAAAAATTAAATATAATTTAAAATCTAAAAATGAAAAAGCTAAAAACGTACAAGAGTAATTATTATTTATTTATATAAATAGAAAATAATTATACCTATCCACGTTTGCTCTCAGTGGTTCGAACCCTACCACTTATCATGCATATCATTTGTATGATATAATAAATTTCACTCCGCATTTTATACATTGTTTTATTCATATTATGGGTTGGTTGTTGTCCTAGTTGGTTGTTTGAGTATTGAAAGCCGAGAGATGCACCGATACATGGATTGTCGGATCTGAATTGTCAGACACCGTAGGCCCTCCAAGACTGGATGCTAGATACCTCATAAATCTGATTAAACAATTACCACCGAGATACTTTGTTGTTGATATCATATACTTCTAAAATTAGGTGGTAAGTTGAAGACATAGTTTATTTCTTTCTTGTGGGGTGAAACTAGTTAACTCTAATAGAACTTCAAACTGAAACGCATCTATAGTAAAAGCAATTTATGGGAGTCGAATGATGTCTTTTTTTTATGTTTGAGTATTATCATCAATAACATTACTTTGAGTATTGTATTAAGAGGTATAAAGCACCAATTATGATGCTTCGTTTGAGATTGGAAATAATAATTTAAAGTGATGGTGAGTATGAGAGATGAGCTTTAGTACTACATTTCTTGATTTAAAACTTTGATGAACACATATATGAGTTTTACGTTGTGAGCTTTTATAAGAAAGCCAAAAGATACTAGAGGAAGCACTGGCATGTGCACACGCTTCTGCGTCGACTTCAACTTTGGTCAGGTTTGGAAAGTCGTTTCATATTTTGATTTTTTCCCTGCGGATTAGCATGTATTTTTTAGATAAGTTAACATATATTTCTTAATTTAGTTCTCCAAATGTTTGAATTCTAGATGTAATATTGGAATGCCATATGTTTGTAAGATTAATTGCTTTCGTCATAGTTTGATTAAATGCGAGTTAATATCATTATTGCTAATCTAGTGTACTACAACTGCTTCTCTTGTGTCATAGCCTCACTGTCACATATATAAGATAGCATCTCAAATTATTGTTTTGGACGAGCACCTCTTTTTGGTCCAACGTGGATGCTCGGAGAAAACTACAAACTTTGAAAGCTCCGACATTTTTGAAGATATGCACTTAGGAGACTTGTCCAAAGATGTTCACATGTGTTCTTTGATTGAGTGCGGTGGCGATAAGCGTAGACCTTGTTCACCGAATGTCAATTCGGTCTACCCATTGAATATTCCATCCGAATCCATCTCATTTAAGAATTTGAACTCCATGCCATTTACTTTTGGAGAGGATTGGATTTTTAATTTACTACACGTGCATGTACGGGTATGAGTTTGGGATTTACCTTGCGGGTACCTGAATCCCATCCTAAATCAGAATAAAAAAATGTAAATATACATATATGTGTTGCATTTTTAGTCTCAAATCCTTTATATCTAATAGAGCAATAGGTGTCAAATTACATATATGAAAATCCAATACAATTTTTTCTTCTCCATCCATCCATTCATATTTAACTACTTTTTGTATATTCAATAACTAAAATTATCAACCAAAAAAAGTTAAACACCTAATATTTATAAACATTTAATATTTCCTACACATTGCACATCTTTGTGCATCACCATATTACATGATCTCCCTCTATTAAATTTATATGTGAAAAATCTTGTGTGCATTTATAGATAGCTTAAAATTATTTCTATATGTCGAATATGTGGGTACCCATTGGATGCACAAGTATCTGCCAGTTAAATGAATACCTGCTAGAACTTACCTGTTTAAAAAATGAGCAGGTGTGAATACGGATTTTATAAATGGGCACATTTGATAATATCGATACCCATCTAAACCCGACCTGCTAGATAACAACACCAATAGGGTAACCACATAACAAAAGGACTTGTCACGAAGTGATAAAGAAGGCAAAGAATAATAACAAAAACTATCGCACACCATTTATAACGCCATATTATGTTCACGAAAAGCCCTGTCATAACAGGGCATGGAATTTGCCCTCTTCTTGGAGTTGGTTGTTGAAGCATTGATGCAACACCCAAACAAAAGATAAGGTCAACCAATGTAAACAAAATGTTAGAATAGAAAGGTTTAAGCCTCAAAAAATTCTCTATTAACACCTAATCATAAGGAGGGAAAAAAGAAAGTGTCCGACCCAACATTGACATGGACCTCTACAGGGATCCTCCTGCAAAAGGCAATTTGCAGGGACTCCGATGCAAAAATCCATATATAACAGCCATTGCACCTCCGATCCCTCTCATACCCCCACCCATCCTCCAGAAAACCGTCGAGCCTCCCCCTCCCTGCGAGCACCACTCCGTTCACCACCTATGGCTCAGCCCAACCTTGAGGGCTTCGGCGTCCCCTTCTTCAAGACATGGGGCCGTCGGCGCCAACTTAGCGGCGTCAGCCCCCACAAGGAACGTGCCGCCTCAGCCACGGCCGCCCACAGGGATGCGGGTCGTGATTTCGATGTGCGGAAGCCCTCGCCGCCTCTCCAAGACGGCTTCGAGCGCATAAGGATGAAGCTCATGTCTAACCTCCGCGACGCTGCTGACAAGTTGAACCTTGTGATACCCCAACAACCCGAGGAGACCGACGGAGACGGCGACGCTAACATTAAGGCGGGATTTCGCCCCCCCGCTTTGGCTAAGGGGCTTCCGCAGCGACAGCGCCGCAACAACCCTCCTTGTCGCGACCCCTCCCCTTCTGTGCCCCCGTCAACGACGACATATACGAGACCCTTGCGGCTGAGATCGGCGGCGCGTGCGGAGAAGGAGCAGCGGCGTGGGCGGAGGTTCTCAGTGTGTCTCTCGCGGGAGGAGATTGACGAGGATTTCTACGCGTTCACAGGCCGGCGGGCCTCCGGCAGGCCGAAGCGACGGCCTCGCGTTGTGCGCAAAAACCTCGACGTAATCGGGCCCAACTGTTCTATGTTTTGACACCCAATTTCTGATGCTTTGTGGTTTTTGATTCGGTTGGTGGTTCCGTCGTGTTGCAGTTGCTGTTCCCAGGATTGGGTCTCTCGGAGATCACGGCGGGGTGCTACGAGGTGACGGCGCCGTGCGTACAAAGAGGCGGAGCGTGAACTCTCCACCGTCACCGTTGAGATGTGAGTGTCCTTGAACTGCTTATTGGTGGAGTCGTGGGCAGGTGGGGCGCCCGGTTTGGGTGGTTGCTCTTCAAGTTTGGGGAAGGAGCTCGGGGGTTCGTAGCAAGATGGAAACGGAGGTTCTTTTTGTAAATAGATAAATATCTGGGCTCTATTGCAAATTACCTCTTGCCGATTTCATAACGCGTCTTGTCTTTACCAACCTCATTTGATTGGCATTAGTTATAGCATATTTTTGGTGAAGTTGAGGTACATCCTGGAATTGGATAGCAAATGAATGTTATGGCATATGCGCCAGATAATATTAATATTTTCTAACGCTCACGTGCACGATAAAATGGTCAAACCTAATTCTTGTTCAATTACTTTTGTACTTATACCCCCAATGGATTTATTCAATTAGATAGGAATGACAACAAATCTTGAGCCTCTATGAAATTCTTAGGCTGTACGCATATCCTTTTGTTAATTCTGGTTTATAATCAACGCGAAGTGCATGTAATCGTGACTATCGCGGTTTAGTTCAGATGTACAAATATCTGAACTAAATATTGATGTTTAGTTGAGATATTTCGAGAAAGAAGTAGCGGTAAAGTATGAAGTTGACATCGAGAGCGATAAGTTCATGCTCTGCAGCCAACAGATCGCTGTAGAAGATGGAATATCACATCAGAAGAAGGGGGAATGAGGGAGAGATGGAAGAGGGATCAATTAGAACATGTGGATTATAAATACTATGGATTTCAAAATCGATTTCTTGGAATTGTTGCGTTTGAGATTTAGTCCTATATAATTGATAAAAAAATTAAGGACGTTATATGGTGAGTTTACTAAGTTGCAATCTGAGATGTGTTGGAAAACTGAGATCAAATGGTTAAAAACACACACACGTGTGCTCCTCAACTAGGATGTGGGCTGGCATGCTTTGTAGGATATTTTGCAACTGTGCACTTGAGAAGGCAAGTATCCAATAATCACGTTTAGAAATATGACATATAAAATATAATTTAAGATTAGATTGATGAATTAAATATTGATTAAGTTGTGGTCCTCAGGATATGTGATATAGTGTGATATAAACATGTAACGACTTCCCTAATTCATGTTACATTTTCTCCAATATATTTCTTCATCGCTCCACTATAATGACTCTCATGCAACTACCTCTACTAGTTGAACTCCTCCCCATTCCCATTGATGAATCTATGATTCTTTGTCATTATTTGTAATTTAGATTTACATTTAATTTTCGACCAATGAATATGATTCTTATTAATCAATGGTGTACTTTTTAAGTGTTAAAATTATTTAAATTAAAAATAGATAATTAGTTGGAGCACAATTATCAAGTATTTTTAAAAGGGAAAGAAAATCCATACCATATTTGAAGCAGACGTCCATGGTATCAAACTTGTTTAAGTAGAACTCTTCGTATATCTATATAAATCTTCAACAACAAACAAATTTTGGATTTATGCACTCTGCACATAGCTTGACTTGCATGTGGTTGTGAAGGTGGTTCATTTGAGTAGTGCATTTTCATCCTTGTCTAGTGGCACAGATGTCTAAAGACGTGAGTTGTGGGTTTGAAATAAAGATTCGGATGAGGAATGGTCTGTTGGCATAATTTTTCTAAAACACCCAAAACATAGGCAGTAAAAAAATTATATATCCGTTAAGGCACAAAATATCAATGGAATGCAAGATAAAGTACATCAAAAGAAGCCAATGCTCACAGTATATTTTTAACCACAATGGTCCGAGCTTCAAATAGCATGCACATCTTGATGGAGACTTGGTTAAATGTCCAAGCTTTACATGAGTCATTACTATACTGGTCACATTCCACATCTTTTCTCATTCTTTTTAACCTTATCCCTCTTACTTGTTGTGAACTAGCACATACCTGAAATCGGAAGTGAATACCCTCCCTCCTCGAGGATCAAAATAGCTAGATGAGGGAGCCATGTGAGTGTTATTACTGGAGTGGTCGGCTTCTTTGCCTCCTTAAGCAGGAAGAGCCAACAACCTTCACACATAGTACAATTTGACTTCAAGGTTGGGGAGTTTGCATGATGGAGACTTGGATCTGAGCTGGCTCTTGAGATTGAATATGAAGCAAGGATTGCTGGAACTTAAGGGGTTGTTGAGACTAAAATCCTAACCCTAACTGAGTTATGAAACATTAGTAATCCAAAGGTGTGACCATATTTTATCCTTAATCATTTTAAAATGATTTGTTTTAGGAAAACAAATCCATTCTAAGTTCTTTCTTATTGTTTGAATAAATGTTTTCTAAGGGACTAACAATGTTTAGGTATAGAGGGTGACTAAGCTGGGATTCATCTACCTTATTCTTGTATTTTATGCTAAAATCCCTATTAAATAAATGTAAATATCAAATAAAATCTCACTTTGTAAATACATGCTTCGTTAATAAAGATATGAAACAAACATTCAAAAATACCATAAAAAGAATAAAAACAAAGTAAAGAAAAGAGAAAACAATAAGGTTGTAAATATGTATATATGTATATACTTAGACCCTAACCCAGGATGCAGGTCAGTAATACCTTAGTTGACTAATGAATAAGTAGAGAGAGATAAGGATAAATTTTAAAAATCATAAAAATAACTAATTTTATACATAAAATAAAAAATTCCTCCTTATTTCTATAATGTATAAATTTCTCTTATTTATTCATATTACATGTGTAAATATTTTCCCAAACTTTTTTTACCTATTTTTGTATAATAACCAATTGTATTTATATAAAGTCTGCAAAAAATAATCATGCTAAAATTAGGAGAGAAAACCATCACCAAAAAAGTTGTAAATTAGAGCTTCTAAACCTCATATATTGGCCATATGACCCTCAAATTTTGCAAACTTGCTTTTAAAGTTTAAATTATAAAATTATCTATCAAAAGAAAGTAGTTTAACCAAAAATGGATTTAATATACAAAAAGTAGGTTTTGGGACAATGTTGGTACATATGTACCAAAATTTTTATTTATTTCTATTTATCTCTTTGGATTTATTTTGCATTTCACATTTTATAAATGTTACATTCATAACATATATTGTAAATAAAATAATATCAAAAATCTATAAAAAATAATGTAAATAAATACAAAATCCCTAATTATAGGTATAATGGTAGTATATTGTATCTATACCTATTTATTTAAAACCATAAATAATAAATTAAAATAGAAATATATTTAAAATCCTTACATTATATATTAAATTAATAAAATAAAAAATACTAAGTTATATATAAAGAAATTAAGTAAAACTATGTTTTATTTATATAGTTATAATATTATAATAACTTGTAGTGTTTAACTAATTTAATTATCTTAATAATATTATTTAATTTACTAAAATTCATAATAAAATTATTCATTAATTTATTTATATTCCTTATTTTAATCATTTTTAAATTTAAGTTAAGTTTTTATTTATTACTTAATTTATAAGCTATTTATACTAATGTATATAAGTATGATGTCTTTTAGTGTGCCTATGTGGCACACTCTTATTGGTCTCCTCTTGTTTGACCATTCAAACACCTTCAACCTCCATCCTTCGTCCTCCTTCCTCTTTCATTTTTCTTATTTCTTTTCACTGCTAGTGATGGGAGCCCGTAGCGAACCATTTCTACAATAAAATATTATTGTAATCTTTTATATATATATTCAATAAAGGTTTTTGGTTTATTTAAATCCTTATCTGAGATAAAATGAATGAATGCACTATAAGTCCCCTCTGCACAATTAGTGTTATGTACCATGGACATCTTAATGATCATATAGTTGTTGATTCAAATATTGAATCATAGAGGATGGTGCTTGATGATACCAAATGAGTTAGATTGAGGGCTCATCACGTGACATCAAATGATTATTAGAAAAGGGTCTCCAGCCTGGGAAGAAGATGGAAATTATTCTCTAAATGCTGATATCTAACTGACCTCTTGATGCATGTCCTTTGCATAGGAAAAGAGATTCGGAGGTGTTAAATAAGTTAGGCCAAAGATTTGACTTAGAGAGATTGAGATAACAAAATTCTATGTCATATACTGTAACGATATAGGCATGCATCCTCTGTCCGGAGACAGATGTGTTACTATATATCTGAGTATGTAAATTTAGCAGACCGATAGGTTGATGACCTAGACAAGGTCTATATACCGGCGAGCTAGTGTGCATACACGGGCAAATGAGTAATTACGATCTATCAAACGGATCATATATGTTCATTAATGAACCAGAAGATATGAGTTCACACATGAGATATTGGGAAATTTCCATGCACATTCATCTCACTTTGGAAGCTTGATAGAATTTATATGTATGATATATGCTTTGGAAAGTACATGAGCTTTGGAAAGTACATGATCGATACCAACTTTCAATGATTAAATGACAAACTTAATGATAAAATCCTAAAGAAGAAAGTTCAAATATGATCTAATACTTCATGTTTAATCTTGATTTTCCAATATGCAGGATGTACATGTATTAGGAATACTCTATGGTGACGTGATCATAAACGATTGTATAACTGTGACACTTCCATTTTGAGGGAGTGATGAAACATGTTTGGAATTTAGAAACCCCTCTCAATAGATTAGTGATCTGATCTTAGTTCAAATGTTGGATATTGGTCTGAATACAATTGAGATACAATTAGAAGCTTAGATTCACAATTTGATTTAATCAAACATCTATGTGAGGTCCCTCAGATATGGATTTGAGATATGATCTCAATCCAAGTCACTATACGTGGAATATACAATCACCCTTTCCTTATATCCAAGTATCCCTAGAGAAAGCATATTGTTCTTGAAAGAGTTCAAGAACAATTCAATTATTGATAATATATCTGAGCAGTGAGAAATAGATAACTAAATGCCATTTAATTATAATGAATAATATGAATATGATTCATATAATTTGAGCACATGAGAATTGACATCTAAGATAATTAAATATGATTTAGTTATCAAAGATATGATTAATGTGGATAACACTATCCATAATAATAAAAAAATATTATAAATATGATCTATAATATGTTGGATGGTTTATGTGAATTAAATATTGATGTGAATTGGATTCAAATTGGATAACTAAGTTTAAATACAATTTACATTTTATGTTGGTTGGTAATATGATTCATAATTGCCAATGGTATGATTGAAATTATCACACAATAATTCAAAATTATTTTAATGAATAATTATGCAATAATAGTTATTGCACATGTGAAATATTAGAAGAGATATGGGATTTCTCAATCAAGGAAGAAGAGAGTCACCTTCCTCTTTAAGATGGTGGATGGCCATGGATTCCTACTCCTTATATGGCCATCCCCTCTATTAAGGAGGCATGCTATCTTTCCTCTATTTCCACATGAAATTGAATTGAATTAAAATAAATATGTTTGATATTATTTGAAACATATATATTTTATTTTAAATTAATTATAGTTGCAAATTGTTGCAACAAGATCTCAACCATTGATTTGAATTAGAAGTGCATCTCCATCATCCAATATAGTATAAAAGGAAGGATGGACCTAGTCTTTTCTACTAAACAATTACAAGAGTAATAAATCTCTCTCTATTCTCTGCCACACTTCCAAGGTCTTTCCTCTCATATTGTGACCATGCACATCTTGTTGAGAGACATCCCGCTGTCATCACAATGTCGTTACATCGTCGGATCAACTACTCTTTGATCTCCACCTTCTTCTGTGCTCCTCAGTCATGAATAAGTATATGTAGTTTGTGAGATGAAATCAAGATATTCCAACCTCGGATCATCAACTTGGATTATGGGAGCTACACGTGTCATCTAAGCGCTCGCAAGTTTTCTACATTGAATCCGACTTGAGATAGGAGAATCTCTTACTTTAGATATTAGCAATCGCAAACACGCTCCAAGAGGTAATCCCAATTGCTAATTTTTTATCTTTATGAACTTATTTGAGAAGTTTTCTTGAATCATGTGGTTTCATCTATTTAAAATTTTTAAATTCTGTTACCCCTTGCGACTAGTATGACTAGTTGACCTAGATCGTATTCGATGTGATCTTTACGCTTCCATGATGCATTAAGGCATTAGACTTAGCCATCAAGTAGTATCAGAGACTTGTTCAAACATTTTAGATGTAATCCAGAACCCTAGGTGAATGAGGTTTTGTATATCCGTTGTGCGATGACTCGTTTTTTTTCATTTGATGCACTTTTTGAATTATTTTTTAGTAAAATGAAAATCTACTATTTGTGTAATATTTTAGAAGAATTTATTTGTATAATAAAATGTATTTAGAATATTCTAAATTAGTAGTCAATTGTTAGCACCAAAGGTATATAAATTAAAATTCGAAAAGTTCCCGTAGTGATATTATTTTTACGTGTATTAACAGATCTCTAATAAATCATTTTTTATTATTGTTTTTCCATCATGAAACATAAAATAAATACTTTAATTAAGTAGAGAATTAAACCATTAAATCAAACAATTTATTGTATGTGATTCCCACTTTGTTTGCCCTAGATATTCCATATTTAGCAAGGATGGGGTCGGATGATGATAGCATTATCACAATTACTCTTTTAGAGTATTTATCATTAAATGTAAATCAAGGAAATTGTGAATTTACCATGATTAATTTATTCTTAATATTTATTTTGAAAATATTTGATTAAACATCAACCACCATTGAATGATTGTTTCATGACAAAACCCTAATTAAACCTACGATAGTTGTAGGTTAACTGTTACATGCAAAACATGTTAGCTTAATATGATTAGAAATTTGGGATCTCAAAATAGTTTTAAGATGCCTAAGATTTCATAGAGATTACTATAAAGTGTAATGACAGTCATCAAAGGAATGATCGATAAAATTGCAAGTACATTAGTCTAATGATTATTGTTCTCTAGTCATTATGGTGATGATGTCTGGGTTGTGGATATGATAATGGGTTACTTATTTGGTATCCTCCGCAACATTTGGAGTGCAAGCACTCTTTGTGAGCATTATCTGTCTGACCTGACTTGATCCATTTCGATGAAAATGTAATATGAGTAAAGCAAATTGCACTCTAATTATAAAATCTCAAGAATAATATGTACGTGTAAGAGGTAATACTATACGATAATATCAAGCAAACCCTAGTTGTTTGTTGGTTGATTGATCAACTTGATAATTGATTTATTATGATGAAATTAATTAGATAAATTAGATATAAATACTCAATTATGAATAGAGATGTAATTTTATTAGAATAATTAATTATGTGAATATGATTCATAATAATTAATTAAAATTTGAATGAGAAAGTACAATCATATAAGTGACATCCATGGTCTCCCATCAAGCTGAAGGATTTCTTTGCCATGGATTGTATGCTAGAGACATCTGTCCAATGTGACAGCTCCTACATACAAGCACACATGGATCAAGCTCTTTTCTTCTCAAAAGAGTAAGACCGTATGCATAGTGACCCTGATATTGATCCTCATATAATTAGGACAGTATTGGATTGCGTATATCAAGGGCTATTCCTATTGGCGGTTTATTCAATTAACAACGGGTCAACATCACCTTAGGAGTGATGGGCCCAGGTGTTAAAGACTAAATTTAGAAAGCAAGTGGGACTTGAAAAGAGTATTGAGTTCCCTCGTCTTTATATTTGAGTTGCAAGTTCTCATATAATTGGGATGTAACATAGGTAAAAAGGAGATTCTAGATCGTATTAGACATATAACGGTAAGTATATCTCTTTCTTTAAAAGTGAATAAAAGGAATGAACTTTTAGAGTCTAAGAGGCAATACTTATTTGATTAAAAATCTTTAATCAAAGAATTTAAATTTGAATATATAATTATTTACATATTCTAATGTAGTACATTCTTAATCTCAGATGAAATCCATGAACCCACTCAACAGGCTTCTGGAGGTCAATCGGTTGACCAGACTCAACTATTCGGATTGAATCTGAAATTTGGAGCTTGTTTTATCTGACGACCACACTAGATATGTGATTATGATGGTTGGTCATAAAAAATCTCAAACATTGGAAGAAATCGAGTTCAATGAAAAATATGATGAAGATCTTACATTGACAAGGTGTTGTATATTGGGATCTTTGTCTGATGTGCAACAAAAATAACATATTGACATGGATGGTTGCCAATATATAATGTTGAATCTTAAAGAGATGTTCGGTAATGTAAAATGCACTCAACACTACAACATTATGAAAGAACTTATTCATTGTAAGATGTAGGAAGGGGATTTGGTTTGAGATCATGTAATCAAAATGTTGTGTTACCTTTATGAACTGGACACTCTTGAGGCACAAATGGATTCATAAATGGAGTTCGACTTCATTATGTTATCCCTACCCAAGTATTACACCAACTTTTTGGTATCATACCACATGAACAAGTTGAACTTAAATAATGTTGAGCTCATGGCTTCATTAAAGTCTGTAGAAGATGTAATGAAGAAAGAAAATCACGCTGGCAGTGCAATGGTTGCACAGGCTAAAGGAAAGCATGGTCAGAAGCATGGGGCTTGAAAAAGGTCCAACCAAGAAGAAAAAAAGAAGATCCATGGTACTATCTCCTCTTCTCATGCTACAACATTGATAGTAACAAAGAATACTGATGTGTGTCATCACTACAAAAATCTAGGGCAGTGGAAGCTTAATTACCCAATGTACCTTAAAATTGCTAAAAAAATGCAAAGCCTATGTAATTATAAAATCTACTTTCATCATCGAGACTAATTTTCTCGTAGGATGAGAAGGTAGTTGAATCATTGATTCCGGTGCTTCTATTCATGTATGCAATTTATTGCATATTTCGGGAAACTAGGAATCTTGATGTGGGAGATAGTCATTCAGATGGCATCTAATTGCAACCATTGTAGCAGTCGCCATAGAGACCTACAAACTATCATTATCTAGTGGAAGAGTCCTTATGCTTAATGAATTTCTTTATGTTTGGAAAGTTAGAAGGAACCTATTATCTGTATCTAAACTGGTTAGAAATGGATATTCATTCTTATTCAGTGAAAAGCTTGTCATAAATCATTATGATAAACATGTTGCTGATGGAATTCTAACTTGTGGCGGACTCTATGAATTGTGCATTGACTAATCTGGCATGAATGTAACAACCACTAATAAAAATCCTAAAATAATCAGAGAGAATCGAAATCATTTGAACATGAATTTGACATCAAAGGCTTAATCATTTATCTATTGATAGAATCAATAGATTAATAAAGGATGTATCCTTAGATTTTCTACAGATACAAGCTTTACCTACTTTTGAACATTGCATTCAAGGTAAAATTACTAGAGCACTCTTTCGTTACAAGATTAAATGATGCGAGGGTATTCTTGACTTAATACATACTAATGTATGTGGTCCTTTCCGTACTACGACCCAAAATGAATATCGATATTACTTAACGTTTATTGATGACCGTTCTTGATATGGTTTTATCTTCCTATTACAACATAAGTCTAAAACCTTGAAAAGTCCAAAGAATTCATGGATTTCATCGAGAACTAAACCGACAGGAAGATTAAATAGATTTGATTTGACTGAGGTGGCGAGTATCCCTCAGATAAATTCAAGGAATACCTTAAAGAGAGAGGAATTGACTCCAATCTCACTCCTCATGTGACTCCCCAACTTAATGTGGTTGCTAAAAGATGCAATAAGACTATCATGGATATGGTCCGTTCAATAATGATTATAACACATTTACCATTTAGTTTCTAAGGATATGTAGTAGAGATTGCAATATATATCCTAAACAAGATTCCTAGTAAATTTGTTCCCACAATCCCTCATGAGCCTTAGTTTAGAACCAAGCCCAGTGTTAAACACTTAAAAGTTTGGGATTGCTTTGTCCATGTGAAGAACGTGGATGCAATTAAGCTACAATCTCATACTAAAGAGTACTACTTCATTAGATATGTAAAGGATGGTATTGTATACCAACTTACAACCTTGAGACTCAGAAAGTCTTTATTTCTAGAGATGTAAAATTTTCGGAGGATAACTTCCTTAAAAGTCAAGATAAAAATGAAGTAAGGGAACTTATTAAATCCACTAAGGATGTTAAGCTTCCCAAATCAGAAACTGAAGAAGTAAATGAAGATAATTCACACGTACCTCTTTGAAAAAATTCGAAGGTGGTTGCACCACATAAAAGGTTCAGATTCCATGTGTCAGATGGTACTGACAATGAACCAACTTCGTTTCATAAAGCTCTCGCAGATCAAGATATGGAAAGATGAATGCTAGCAATGAAGTATAAAATAGACTCCATATACAAGAAGAATGTATGGTCCCTAGAGGATCCATCTAGAGGTGTGATGAGCTAAAAATCTGAGCGACTAAGAAAAAGAGGTATCAATAGTCGTTGCGACCTCAACCCCTCGGATCAGGCTCAATCAAGAAACTAGAAGACCACCAAATGAAAAATCAAACAATCAAGATAAAAACAACGGTCTCGCTATTTTATTTTACCTGGTATAGCTACCAGGGCCGAACACAAAGAGCACGGATTGGAAATCCTACGAAGTAGTCAGAAACCGAAAATGAGTATTTTTGGTGGATTTTGAGTTTTTAAATTTTTTAGATTTTTAATATTTGGAAAAAAGGCTGAAAATGATAAGAAAACCTCAATCAAACAATTATTAACTACTTCAAAAACACTCAAAAAATTAAAATAAAAATATTTTTGGGTTTTATGAATATTCATATGTTTTTGATATTTTTCTCAGATTTTTATGATTTTTAATTGATTTTATAAAAATAAAATAAGGTGAAAAATACAAGATACTCTACAACAAGAATCTAAAGGCTATTTAAAAATGTCTAAATAGCCTATAGAATTCAAGCAATAATTTTATAAAAATCTGGAAATAAAATACGAACTACAGAAACTAAAATTGCATTTTTTTGATTTTTTTAGAATTTTTAATAATTTTTCTATGTTTTTTAATCTTTTCAATTTTTAGGGTTTTTATAAGTCCAAATGCAATGAATAATTTTTTTGGCTTTTTAGACGGTTTTTAATATTTTTAGTTGATTTTTCAAGTTAGATAGAAGTAATTTTTAGGGTTTTTGAATTTTAAAAAATAGAAAATCGAAACAAAATGGGCCCAAAAATTCACATAAATTTTAAACAGTGACAGGGGCCATGTGTCCAAATTTCGTGAAATTTGGGCGGGATTGATATTTTATTTAATCAATCAAAGATGCACACACAAAGGGACTAAGTCGCAAAGAAAACTAATTTCCAGGACTAAATGATAACGCACATAAAAAGTTCCAGGGGGAACTTGCAATTATCACATCAATTCTAGCACATGTCCAAATAAAATATCCACAGGGGTATGGATGTAAATATGAAAACTATAAATTCAAACCATAACCTTCATTAAGTTCGGGGTAAAATATGCAATTGTCACACAAAAGCACATGTCGATGCACGTGCACCCATTCAAACAGGACCAATATACAAATGCAGAAAATAAAAGGGGCTCACATGCAATTTGTCCACAGTGTGCTAATTATTTAATAGACTAAACAAAAACATAAAGAAACTACAGGGGTATAGAGGTAAATTACCCATCTAGGGGCGTGCTGGTCATGTGGTTGCCAGGTGGCGCTCGTTGAGTGGAAGCAGATCTACGGCTCTGGCGCAGACACCTGGAGGATCTAATGGCTGTCCTGTGGGCACGGACGTGGGCGTACGGGAACCGTTATATTGGGTATCTAACGGCCTCACAGAGCGTAGGAACTGGACGGTCCGGATGAATTCTGGAGAGTAGGAACGATCCGACGGCTCTGGGAGGGTCTGGACGAACACCTCCCTGGCGAAGTTCGCCGAAGGACTGGAGGTGCTCCAGGTTGCTGATGAACGATCAGGAGGAGGGATTCGTTACACAATGTCCCTCTGCATTGGATGGTAGTGGCTGATGATGTCGTCAATGGTCAGATCTCCAAAAAGGGTGGTACAACCTGGGATGACTCCGACGAAGGGGGTGAGCTGTGAACTGGAGGGTAATCTGGCACTCTTAGACCTGCAGATGAAAGATAATTCTCAGAGGAGTTCTCCGACGTAGGTTATTAGGTAAACAACTAAGTGAAGTGGCGGGGGGATGAGGTTTGAAGTTCCGGCGAAGCGGGTGAGGAACTTCGATCCTATTCTTGGCGATACAAGCCAAGTCTAGGGTGATCAGAGTGTGGAAGAGAGATGGCAAAGGATCAGGGAGTCTATCGGAGCGGATAAAAGTAGAAGATGGAGCTTCGGACACTAGGGCAGAGCTGGCGGAGGTCCGGCGAAGGGTTTGTGATAAATAGAACTAGGATCAATGAAATGGATACCTGATGATCGCAGATCAATCATGAGCTCCAGGAATGTGTGGCGAAGGAGGTCGTCGCCTCGACCAAGCTGCGGCGGGCTGAGAGGCTCAAACGTGGCAGCGCTCCGGCCACGTTCGTCGAGCAACGACTGCAGGCGCTAACTCCGACCACTAGAGGAGGCGTCCGATTGCTGTCACCGAGGGGAATCTCTCTAGGGTAGAAGTAAGGCTTGCGGCGTGAGCTCAAGGGCTAGGAGTCGAAATGAAGATATTTATATGCATCCCAGGTGACAGAGAAGAACGGGCAAGGGCGCGCAATGCGATGCTGATCCGATCTCTCCTAGGGATTCAGAGGGTATCTGATCCATGGAGAACAGGAGGGTAGAGAAATCAGGGTGAAAGATGGTCGGATCTACTCCAGAGATTTTGGAGAAGTCAGGTCGGTGAGCAAGATCCGCGAAGAGGGGACCCGAGAGGGGGAGTTGACCGAGGGTCAACGATCCCCCGTGGACCAATCACAAAAATCCAAGGTCAAAATTATTTGTAAATTTAAAATAAAATAGCAAATGATTTCATTTAAAAATATTTTCAACATGAAAAATGTTTATTTATTTTCAAACTATTTTTTAGTGATTTTTATTTATTTTTTTGAAAGATAAATTATGTTTATACATAATATAATATTATATACATATATAAAATACTTATTTATTTTTATTTTGTTTATTTTTTACAAAAACCCAAATTTTATATTTTATTTATTTACAACATATAATTTGGGATAAAGTAATTTTTATTTTATTTTTTATGATTATTTACAAAGATGAAATAAATTGATGAATTATTTCTATATACATGGTATATATACAAGAAGAGAGAGAAATGATTTTCTTTTTATTTTAATTTTATTTTTCTAATTTTTATTTTATTTTTAGAAATATATACAAGGTATTAGAAACACATTTTTATTTTTAATTTTTTTTATGAAAATAAAATATATACATAAGAAGGAGTGCACATGAGGTTGAATGGCCCTATCTCTCTCTACTTGTTTTATTTTGTGCTCAGAACACTGCTTGGCCCTCCTTGGGTTCGTGTCACTCGATATTTATTCGAAATATCTCCTTCTTTTTCTTTTATTCTTTATTCTTATATTTTCGCACAAAAACATGCTAATTATTGAATATTAACAAATGCATGCCTTTTGGTAATTTATTGTATTTACAATCATATACATGGTATTTTGCCAAGATATCTAGCTAAAATAAAAGAATAAAGAGTGATTAATGGGTATTCACACCCCCTATACTTTACTTTTGCTAGTACCTTAGCAAACACTTATTTAAAAAAGAAGAAAAAGAGAGAAGAAGAAAAAGAAGGGAAATCAAGGTTGATTATTAAACTTTCCTTCAGTAATCTGAAATATGGAGCTCAGTCAGACCTTTGGATTATTAATTTGTCAAAACCATATTTGGACTTAAGCTTAAAACTCAACAACCTCTAAGTTCCACCAATCTATGGTCAAGACTCCTTAACAATCCAGATCAGAACAAGTCTACATACACAAACTCTAATGACCATGAATCTTTCCCTGTACTGTGTAAGTGATATGTAGCTCCCCACCTCAGAAATGACAAAGCGACAACCCCCCTTAACAAGGTAACTCTAATGCCTCAGTCTAGCAACTCTTTCCTCAAGGAGCAGGGTATTCCCTTCTAAGTTCAAGTAAAATCGGCTCAAGAAGAGGGGGAAGAAGAGAATGGACCATGACCAGTGTAGCCATCTATCCTTGGGAGCTTAACTAGTGTAGCTGGGTCTCCCGCTGCAAGCTTCATGAGATGGTCATGTGTAACATAAGCTTTGCTTTATTTGTATATATACATTCCGATGGGTATTTTATTTTCAATCAGATCCACCACTTTTTTGGAGTTTTTCTTTCTTTGCACACATTTTTTTGATGTGCTTATGCACAACATATCTACATGGTGCAACATATATACATAAGGAGTTTTTTCTCTTTAGCCAGTAGACTATCCCTCTTTTGAAGCTTTATTGCAACCCACAACTCCTGTCTTTAGACTTCATCACCGCCAGACCAAGTTGAGACGTACTTCATTCACTATAAGAAGAAGAGAGGTTCCACCTAGAAGTAATACCCTCATATTCTACCCCAAGCCAAAGAAAGATACCTCCTCACCACCTCATCTGTGGAGAGCTATGTGTAAGGTGCTTGTGCAAGTAAAGCCATTGTCTCTGAGAGTCATGTGTGCGTTGTTAAGTGTCTACTTAGGCTCATCAAGATGACATATGCTCATAGCTTAGTAGACTCAAAGAATTAAGTCCCAAATGGACCTGAAAAGTCTTAACCCTAAGACTTATAAGGGTCCTTTTTGAATTAGGTGGATTAAGGTCTTAACCAAGCTCCATTTTCCAATTTAATTCCAGGCGAGTTTAAATGTCAATCAAGATTCAAAAAAACTGTACAAATATTTACAAATATGCAATTTTTATAAAAAAATTGAAAATATGCAAATTTTTTGAAAATGTTTGAAAACATAGATGTATGCATGAATGCAAAAGTTTTGCAAAATATTTACACACATTTGATCCATCCCTTTTCCGAAGCTTTATTTCAACCCGTACTCCGGTCTTTAGATTTCCACGCTACCAAAAAAGAAATTCACACAGTCTTCCAACATCCCGTCTGAGTTGAGCTAAGTGCATAGTGCGAGAGTACAAATTAATTCCTTATTCCAGAGTTGTACCCAGAATGAAGAGACCAGGTTAGACACTCAAACTCTGTACATTGTTATGTGGAACTCAAGGAATTAAGTCACAGACCTGAAGCTTCTAAAATCCTATTTCTCGGTGAAGTTCCTCTGAAAATTAGGTGGATTAAGGTCAAGTCCAGACCACTCTCGATTTAGGCTCATAACTCGATTCAGAACCCGATGACTTTTCACAGATGCAATGCTGAATGAAGTGCAGGTGTGTGGAATGCAAACACATTTTTTTTCTTTTGATGATTTTTTTGTTTTTGTGGTTTTTTTATTTATTTATGCAAAAATGAATAAGAAGCCATTTTTTTTCAAAAATTTTGGGCATATTCAGTGTTAGTACCAAAACTTTTTTTTGTAATTTTTTTTTGTTTTGAACTAATACCCACCCCGTAAATACATATAGACTTATGCGCAAGTACGAGGTATGGCTAAAATATATACACATTATATATACATACCCCCCTATACTTAGCGAGTGCTGTGTCCCCAGAGCACAAGAAGCGTAATGAAGACATAGCTCGGGCTAAGCGTAAAAGAGTAAAATTATGCAATGGCTCGCCCCCTATACTTAGACTATGAATAGTCTAAGTATAGAAGAAGAGCGCAAAAAGAGGTGGTCGGGATATGTAAATGAGGAGATTATATACAGATGGGTGGCGGTCCCCCCTATACTTAGGCTCTGGCAGCCTAAGTATAAAAGAAAGGTGGAGATGGAGCGATCGAGAGATAGGAGTGTGATGAGGGAAATTGTATATACAGATGGCATCGGTCCCCCCTATACTTAGGCCTTAGCCTAAGTAGAGGAAGAGGTTGTACAAGAAGACCGATGTGGTCGGGAGGGAGGGTGGGTAGCCGATGATTAAGGCGGCTTACGGCTGATCTTTTTGTGATCCTGTGGTGGGAGATCATAATGATGAGACGGAGATGAAGCATATGATTCCCCATCATTGTCAGTGTCATCCTCAGAAAAATCATGATGGATAGTAGATGAAATATTTGAGTCAGATGAAAGGTAGCCATCATCAGAGTTATCCTCAGAGGAATAGTATTTGAAAGTGGACATACTCCAGATATTCATGTCTTTTTGTTCCTTCAATTGTTTCCTCAAAATTCATTCCTTTTTAAGATCAATCGGTTTGTCCTCAGATGGATCTTCAGATGCTCTGGTCTCAGTCAGCTCATAAGATATAATTCCAGTGTACTTGTGGAAGGTAGGAGCATCAGCTTTGGATGAGTAATAATTAGGAACGGGAGTTGTCCAATGAGAATCGAATTTTGGATCCTTGCGAAGATATGGCTTTAGAGCTGCCGAACAGACTTCACTCATGTAGACTACTTTTTCCGGACCTGATGAGGGATCATCAACTGATTCCTCTTCCGAAAGGTCAAATCTAACTCTCTTTTTCTTTTTTCGTGAAGCTATCGGTTCACTTGAGTATCCAGATGAGTAGCCATTACTGTTCTTCTCCTTGGTCGGTGTTTGGGCTGCAAATTTATTTTTAGTCTCCTGGATGTTGGTGCACTCTCGATTTGGGAGGATTTGGTCAAGATAATCAGAGTATGTTGCTCCAGGGTGCGACCATGCATATGTCTCAGGATCGTAGTAGAAGGGTTTGTCTAATTTGAGATCCGCAGGAATTGAAATACTGGGGAGAGTCTCTGCATGTTCATTCTCAATTGATTCATTGGAGCATTCCTGTGTCAAGTTGATGTAATCTATGTAGTCAGTATAGGTTAACCCAGGGTGTGACCATGCATAAGTCTCCGGATCATAAGACTCATATGCTTGATTTTCTATGGAGAGTGCGACTGGGAATGGAGCAGGGGGGAGATTCTCTAAACCAATGGTCTCAACAACAACCGCTATCTCAGGTGTTGTAGAGAGGTAGGGCTCTTCTACTTCTTTAGGTTTGCGGTTGTTGGGGACTTTATGAGTTGCCTCAGAAAATATTGTTTCCTCAAAGACTGTGTCAACTCGAAGTGCTTTTAATGCCGTGAAATTTATTTGCCGAGCCTCACAATCAATAATTGCCTTAGACAATGCTAAAAATGGTTTTCCAAGAATAATTGGAGACTGGGTGAACTCTCCTTGATGCTCAATATCAATGATCGTGAATTCCATTTTGAGCGGACCACCTTGGAATATCATGATGACAGAAATGATTCCTCTCGGCCGCTTTATTGATCGGTCCGCCAATTGAACAATCTCTCGTATTTTCCTGATCGGTCCGAGTTTGAGTTTGTGGAATACAGAGGTCGGGAGGATATTGATCGGTGAATCATCATCAACTCGGGCATGGGTGAAAATTGTGTCTTTGATTCTACAGTCAAATCTGGGCAACCGCTTCACTATATGGCTCTTAGTTTTTCTCCTCAACACCAAGGAGGAGGCCATTGACAAGATATGTCTTTCGGTTTTTGTTCTAATCCGTCCCGACTTTTTGACAATTGATCTGTCCGTTAAAAATTTCTTAAGGTCGGGGAAGTGTTCAATGGCCTTTATAATGGGAAGTTCAAAAATCAAATGTTTTTTCCAGTGCTTCCCGTAAAGCAGGATCCAAATTCTTCAGGTCTTCTTCTGATTCAATTTTTATAAGATTTTCTGGATTTTCAATTTTTTTGGTATTTTGGAACATTCCCATTTTTTTGGTATTTTCTGTGTGGTGTGGTGATGTGGTGTGTTCCAGAGATGAGCAGGGGTTTTGATATTCAGAGTAAGGGTTAGGGGCATAATCATAAACCGAAGTGTTGATGTTAGAATCATCCCTAGGTCTTTGAATATCCTCAAAATTTTCATCATGGGATCCAATCCTTTCCTCATTCATTTTTATATCCGAGCCACCATAGAATGATATTACTCGATCGGCAAATTTTTGAAATCTGTCCTCCATCAATTCAAATCTTGTTTTTATCCTTGAAACATCATCCTCACAATTCTGTTCATGATCAATCCTGGGAGCACTCGGTTTTTGTTCAATGATTTCGTCTTCCATTTTTCTGTACGTGCGGAGAGGAGAGTTTCTTGGAATATCCAATATATGATCATTATTTTTAGAAAATATCTCCTAAATAATTATGGAAGGAGGCTGCTCATATGATCCAGGCATGTGTACTTGATCTGAGTAGAGTTCAATCCTTTGATCATGATTAGTCAGACCTTGATATTGTGGAGTCAGCATACAGGGTTTATATGTGTCTCGGAGGTCAGTCCAGTCCTCTGTATGAGCATTATGTCTGACGAGGGATCTGTTGTGGTCAATCCAACACTGATGATCAATAAATGCATGTCCTTCCATCTGGTTTTGGTTTCTCTGCCAGTCATGGGACTTAAAAGGATTTTGATCATGAAATGTTTCATTGGCGAGAAACTGAAAATTAGGCGGTTTAGTCCAAGATGGTAGGTGGTCATGTGCAGTTGGATGACTTGAGTAAGGATTAAATGAGGGGGCCGAAGTCATCGGTGGGTGAAAGTTTCTCGCAAATGTTGGAGGATTATTGAAAGAAGAGGATGTAATTGATTTGGGCCAAACCAAGACAGATTTGTTTTCATAGAGATGTTCGGTCATTTTTGAAGGAGTTGAGAGAAATGATGGGTTGGATCTGAAATTTGGAAAGATTTCCATGATGAGATTAGAATCAAGAGATGAGAGAGATGATTTTATGGGATAAATTTTATCAAATGTGCGGCTATTGATCTTCGATATCGGTTCACGCACACCAATACAAACACAAGTCAAACCCTGGATTCATCAACTCACACAATGAAGCTGTAAGAGTTCGGCTATTATCTTTTCAATTTTAGTTGGTGATAAATCAATCTTGGCAAAAAATTAGCGAGCTGAAATTTCGGATTTGGGCTCTAGCCTTAAGTGTCGTCTCTCGCTCACTTAGAAAAATAAAAACATCCAAGGTCGGGGTTGCTCTCCCGCAGAAATTCTTGATTTTATGGGTTATTTTGAAATCAGCTATATTTAGCAGCCCCAATTTTTATTAGGTGGTCACTGAAGAATTTAACTGAGCACAAATACACGTCTACCGTCCAGTCCCAATTTTCTTTAGAATTATGTGGTAAAACAGGAGGGAGAAATTCGGGAAAAGCCGATGCACGCAGAAAACTATGATGAATGCTCAGTTAGAAGACTTACAGTGAATCCTCGCAATCTCTATGTGGGATGCTAGACAGAATTAAAAAAATTATTCTAAATGAAATGCAAGGCGATGAAAAACCACACCTAAGCAGAAAGTTCTATTAGCGGGAAGAATTGATTTAAAATTTGGCTAAATTGAACGATCTATGTGCGTCTTAATTAAAGTGTAGTGTGGCCTTAAGATCCTACGAGCAAAATCAAAAATATAAAAACGCTCTGAGAGCCGTATATGCAGGTCTATCCTAATCGCCACTCAAGTCGGGCCCCACCCTCACCAGAGAGTGAAACAGGCCACGACACACCACAGAATAAAGTCAGAGGTCTTTCTACACACGCTAGAGTCCAAACGAACACCGCTGTAAATAAGCAATTAATTATAAAAATTTAGAAATTGCAAGAATTAAAAATCTAGACTCTACGCTCTCTCACGACTTGACTCAATCTTAAATTAATTGCGGTTTTGCAAAAGTCGGTGAAGTTGCGTCGGTTTTTGAAAAATCGCTCCACGTACAAATACCTCGCAAGAAAAATAAGAGATAAAATGTAAGAGTGACTCAAAAATATATGAAAAATAAGTGCTGAAAATAACTTGTAGGAAAAAAATGAAATTTACAATGCGAAATTCGGGGGTCAGACTACCCGAATGCGGAAAACCGAACAAAAAAAATTTTCAAGACAAAAATCTATGTCGTTTGCCTCCCCAGCAACGACGCCATCTGACGAATCCAAAAATGCCGGGTTTAAAAGGTAGTTTTTATCGTAAAGTGCGTAAAAATTATGTGTCGTTCGTTGTAGGCGGCAATCGGAAACGGTCAAGGAAATAACCACGGAAATTTAATCAATTTTAATCAAGTGTGGTTTTATGTTTGTTTTACTTGGACAAGTCCCAAGGTCAATCACAAGGAGGCAAAGGAACAACCTAGAATTAAGTCTATCAAAGTTCGTGTTCGGTTTTCGAGACGGTGTTTTTTTTGGAATTTTCAATGTAATAAAGGGTGTTATATGCAATTTTGGCCTATTTAGGGGACTAAAATGTGAATTACATTCAAACGATGTTCGAAAAATATAAACTTGGCCAAGATGTAAAATATGATGAAATAAGTGCAATATATTTTTTTCGGATTTTTTGGATGCAATATGAATTTTTTTATGAATTTTTAAATGCAAACAGAATGAATTTCAATATTTAATTATAATAAATACTAAACCAACTTGTTTTCAAGGATCAAAATTATCTAAGATCTATCACAAGGTGATTGACCTCAGAAAAATCCTAAATCTTAAAAATGTGAGATCTAATACCTGTTAAAAATCAAACACTGAACTATGTAAAATGATTTTTACAGGGCAAAGGATGTTGCAAATGCAAATCTTTTTGGGCACAATGTTAGGAATAATTAACTCTACAATATGTGATTTTTCAGAGATTTTTAGAGCAATGATTAATCAACTATGAATTTCAGAGCACAGATTGGGCAAACTATGCAAATTTTCACAAAACAAATATTTATTAATTAACCATCCATCACAAAAATGCCCACAATATGTCAAAGTGTAGAGAGTTAATTAACAAACATCATGATATTTTTGGATTAATAAAATAATGTAAAAAGAAGGTCCACAAATATGGGAGAACATAGGGGTATACTTGCAATAAATAAAATAAAGTAAACATAAATGCAATGGACTATAATGTAATTACCAAAAGTTTTTGGGAAGAAACTGCAAAATTGCCAGAGGTGCACGTGCGCAGCACATGCCCTCTGACTTTGGGCTGGGTTATGAATAAGGGGATCTCCAGGGATCCTTTCGCAAAACACCCACTCGGCCACGTGCCCAGCACGTGACCCGTGGGGTTGAGGAACTGCTGACGTACCCCCTGACGCACGTGCCTCGCACGTGCGCAGGGGTCTCGGGTCAGCCCCCGACGGCGTGGCTATGGAGAAGCGGAGGAAGGAGGCCAGAAGGTTCCCCCCCGGCGTTGCGACGGCTGACGCGTGTCGCGCGAAGGGGCCAGGCCCAAGGCGGCGGTGCAAGGGCTGCGCTCCGGTGCTCCTGCGGTCGGTGACGAGGGTCGGTGGTCGATCAAAGCTCCAGGAGATGGTCGCAGACGTCGTTGGTGATGTTGGTCGCCGAGGGCTCGACAGTCGATGAAGACCGGAGCAACGACAGTAGGCGGAGTAGGCCACGCTGCAACGAAGCGGAGGGGATGCTTCGGATCTCATCGAGAAGGAAGGGGAGCTCGGGCTGTCACCACCGAGCTCCATCGCGATGGATAACAACCAACGGATGGGTTGTACGAAGGGGGCGATGGTTCTTAAGTAGGGGAAGGGATTAGGTCAGACAGGGATCCGTGATTGGGTATGCGGCGGTCGCCGAGATTGGATGAGGGATTCAGAGATTGATACGAATTAGAAGGCGGCTGGTTTTGATGAGATGTGCAGCGAAATCGCGGGGGGGGGGGGGGGGGGGGGGAATTGGATTGGACGGGAGATGCGGATCGGAGATGGTGGTGCGAATCGCGAGGCGGCCGGAGGAGATCTTGCGTGCGAGGTTCGCGGCGATGATGGAGAGGCAGCGGAGCTAACGAAGGAGGCGGCAGCGGCGGTGCTCGATTGGGAAGGAAGGGGGATTGGAGAAGACGAGTGCTGGGCCGTCCGATCGGCCGAGATCGGGCGGCCAGCTAGTCGACACGTGGCAGAAGGAGGCGTGAGCAGGGGGCGCACGTGCGGAGCACGTGCCTTGGAGGCACGTGCGACGCACGTGCGTCCGATTTTTTTATTTTTTATATATTTTTTAATAAAAATGAGTATAATAATGCCAAAAATGACTGACACGTGGCAGCACTAGGTGCCGCCACGTGTCAACACCAGAAAATTCGAATTTCAAAATACTTTGTAAAATCAATAAAAAATAGTAAATGACCTCAGATCGAAAAAGTTTCTTCACAAAAATTGCTCATCTCGATGAGATCTACAACTTTTATGAAGACATCAAAACCAAAATCGATCAAATGCACAAACTAAATTTTTTGGGTATCCCATGTACATAGAACACCTTGATTTTGGGGTTTTGTAATTTTTATGTCTATTTTAAGATCAGATAAAAATCCGAAAAATTACGGTAAAATCAAGGATAAATAAAGACACCTTAATCTATTTTTTTGTATTTTTATTAATAGGTTAAATAAGTATATAAAATAATAGGTCAAAAACTGCTAAAATATACAATATAAAAGAGGCCCAAAACCCAACTTTCACATATGAGCTCCGATTCACTTAAACTTGGTCTTGTTTTGAAGGTAATTGAATGAACATTAGTTCAAAAGTGAGTAAGATTAAATCGGACACTGGATGAGGAAGATATGAGGCTTTTAGTCCGGAAATCCTGAAACTAGGGTTTGGGTTTTTGGTCCACTTATTTGGGTTAGTTATTTTTTTGTATTTTTCATTTATTCTTGTTAGTGATATGTACACAGTGGAGGCGGTTTTGTGTCACTCGGAGTAAGCATGAATGAGTTAAAAATCAGGGAAGTTAGGCTATTTACATGTCATTTTGGCTTGGATTTTTGGCTTCTTATTTTGTGCACATTTGTATGCTAAAATGCAATTCTTATGAAATCATGCATGAATGCTAATTATGCAGAATAGATGCTAAAATGTTGTTGATTTTAAGGGATTTGCGCTTAATAAATGAGATTTAGAGTGATGAATACGAGATTCAACAACATTTACACGAGGTTTTTGCAAACTTTCTGTTTTTCAAAAATTTCACAAAAAAGTGTGTACTTTATACATAATTTTGATATTAAAATATTCACACACTATTTACACAAATCATTTTTTACAAACATTTGTACAAAAATAATTTTTATAAATATCTATGTATATGCAAGAAGAATTTTATGTACAAGGAAAATTTTTTTAAAAAAATTATGGTTTTTGGGTAAAAGGATTTTAGCCATTTTATTTATCAAGACACTCATACAAAGTACGAGTTATGGCTAAAGTATATATGAAATAGATACAACACCCACTATATTTAGCTCGAACGATGTCCTCAGAGTGAATCAAGAGCGATGAAGAAGACATTGAAGGATATTGAGAATCCTTAAGCGCATCACGGAAGCGTGTCGGTCGCATCATATGCAATCGGGGCGACTAGTCGCTAGATGCGGCGGAAATTAAAATTTTTTTAACAAGAGATGAAACCACATGATCACGAGAACATTTCTCGGATCGTTTCATCAAACCACAAAGTATAAGGAATACCTCTTGGAGCGTGGTTGTAATCGTGAGATCCCAAACAAGAGATACTCCTGTCTTAAGTCCGATCCACGAAGAAGGCACTTACAGGAGCGATGATGAGACACGATCCTCCCGCAATCCTCGATGAAGATCCAAGCAATCGAATCCCTTGATTTCTTCCAACGAAATCCGTCGTCTTCCTTTAGAGAAAGCAACCACAACGAAGAAGGAGATCCTCTAGTCGTCGAAGGCGAAGGCGAGAGTCTCCCTTTCAATACAAGGTGGACGACCACCTTTGAAAGGAGAGAAAGAGAGAGGGCGCGAATGAGAGAGAGAGAGAGAGTAGTAGGCTTGTACAACTCTTAATTATGTACCTTGAAAGGCTAGGATAGCCCTCCTTTTATATTAAGTTTAGGATCCAATGGATCTCAATCCATGGGACACATAGATCCAACAACCATGGTGATCTATGTATTAATCAATGGTCATGATTTTTGTTGCTAAAAACCAACAAGATTAATTTATATTTAAATTAAATATATGTTGCAACATTATCAACACAATTTAATTTAACATAAATTAATTATCAAGAGATAACAATATAATAAAGGGGAGATAACAAATTACCTCCTAAAAATGAGGGGGCGTCACCTTTGACTATGTCATTGGTGACGCCACCTCATTTGGTGGTTATTTATCTCCCTTTTATTTTATATTATTATTTCTCAATGTATTTGTAATAATCATTATTAAAAAATATCCACCAAATTAATTCCAAATTAATTTGTGAATATTTCAATCATGCCATTGATAAATATGCGAATCATATTCACAACCCAAACTAATTTGTAAATTGCACTTCCAATTAATTAATTAATGTGAATCCAATCCACATTAAATTAACAAATGCTATTTACAAAAATTCTCTCTCTTCAATATATGTATATTATAAATCATATTTATAATACACAAATATCATGGATAGTATTATCCGCATTCTCCAATCCTTGATAATTAAATCCTATTAAATTATCTTGGATAATTATTCTCACAATATGAATCTCATTCATATTATGATTGATAATTAAATCTCATTTAATCATCAAGTCCTTCGTACTTGGATATGTAATTCATCAAATGAATTATTCTTGAACCCCTTCAAGAATAATGTGCTTTCTCCGCAGATACTTGGAGATAAGGACAGGGCGATTGTATTGTTACATGTATAGCGACTTAGATGTTGAGATCTCATCTCAAATCTAGATCTTACGGACCTCCCACAGATACTTGATTAAATCAAGACCGTAAATCTAATCTTCTCATTGCATCTGAATCTCATTCAACCAATGTCCAACATTTGGACCAAGATCAGATTGCTTCTCTACTGAGAGGAGTCACTAAAATCCAGACCTATTTCATCACTCCCTCGGAATGGAAGCATCATGGTTATACTATCTTTTATGATCACATCACCCTCAAGTATTCCCAATACATGTACATCCTGCATACTGGAAGACCTATGATCAACCTGAAGATCAAGATCAATTTTACTCTATCTTCTTCAGGGTTTGATCACCAAGTTTCTCAATCTTGGTCATTGGGAGTTGGTATTGATCATATGCTTTCCCAAAGCATATATCATACCTTCAAATTCATGTCATGCTTCCAAAGCACGACGACCATGCATGGAATTTGATCGGGGTCCCAATACCTCATGAGTGAGCTCATGTCTTCCGGTTCATAAGTGAACCTGTATGATCCCTTTGAGAGATCGTGTTACTCATATGTCCTTATATGCACACTAGCTCGCCAGTGTATAGACCTTAGTTAGGTCATCAACCTATCGGTCTGCCAAATATACATACTCAGACATATAGTAATACATCTGTCTCCAGTCAGAGGATGCGTGCCTATATTGTGACAACATTCAATATAGGACTTAGGTTATCTCTATCTCGTTAAGTCAACCCATTGACCTAACTAATCTGACACCTCTGAATCACTATTCCCATGCAGAGGACCTGCATCAAGAGGTCGGTCAGATATCAGCCTATGTGAGAAAGGATTTCCATCTCCTACTCAGGATGGAGATCATCTCTTAATAATAATTTGACGGTGCTTGATGAGTCCTCTATCTAACTCCTTAGATATTCGTCCAAACACCAGCCTCTATGATTCATTTAATTAATCAACAGCTGTATGATCATCAAGATGGCCATGGTACATAACCCTAATTGTACAAAGGGACCTTTTATGCAAATTATTTATTCTTCATTCCATATCAGGGAATGATATGTGTAATAACATTTATTGCATAATGGCTCGATGTGGGCTCGCATGTCCAACAATCTCCCACTAGCACAAAGAGCCATTAATGGGCTAATCATTTAAGCCCACACTCATGTGACAATCATATTCTATTTAGAAAAATAGCTAGGTAAGCTGATCAGTCACTCTGTTCCCGCGAGACTATGCCAAGTCCTTTTACGGCACTTGCATATCCCCAATAATCGTTCTCGCATCCAGTATGAATGTTACATCTAATGCAACCAATACTCAATCTAGTCAAAGCAGTTATAGTGTCCTTGACACTATTGCTCAATAGTTATTATAACCAGTATTTCCATAATCCTTATCAGAATACCCTTATTCCAGGAGATCTCTATCTCCTAAGGTATTCACAGTTAAGACCTTTTAGATCTCCATCTAGAAGTCTTAATTTCTTGAGGATAAGACTTAGGGATCACTATCTCTATAGCCTTGTTATCTTTGAAGATATTGTCATTTCTGCAATCAAGTGTTTTATCTCCATAGTAGGATTAGTAACAATTTACTACTCCCACTACATGGCAGATGTCTGGCTTTTCTACACATCTAGCATACACTCAGCTTCTCGTAACTGATGCACAAGTGCAAGCAGTTCCAGCATTCACTTCCTCAACTCTTTGAGGTGTTATCCCTTTAGATAGGTCAGTATCAAATCTTAAGGGAAGGAAGCCTTTCTTGGAATTCCTAAGAATGGAATATGTCCAACGTGTACTACAAATGTGATAGTCCCAATACCCTCTCTTCTTTGCTTATGAACACCTTCAGAACTAAGATCCAAGAGGCATCTTTGAGATAATATCTCAAGGTATGGAATAGCCAGATCATAAAACACTTATTATCATCCTTATATCATTCCAAATGATTAGGATATTATTGACATTAAGCATGATGAACACCACGACACTCCCACTATGCTTCACATGGTACATCAATATTCTATTTGAAATCATAACATTTATAATTTCATCAAATCTTATGTTCCAACAACAAGAATCTTATTTGACTCCATAGATGGATTTATTTAGCTTTCACACCTTACTTTCCCCAACCATGAAGCCCTGGGGCTACTTTATGTGAATACTCTCAGAGAGGTATTCATAGAGGAATGCAATCTTGACTTACATTTAAAGATGCAATAGTCAAGTTGTGTAGCTAAGGTTAGCAATATTCTGATGATTTTAAGCATGGTCACCGAAGAGCAAGTCTCATTGCAAGCAATGTCTTCTCTTCGGTGTTAGCTCATGGCTATGAACCATGCATTGAAGGTCTCTTCCTTCTCATCAGGTTCCCTCTTTTCTTGATGATCCATTTACACCTTAACGGGTCTTACCCTTATAGGTGGACCCTCGAGGGTCCATATACAACATTTGTACATGAAGTCTACTTTAGACTTTATTGTTAAAATCCATCTCTCCATGTCACGATCCTCAGGAGCTTCATCACATGAAGTCCGATCATTGTCAGACTTAACTGACACATGGAATACATCCTCAAACTCATTTGAAGAGGTATTTGTGCTTCATTATTAATTGTCCTTTTAGGTTCTGATTTTAGGAGCCTTATTATCTGTTCAAGATCAAATGAGTTCCTACACTTCATTTTTTTCTTGATTCTCAAGAGTCTCAATCTTCTAAGAATCACATTCTCAAGATGAGATCTTTTAAGAATCTCAAGGTCATAAAGTAGATATCCAATACCATCCTTTATTTTCCTAATTAAGTAACACTCTCAAGTGCTAGATTCCAGCTTACGTGCATGGAACCTTATTAAGGATATATATTGTAGTCTCTACTACACATATATACCTAGAAACTAAGAGGAAATTATGCTAAAATTCATCATTGACCTAATCATGTCACACATGATCCAGTTGTATCTCCCTAAAACTCCATTGAGTTTAGGTGTGTTAGGAGGATTGAGATAGAAATGATATTCATATCTCCATAAGGTATTCTTTGAATTTTATCTAATAGGTACTTGCTACCTTGGTTAGATCAAATTCATTTAATCTTCTTTCAAACTTCGGTTCTAAACCAAAATTGTGAAATCTTTGAACATTTCAAAGGTTTCTCAGGTGAAGAGAAGAAATCTCATATCATACATAATCATCAATAGATATCACATATCCATATTGTTTACTATGATATAGATGATCCACATACATCAATATGTATGAGATCCCGAACACCTTGACATCTTACACCTTTCCTAAGAGAAGGGTGTATTGGACATTCTTTGAATTCAATATTCACAAGTATGTAAGATTTGAAATTTTAGACATTCTTAAGTTTCATATCTTTCTAGTCTATTGATCTCATCAACAGACATATGTCCAAAACTTGATGCCAAATCATTTTCAAATGATCTTCATCCTCCTATTGATCTATCAAGGTTTAATTTTCAGTATTAGAAATCTTAATGAACCATTCATTAATTTTTCTAATTTTGTGGAGTCCACTAGATGTTAGATTACTATCTGAAATATATCCATCATAACTCTTTATGATAGTTCTATCTCAGAATTCATGTTTATTTACAACATTTAGAAACAAACAACGAATGTATTCTAATATCTAGTTCATAGAGACATTCTCTAAGACAAAGGGCTCTCCCACTGAAAATATGAAGTCCATCTATCCAACAGAGATTGCTGCAACAATTACATCAATAGATGACTATTAAACCTTAAGATCAAATTTCTAATCTTCTAATATATATATGCAACCAATTGCAAATGTCATTAGAAGATTGGGATACAATTATCTAACTTTATCTTATGAAATAAGTAAGTCAAAGTCAATGATTATATGTAGATTATTCTGATGCTCTATCTGAGTCATTCACTAAGAATTTTAGACAGACTTGATAGTCCCATTATCAACACCAACTTATTGCAGTATTGGCATTCATCCAACTCTTTGGATGCCATATGGAAGCCAAAGAAGTACAATCAACTCTTTGACTTTCCTTCTAACATGGGTCCGACCCATGCTTCCACTATGTTCTCTTCATCTATAAACAACCATTGTTCAAGACAAAGTGTTACATTCAGGAATGGAAACATAATTTATTTATACTAAACCCAAGGCTCAAGGATGTCGACGGTCGGATACAAATACATACTATAAATACGAAACGACATAGATATATATTTATATGGATAAGACTTTAAAGACTAAAGTATATTTGATTAATAAGAGAACGGATTGATCATATGATAATGACGATACCATCAGCTTACGAGATATGGATATCTATGTAGATACATTTATTAAGGGACATGAGGATTGTATTGTGATACTCATTTTTTATGGATACAGAGTAATATAATATAATTAATATAAGCTGATAGAATGATGGATGAAATTCTAATATATATGTATACATATAATCGGTTACAACATTATTAAAAACTAGGTAAAATAAGTTAGTCAATAATTAGGATAAATATCAATAGACAATGCTTTAACTATTATTAATTTAATGTTATTACCTTAGAAATAAAGTGACATACAATTAAACGGATATGTATATAAGTTGGGCCACGTTAGGTGAAAAAAAATGTTATTTTGTTGCTCTCTTTTATCATATAATTACAAGGAGTAGATGTTAGTGGTCAAGGTTTCAACGGCTCCATTGGATATGCATGATGATGAATGACGTGGCTGATAATCTCATTCCCCTGCTACGTGGAAGGGGAAAATGAAGTGTGATAGATTAGAAATAGGCACTCGGTATATAAATTAGAACAGGGCGACCGCCGACCTTCCGTTTTTACTTAAGGGTGCTTCGCATTTGCAAAGAACGAAGGAGATTCTCTGCAAGTAATCGTGCAAGTTCGACATCATCTCAACTGGAGAACTCTCAGGTATTTTCTCACCAGATTTGATGTTGAGCAGAGGGATTCTTTGTTCTTATTTGCTCGATATCAAACTTGTCATGCGAGCATCAGTTGAAGAAGAGACGTGTCACCGTAGAAATATAAGCACTATGATGTTACTGATTTTGTATTCTCGGGACAAGAAAAAAAAGGGAGAACTCTATGCTCTGTGGGGATTGAAAGAATCTAGTTGATAAAGTCTGTAGGAATTGAGAAGTGCCATAAATTTCAGTATTTAGTCATGAGTTCAGAAACTAAGTTAATTCAGGATGAGTCTTATTCTTCCGTAAATAAAAATTTACCATCTCGATTGTTAGAATTATTTTGAATTTAGAAATCTGCTTTGAATGATTGTGAAAAAGAGAGTAAGATATGGGTAATTTGTACGTTTGAGTTAGAGTCAGGTAACCTGTTTAAAAAAAAATCAATAATCATTGGATAATTAAGAATGTGGTGGAAGTATATATATATACAGGGGTAGAAGTACTATAATTTTTTTTATTTACTTAATCCTATTATAGTTATTCAGGAGCAATAAATATAATAATTTCTAAAACAAATGCATTGATTGTTTCATGTATGTGAATGCAATTTTAGGGTTAAAAGTTGGCGTTGGCTATAACTCTGAGTAGGTTCACGTTACAACCCAGGTGAGTGGTTTCAAGCCTATTTTAAGACATAACCCCTATTTTAAAGATACATTGCGATATTACAGTTTGTGATGCCTTTTGATTATGCTATGTACATGTATAGTTTAGTTAAGCTGGTTTTTGTCCAAGATGATGGCAGTTTAATGAAGTTGGTATTGTACACAAGCTTAATGTATTCAGTATTCAATTATGTTGTTTAATACTACAGAAGTTTTCAGACAAATATAGATAAGTTCAGTATGATGATATGATTCAGAGATCATAGAGTTCTCAGCTTACCATCACATTACTATGGATCGGAAAATATGTCAGAAATAATGATCACCACAGTAGCTCTCAGACATGGTCATGAACTAGCCATCAGATATGGTGATGTCATCAGATATGACCCTGAAACACGCCATCAGATATGGCAATCGTCAGATATGATTCAGAGGACTTTGGGTCCACATTTTGTATACACATAGGCTTTGGGCTGTATGCAGAGTGTTCTTTGGCCTTTGGGGTTGTCTACGCGTATGACTCAGTTTGTTTCAGTGTTCATGGACGTAGTATGTTAGCCACAGTGGTGTTGTTATAACAGCTAGAAGATAGAAATTTTTGTTTTTATTTCTGCAAGATTTTAGAGAGCCAGATAGTATATTAATTTCAGTTTAATATTTCTATTTCTGTACAACATCATTTTTTCGCAAAGCTTCATTTTTCTTATGAAATTGGCCTATTATAGCATTAGATTTTATTTCAACTAGCTAGCAAAGTTATTTTCTAAGTAGCCAATATTTTTCATACTAAGTGCTTGAGACCCACTCACTGGGTTTAAGCTCATTTTGAGTTTAGGCTCAACCCTCTATTATTAAATATTATTTACAGACACATCTGAGAAGGAACCATAGGAGACGCGAGGGAACAGATTAAGCTTTTTGCAGATAGTGGGACTTTCACTCCATCCTTGTGACATTACAACAAATTTTTGGTTCTTCAGGTAAAATGGTTAGTAACTTGAAAGACTAGTTATTTTTGGCAAGGTGAAAGGAATTGTATATGAACTTTGACCGTAGATGATGCTTGTACATAAGAAACAATGTAAATGTGTTTGGTGATATGAATGTGGATTATGACTTGGTTTAATGTGATGGTGAATTGAAAGGAGAATTTTATAGAAAAGTTTTATATGAATTGTTTCAGGTACAGGGTAGCGTTTGGGAGTCCATAAAATAGAGGAATTGTTGTCGAATTTTTTTTGACACGCTAATCATGATCAAGACGATAAAAAAAATTTTTGTGTTGCGCTCGTGCCGGCTAGCGGGGCGGGTCGTGACAATCTGGTTGTATCAGAGCAATGGTTTATGAAATTTGATCAAAAAAAAAATTTGATATTAGAGGTTGATATATGAATCACTTGGTGGTTATGATTTATGTGTTGGACTTCGATATGAAATGGAAATGATATTGGAATAATGATGTTCTTGTTATTGAGGATTTATCTATATTTTGCCATGTGATTTGATGATTTATAATTTTGGAAGAGCTAATTAAGGAATTTTATTTATGTAGGACACAATGGCAGCTGAGCAACCTTCTCAGAACTCACAAGGATTAGGACCAAGTGATGGACATGATGAGAGTAATAATAACAATATGCAGGAGACCTTGGCATTAATAGCTCAGACCGTGGGAAGCATGGCTGCTCGATCGATGAAACCGCCTGAATTTGAAAATCAGTTGCCATTTGAGCACGTTCGGAAGTTAGGTGCAAAAGATTTTATAGGCACGACGGATCCGAAGGTGGCAAGAGACTGGTTTGAACACATGGAGAAGATATTTGAATTGATGGAGTGTACTGAAGTACAAAAGTTGAGATATGCAATATTTCTGTTAAAAGAAAATGCTGATGACTGGTGGAAATCAGTGAAGATGAAGTACACCTATCCATCCGAGATTACTTGGCAAATATTTGAAAAAGAATTCAATGAAAAATATTATTCTAGAGTATATCAAGAGGATCGATGCAAAGAATTCTTATTTCTTACTCAGGGGAGTTTTTCTGTTGATGAATATGAGAAACGCTTTACAGAATTATTAAAGTTTGCAGCATCTTTAGTGAAGACTGAAGAAGATAAATGTCGACGTTTCGAAGATGGACTCCATATAGATATTAAGTCAATGGTCTCAGCCAATGGATACACTGAGTATGGTAAATTAGTGGAAGCTGCCCGTAGATCTGAACGCGTGGTACGGGAAAGGCAAAGGTGTAATGATCATAGTAGGAAAATATTTGGGGAAAGACCACCATGGAAAGGACCCAAGAACAAAGTTAGAAGAAATTTTGAAAATCCAAGACAATACAACTTATCTGCTCAAAGATATAGGGAAAATCAAATGGGTGGATTTGCTCGGGAAAATTTTAGAAATGCAGGATTTTCTTATTCGCAATGTTCTATATGTGGGAAGCGTCACCCGGGAGAATGTCGGAGAGGATCGGGTTGCTATAATTGTGGACAGACATGCCATGTACGTCGAAATTGCCCAAATCTTATATCAAACTGGGGAAATACAAGAAGACCGGCTCAACAAAATATCCACGCTAGTGGCATAACTCAAGAACCCCCTCCAAAGAGAGAAGGAAAGAGAAATGATATTCCAAAGAAAGGCAATAAAAATGCACAAAATCATGGGAAAGTCTTTGCAATGACACTTCAAGAAGCCATCTCTGCTGAGGATGTGGTGTCAGGTACGACTGTTATTTTTGGTAGAAATGCCCATACTCTTATTGATTCTGGTGCCAGTCATTCATCTATTTCCCAAAGATTTTCTTTACTTGCGAATAAGGAAATGGGTACACTTGATCATGCCTTATCGATCTCTTTACCTAAGGAGAGCCTGAGATTGTTTGGAATGTCTTTAAAGACTGTTTGATAGAAATAGGAGGAGGTCGTGTTATTGTGAATCTTATCCCTATGGAAATTAAAGAATTTGATGCTATCATAGGGATGGATTGTTTGACATCATACCATGCTTTATTAGATTGCTGTAAGAAGCAAGTTATTTTTCGAATGCCAGGCGAGACAGAGTTTGTATTCTATGGAGAAAGGAGTGTATATCCCACCTGTATCATTTCTAGTATAGTGGCATATAAATTACTCAGGAAGGGATATTCGTCTTTTGTTGCCCTTGTATACAATACAAAAGCAGAATCTATAAGTTTAGAAAATATTCCTATAGTGAGGGAATTTCCTGAAGTATTTCCTGATGAACTAGCGGGACTTCCACCAGATAGAGAAATTGAATTCAATATTGACTTAATACCTGGTACTACCCCGATTGCATTGACTCCTTATCGAATGGCCCCGGCTGAACTTAGAGAATTGAAGATCCAATTGCAAGAATTAACGGATAACGGATTTATCCAGTCTAGTATTTCTCCATGGGGGGCTCCTGTTCTTTTTGTCAAAAAGAAAGATGGTTCTTTGAGACTTTGTATTGATTATCGAAAGTTGAATCGAGTGACCGTACGTAATAATTATCCTCTTCCTCAAATAGATGATTTATTTGATCAATTGCAAGGGGCTTCTGTATTCTGTAAGATAGACTTGAGATCAGGCTACCATCAGTTGAAAATTAAAGCCGAAGATGTCCCTAAAACATCTTTCCGCACTCGTTACGGACATTATGAATTTTTGGTGATGCCTTTTGGGTTGACAAATGCTCCTGCTACATTTATGGATTTAATGAACCGGGTATTTCGTCCTTTCCTGGATAAATTTGTGATCGTGTTTATTGATGATATTTTGGTATACTCGAAGTCAGAGGAAGAACATAAAGATCATTTGAGGATTGTATTACAGACGTTGAAGGACCATCAGTTATTTGCAAAATTTGATAAATGTGAGTTTTGGTTGCATAAGGTTGCATTTCTAGGACATGTTATCTCGGCAGAAGGTATATCGGTTGATCCAAGTAAAATAGAAGCAGTTCTGAATTGGAGACAACCAGCAAGTGTATCCGAGATTAGAAGTTTTCTTGGTTTAGCAGGATAGTATAGAAGATTTGTTAAAAAAATTTCAAGAATTGCAGCGCCATTGACAAAATTGACTAGGAAAGAAGTGAAATTTATCTGGGATGATAAATGTGAAGAGAGTTTTCAGGAACTTAAAAATCGTCTAACCTCAGCTCCCATTCTTAGCCTTCCTTGTGGGAATGGTGGATTTATAGTTTATAGCGATGCATCACGTCAAGGTTTGGGATGTGTTTTAATGCAGAATGGGAAAGTGATTGCCTATGCTTCCAGACAGCTTAAGCCGCATGAGCTGAATTATCCTACACATGACTTGGAATTAGCTGCAGTAGTATTTGCCTTGAAAATTTGGAGGCACTACTTATATGGCGAGACATGTCAAATTTTCACTGATCATAAGAGCTTGAAATATATATTCTCTCAAAAAGAATTGAATCTTAGACAAAGAAGATGGTTAGAATTAATAAAAGATTATGATTGTACTATTGAGTATCATCCTTGGAAAGCAAATGTAGTAGCAGATGCTCTTAGTCGGAAGTCTAATGGGAGATTGACATATATAAAGACCGACAGACACTCATTATTGACTCAGCTAAGGGGATTGCGTGCAAACTTGTCAGTATATGATGATGGGATTTTATTGGCTACCTTACAAGTTAGGCCTATATTATATGATATAAAATACGGGATGCTCAAGAATCTAATCCAGACATTAAAAGAATGCGAGGGAAAGTGGAGAAAGGAGAATTGCCAGATTTCACGATAAACGAGCATGGAGTATTATTTTTCAAACAAAGACTTTGTGTCCCACAACTTGCAGAACTTAAAACAGAAATTCTTGAGGAAGCACATAACTCTATGTACACAATGCATCCAGGAAGCATGAAGATGTATAGAACATTGAAAACATGCTATTGGTGGTCGGGAATGAAAAGAGAGATTGCAGAATATGTATCGAGATGTTTGATTTGTCAACAAACTAAATCAGAACATATGTGACCAGCTGGTGCATTGCAACCTCTCCCGATACTAGAGTGGAAATGGGAACATATTACCATGGATTTTGTTACTGGATTGCCCAGGACTCGTCGAGGTCATGATTTAATCTGGGTAATTGTTGATAGATTGACCAAATCCTCTCATTTCATAGCGGTCAATATGACATATACATTGGATCGCTTGGGTAAAATTTTTGTGGATGAAATTGTACGGTTACATGGAGCACCTGTGTTAATTATATCTGATAAAGATCCTCATTTTACCTCTAGATTTTGGCCTAGTCTACATAAAGCAATGGGTACAAAATTAGCATTCAGCACTGCTTTTCACCCACAAACTGATGGACAGTCATATCGGACTATTCAAACTTTGGAAGATATCCTGAGAGCTTGTGCATTGAGCTTTAAAGATAGTTGGGATGAACATCTATCTCTTATGGAGTTTGCATACAATAATAGCTATCAGACAAGTATTGGGATGGCACCATATGAAGCCTTGTATGGTCGAGCATGCAGAACTCCTGTTTGTTGGATCAAAGTAGGAGAGCGTAAATTGGTCCAACCAGAATTAGTACAAAATACAGTGGAGAAAATTGAAGAAATCAAGAAAAAATTTGAAGGTTGCACAAGATAGACAGAAAAGTTATGCAGATAAGAGAAGAAGAGATCTAGAATTTCAAGTGGGTGAACAAGTATTTTTACGAGTATCTCCTTGGAAGGGTATACTCAGATTTGGAAAGAAGGGAAAACTAAGCCCACGATACATTGGTCCGTATGAAGTTATAGAAAGAATTGGTAATGTAGCGTATCGTCTCCGACTCCCACCAGAGCTAGCCAGGATACATGATGTTTTCCATGTTTCTACCCTTCGGAAATATATTCCAGACCCATCACATGTTATACAACCGCAAGAAATTCAACTGAAAAAGGACCTTTCTTACAAAGAGATTCCAATACAAATTTTAGATTATAAAGTTCAAGAACTTCGAACGAAGAAGATTCCTCTAGTAAAAGTTCTCTGGAGGAGTCATGCAATAGAGGAAGCCACATGGGAGAGAGAAGATGAAATGCGATCTCAATACCCACACTTATTCTAAAGTTGACTGAGGTAAGTAAATTTCAAGGACGAAATTTATTTTAAGTAGGGAAGAGTTGTTACATTCAGGAATGGAAACATAATTTATTTATACTAAACCCAAGTCTCAAGGATGTCGACGGTCGGATACAAATACATACTATAAATACGAAACGACATAGATATATATTTATATGGATAAGACTTTAAAGACTAAAGTATATTTGATTAATAAGAGAACAGATTGATCATATGATAATGACGATACCATCAGCTTACGAGATATGGATATCTATGTAGATACATTTATTAACGGACATGAAGATTGTATTGTGATACTCATTTTTTTTATGGATACAGAGTAATATAATATAATTAATATAAGCTGATAGAATGATGGATGAAATTCTAATATATATGTATACATATAATCGGTTACAAAATTATTAAAAACTAGGTAAAATAAGTTAGTCAATAATTAGGATAGATATCAATAGACAATGCTTTAACTATTATTAATTTAATGTTATTACCTTAGAAATAAAGTGACATACAATTAAACGGATATGTATATAAGTTGGGCCACGTTAGGTGAAAAAAATGTTATTTTGTTCCTCTCTTTTATCATATAATTACAAGGAGTAGATGTTAGTGGTCAAGGTTTCAACGGCTCCATTGGATATGCATGATGCTGAATGACGTGGCTGATAATCTCATTCCCCTGCTACGTGGAAGGGGAAAATGAAGTGTGATAGATTAGAAATAGGCACTCGGTATATAAATTAGAACAGGGCGACCGCCGACCTTCCGTTTTTACTTAAGGGTGCTTCGCATTTGCAAAGAACGAAGGAGATTCTCTGCAAGTAATCGTGCAAGTTCGACATCATCTCAACTGGAGAACTCTCAGGTATTTTCTCACCAGATTTGATGTTGAGCAGAGGGATTCTTTGTTCTTATTTGCTCGATATCAAACATGTCATGCGAGCATCAATTGAAGAAGAGACGTGTCACCGTAGAAATATAAGCACTATGATGTTACTGATTTTGTATTCTCGGGACAAGAAAAAAAGGGAGAACTCTATGCTTTGTGGGGATTGAAAGAATCTAGTTGATAAAGTCTGTAGGAATTGAGAAGTGCCATAAATTTCAGTATTTAGTCATGAGTTCAGAAACTAAGTTAATTCAGGATGAGTCTTATTCTTCCGTAAATAAAAATTTACCATCTCGATTGTTAGAATTATTTTGAATTTAGAAATCTGCTTTGAATGATTGTGAAAAAGAGAGTAAGATATGGGTAATTTGTACGTTTGAGTTAGAGTCAGGTAACCTGTTTTTTTAAAAAAATTAATAATCATTGGATAATTAAGAATGTGGTGTTTACAGGGGTAGAAGTACTATAATTTTTTTTATTTACTTAATCCTATTATAGTTATTCAGGAGCAATAAATATAACAATTTCTAAAACAAATGCATTGATTGTTTCATGTATGTGAATGCAATTTTAGGGTTAAAAGTTGGCGTTGGCTATAACTCTGAGTAGGTTCACGTTACAACCCCAGGTGAGTGGTTTCAAGCCTATTCTAAGACATAACCCCTATTTTAAAGATACATTGCGATATTACAGTTTGTGATGCCTTTTGATTATGCTATGTACATGTATAGTTTAGTTAAGCTGGTTTTTGTCCAAGATGATGGCAGTTTAATGAAGTTGGTATTGTACACAAGCTTAATGTATGGTATAAAAGCTTAGTTTTATGTTTCAGTATTCAATTATGTTGTTTAATACTACAGAAGTTTTCAGACAAATATAGATAAGTTCAGTATGATGATATGATTCAGAGATCATAGAGTTCTCAGCTTACCATCATATTACTATGGATCGGAAAATATGTCAGAAATAATGATCACCACAGTAGCTCTCAGACATGGTCATGAACTAGCCATCAGATATGGTGATGTCATCAGATATGACCCTGAAACACGCCATCAGATATGGCAATCGTCAGATATGATTCAGAGGACTTTGGGTCCACATTTTGTATACACATAGGCTTTGGGCTGTATGCAGAGTGTTCTTTGGCCTTTGGGGTTGTCTACGCGTATGACTCAGTTTGTTTCAGTGTTCATGGACATAGTATGTTAGCCACAGTGGTGTTGTTATAACAACTAGAAGATAGAAATTTTTGTTTTTATTTCTGCAAGATTTTAGAGAGCCAGATAGTATATTAATTTCAGTTTAATATTTCAATTTCTGTACAACATCATTTTTTCGCAAAGCTTCATTTTTCTTATGAAATTGGCCTATTATATCATTAGATTTTATTTCAACTAGCCAGCAAAGTTATTTTCTAAGTAGCCAATATTTTTCTTACTAAGTGCTTGAGACCCACTCACTGGGTTTAAGCTCATTTTGAGTTTAGGCTCAACCCTCTATTATTAAATATTATTTACAGACACATCTGAGAAGGAACCATAGGAGACGCGAGGGAACGGATTAAGCTTTTTGCAGATAGTGGGACTTTCACTCCATCCTTGTGACATTACAACAAATTTTTGGTTCTTCAGGTAAAATGGTTAGTAACTTGAAAGAATAGTTATTTTTGGCAAGGTGAAAGGAATTGTATATGAACTTTGACCGTAGATGATGCTTGTACATAAGAAACAATGTAAATGTGTTTGGTGATATGAATGTGGATTATGACTTGGTTTAATGTGATGGTGAATTGAAAGGAGAGTTTTATAGAAAAGTTTTATATGAATTGTTTCAGGTACATGGTAGCGTTTGGAAGTCCATAAAATAGAGGAATTGCTCTCGAATTTTTTTGACACGCTAATCATGATCAAGACGATAAAAAAAATTTTTGTGTCGCGCTCGTGCCGGTTAGCGGGGCGGGTCGTGACACAAAGAATCTCTTATGTTGAATTCAAAAGATTTCAATACAAGAGCACTTCAACATTTATACATGCTTCATTAAATTCATACAAAATGATTAATATGAATCTTCATGAATGACTAGAGTATAGACAGTAGAATGATGACACACATAATATCTACATACATCTTAACTCTTAGAGACTTCGATTCAGGTAGGTATTCAAACATTTTGAATACATCATCTCTTTCGAGCCACCATTCAGCATAATGCAGAGAACCATGTTATTCATGATTAAATGTCTAGAGCACATATGTATGCCAGAACATCTTCTTCGATTTAATAAGGATTATTTGACAATCGTGATCATCATCGACATGTCACTTCTAAAGTACACTCGATGAAAGATCAAGACTATAGAGACATACAAACCCTAGGGTGATGTCTTATTGTCTTATTTAATTGTCATTATATTGAGGAAACTTGCACATTGCAACCACATACATTATGTGTCCAATTGCAAGTGCAATATCTGGATCATGAGTCTAATCCATGATATTTTACTGGTTATCATTGAGTATAACATTGAGTGGGTTCAATAAAGGATTCTCTGAAATAAGAAATTTGCATAAGTGTGTGTGTGTATATATATATTACTTTGATTTAGGAATTTTTATATCAATGTTGTCTTGCCTTGTCAACAATGAAAGTTCATTCCCTCAATCACTTTCAATGTAAGAGATATTCTTACCATTATATCTCTAGCATGATCTGGGATCTCCTTTCCTATCTTTGTCACATCCCAATAATATGAGAACCTGCGACTCCGATAAAAAGAAGCGGGAACACATTCTGTCTTGCAAGTCCAACTTGCATTTCCCAATTCGGTCTTTAATACCCGGGCCCACCACCCCTAAGGTGATGTTGATCCGTCATTAATTGAACCAACCATCAACAGGCTTAATACTCGCTATACGCAATCCAATATCGCCCCAATAATATGAGGACCCGATATTGGGGTCACTACGTATACGGCCTTACTCTTTCGAGAAGCAAAGAACCCGATCCAAATAAATCATATACATGATCTGCCACTTCGGATAGGCGTCTCCTATATACAACATCTGGCGATGGAATCCTTTTCCTTGACGGGATACCATGGATGTCACTTATTTGATCCTCCACATCATATTCAAATTGTAATAATTAATTATCGTGAATCATATTCACATAATTAATTCTTCCAAGGGAAATACACATCTATTCATAATAGAGTGTTTATTGGATATAATTAATTTAATCACATTAAATTAATCATCAATCCAATCATCAATCAACAAACTTGGTTATTACTTGAATAGTAGGTATAATCTCAAAGTACGTATTATTCGTATTTTAATAATTAAAACAATGCAGTTTAATTTCTCCAGCATTATCGAGTCCCTACCCGCTGTCATGGCCAGTACCGAAGAGAGTGGGATGGACCACATACGTTGCAACCCGCAACCCCAATGCTCTACTACTAGTCACCATATCCACCTCAGGAAAGGATAATGTCAGATAGATCTTTATGTACTTTGAGATGCTCATTGGTTTTTCAACCGAAGTTATACCACATAATATACATCAAAGCAATTTTGATAATATTATAAGGAGATTTGCTAAACAAATCCCCAATCCTATTCAAGCAAGAGGGTTTTTCATGTAAAAGTTGTCCTACAACTATTGTAGGATAGACTAAGGTTTTTCATGAAATCAATGTTTGTTGATGAATTCATATCAACCAATGATCAAGATCAACTATATAATCATTATGGTTAGGCAAATGTCATTCAATGAAATAATTATCTCTTTAAATATTTCACAAATATTTATCACTAATTATTTTAGAAAATTAACAATTACTTTTCATCATCACATTTGAATGACTTATCACAAAGTTCATGACCATGTTTGTCAATTTCCAGCAATGACCCCCCAATCACTAAAATTAACTTATCTTGATCAATTTAAATCCAAAAAATGCAAAATAAGTTTCCTAACATTGTCAATTTGATTTATTACAGAACCCAAGTGATATTTCATGCATTTAGAGGTGGATCAAAAACAATAATTAACTCATTAATCAGGTTTAGATCCGCAATTCCCGCAACAGTGAATACATGGTTATTCAAAGGGCCATATCTTGAGAAAATAAAATTCCAATTTCGTAAACTCAGATCCTATGGTTTCTTTATTTAATGGAGAACAAAATGCAATTGCAAATTTCGTATTTAAACAATTTAAACAGTACTGAAAAATTCAATTAGACAGAGGTGCAAAAATTGAAATGCGACAAAACTTTCGCGACCCTTTCAAACCCAAGTCGTCCTAGGTCTATGGATCATATAAAAAACCTTATTTGACTTAAGGCTCTGATACCACTTGAAGGATATTGAGAATCCTAAAGTGCATCACGGAAGCGTATCGATCGCATCATATTCAATCGGGGCGACTAGTCGCTAGATGCGACGGAAATTAAATTTTTTTTAACAAGCGATGAAACCACATGATCAAAAGAACATTTCTCGGATCATTTCATCAAATCACGAAGTATAAGGAATACCTCTTAGAGCGTGGTTGTAATCGTGAGATCCCAAACAAGAGATCCTCCTCTCTTAAGTCCGATCGACGAAGAATGCAATTGCGGGCGCGATGATGAGACGTGATCCTCCTGCAATCCTCGATGAAGATCTAAGCAATCGAATCCCAGATTTCTTCCAATGAAATCTATCATCTTCCTTTAGAGAAAGCAGCCCCAAAGAAGAAGGAGATCCTCTATTCGTCAAAGGCGAAGGTGAGAGTCTCCCTTTCAATACAAGGTGGACGACCACCTTTGAAAGGAGAGAAAGAGAGAGGGCGAGAATGAGAGAGAGTAGTAGGCTTGTACAACTCTTAATTATGTACCTTGAAAGGATACGTCAGCCCTCCTTTTATATTAGTTTTGGATCCAATGGATCTCAATCCATGGGACACATAGATCCAACGACCATGGTGATCTATGTATTAATCAATGGTCATGATTGTTGTTGGCTAAAAACCAAAAGCATTAATTTATATTTAAATTAAATATATGTTGCAACATTATCAACACAATTTAATTTATCATAAATTAATTCTCAAGAGATAATAATATAATAAAGGGGAGATAACAAATTACCTCCTAAAAATGAGGGGGCGTCACCTTTGACTATGTCATTGGTGACGCCACCTCATTTGGTGGTTATTTATCTCCCTTTTATTTTATATTATTATTTCTCAATGTATTTTTAATAATCATTATTAAAAAATATCCACCAAATTAATTTCAAATTAATTTGTGAATATTTCAATCATGTCATTGATAAATATGTGAATCATATTCACAGCCCAAACTAGTTTGTAAATTGCACTTCCAATTAATTAATTAATGTGAATCCAATCCAAATTAATAATTAACAAATGCTATTTACAAAAATTCTCTCTCTTCAATATATGTATATTATAAATCATATATATAATACACAAATATCATGGATAGTATTACCCACATTCTCAATCCTTGATAATTAACATATTTAATTATCTTGGATAATTATTCTCACATTATGAATCTCATTCATATTATGATTGATAATTAGATGTCATAATCATCAAGTCCTTCTTACTTGGATATGTAATTCATCAAATGAATTATTCTTGAACCCCTTCAAGAATAATGTGTTTTGTCCGCAGATACTTGGAGATAAGGACATGGCGATTGTATTGTTCCACGTATAGCGACTTGGATGTTTAGATCTCATCTCAAATCCAGATCTTACAGACCTCCCACAGATGCTTGATTAAATCAAGACCACAAATCTATTCTTCACATTGCATTTGAATCTCATTCTAACCAATGTTCAACATTTGGACCAAGATCAGATTGCTTCTCTACTGATAGGAGTCACTAAAATTCTGACATGTTTCATCACTCCCTCGGAATGGAAGCGTCATGGTTATACGATCATTTATGATGACATCAACCTCAGGTATTCCCAATACCTGTACATCCTGCATTCTGGAAGACCTATGATCAACCTGAAGATCAAGATCAATTTTACTCGGTCTTCTTCAGGGTTTGATCACCAAGTTTCTCAATCTTGGTCATTTGGAGTTGGTATCGATCATATGCTTTCCCAAAGCATATATCATACCTTCAAATTCATATCATGCTTCCAAAGCACGACGACCATGAATGGAATTTAATCGGTCCCAATACCTCATGAGTGAGCTCATGTCTTCCAGTTCATAAGTGAACCTGTATGATGCCTTTGAGAGATCGTATTACTCATATGTCCTTATATGTACACCAGCTCGCCGGTGTATAGACCTTGTTTAGGCCATCAACCTATCGATCTGCCAAATGTACATACTCAGACATATAATAATACATCTGTCTCCGGTCAGAGGATACGTGCCTATGCTATGACAACATTCAACATAGGACTTAGGTTATCTCGATCTCGTTAAGTCAACCCATTGACCTAACTAATCTGACACCTCCGAATCACTATTCCCATGCAGAGGACCTGCATCAAGAGGTCGGTCAGATATCAGCCTATGTAAGAAAGGATTGCCATCTCCTACTCAGGCTGGAGATCATCTCTTAATAATCATTTGACGGTGCTTGATGAGTCCTCCATGTAACTCCTTAGATATTCATCCAAACACCAGCCTCTATGATTCATTTAACGAATCAACAGCGGTATGATCATCAAGATGGCCATGGTACATAACCCTAATTGTACAGAGGGACCTTTTATGCAAATTATTTATTAATCATTCCAGATCAGAGAATGATATGTGCAATAACATTTATTGCATAATGGCTCGCCATAGGCTCGCATGTCCAACAGATATAACTCATGCTTAGTATATGGAAGTGAAAAGGAATGGTATACTACAACGACAAATCAAGGAATAGAATGAAGATGACTCAGTGTTTTCCCCCTATACTTAGGATCAAGTAATCCTAAGTGTAGCAAGATGTACATGAAGGGAAATCCAAGTGGGAGAATGTACAGGGTCTACCTTCCCTATACTTAGGGTAAAATATCCCTAAGTATAGGCAACAAAATAAAGGTAGAAAGAATCAACAGAATACCCAAGTCCTACACCCCCCTATACTTAGGGTAAAGTACACCCTAAGTATAGCATAATCATAAGATGAAGATGGGGAGCGGGACTAAAGAATGGAGTGATATGGACAACTGTATCTATACCAGGTGGAAGACAGTGATAATCAGGCGTGAGATGCTATAGATGTGAGTCAAAGACCACATCTCACACAAAATGAATAGGGGCGACGTCAACGACTAGCAGCTCATGCTCTAGATATGGTTTGAGCCGCTGCCCGTTAACACGAACTGTAGATTCATAAGATAACTCAAATATATCAATGATTCCATTGTCATGTACCTTTCGGACCATATATGGTCCCTTCCACTTGCTCTGTAACTTCCCTAGAAATAGTCAAAGCCTGGCATCAAGCAACCATACTCTCTGATCTGGCTCAAACTGCTTGTGGCTGATATGAGAATCATGCCACTCCTTCACTCTCTCCTTATAATGTAGGATGCTTGAAAAGGCTTCATCTCTAAGCTCCTCCAGAGCTGCCAATTCTGCCCTTCTCTGGTCTCCTACACTCACTAGATCCAAAAGTATCTCTGTAACAACCCAAAGTGACTTATGTCTCAGCTCAACAGGTAAATGGCATGGCTTGCCATAAACGAGGTGAAAGGGAGATGTACCCAAATGTGTCTTGAAGGACGTCCTATATGCCCACAAGACCGAGTCCAAAAGCTGTGACCAATCCTTTCGGTCAGGACGAACGACCTTCTTCAATATAGTCTTGATCTCCCTGTTCTACACTTCAGCAAGACCATTGGTTTGAGGGTGGTATGGAGTGGCTACTCGATGGTCTATGATGAACTCGCTAGCAAGGGCTTTTACCTTGTCATTGACGAAATGAAACCCCCATCAGAAATCAACACTCGAGGTACCCCAAACAGTGAAATGATATTCTTCCTTAAAAATCGGCATACAGTCCTAGTATCTGCGGTTCGGACGGGGATGGCCTCAACCCAACGACTCACATAATCGACGGCCAACAGAATGTACTCGAATCCCTGACTCTTAGGGAATGGACACATAAAATTGATGCCCCATGCATCAAAAACCTCACAGAAGTATATGGGCCGCATCGGCATCATATCACGCTGTCCACAAGTGCCCATCCTCTGACAGTCAGCACATCTCTTCACGAACTCATCAGAGTCCTTGAAGAGAGTAGGCCACCATAGGCCGGATTGGAGCACTTTCTATGCCGTTCTCCTCCCAGAGTGATGTCCTCCTGCCTCCATCTTGTGGCAGTAGGTGAGGACGCTATGGTGCTCCTCCTGAGGAATGCACCGTCTCCAGACACTATCCCCTCCCTCATGGTAAAGGATGGGATCCTCCCAATGGTAAGACTTGGCCTTCTCTAGGAAGGTCTCAAGTCTCTGCATGGGACAACCTTGTCGAACTTTCTTGGCGATAAGATAGTTCACAATGTTGGCGTACCAAGGGAGTGAGGCGATAGCAAGGATTGCCTCATCTGGGAAGGTCTCACAAACAGGGTCAATCTGCTCAGAATCCTCAAGATGCTCTAATCGGGAGAGATGATCCGCCACCACATTCTTAACTCCAGGCTTATCCTTAGTCTCAATATCAATGTCCCGGAGTAGAAAGATTCATCTGGTCAATCTAGCCTTGACATCCTTCTTGGCCATGAGGTAACTGATGGTGGTATAATCAGTGTGAATTGTCACTCTAGATCCAATGATGTATGATCTGAAGTTATCTAAGGCAACGAATACAACTAGCATCTCCTTCTCTGTGACCGTATAGTTCCGTTGAGCGGCATCCAAAGTACGACTAGCGTAGTTAATGGCAAAAGGCAATCCATCCCACCTCTGTCCTAGCACGGCTCCCACGGCAAAATCGGAGGCATCCCTCATGATCTCGAATGGGAGATACCAATCGAGCGGCTGGAGGACAGGAGCCCCAACAACTAGACTCTTGAGAGTCTCAAATGACGCAAGGCACTTATCATCAACTATGAACTCGGTGTCCTTGGTCAGCAAATCAGTCAGTGGTCGAGCAATCCTGCTGAAGTCATGAATGAATCATCAGTAGAAACCAATGTGCCCCTTAAAAGACCGTAACTGTCGCAAATTGGACGGTGGATTGAGTTTTCTAATGATATCCAGCTTGGCCGAATCAACCTCCATGCCCCTTTTGGAGAAGATGTCGCCAAGCATCGTCCCTTGAGTCACCATGAAGTAACTCTTCTCCCAAGACAAAACAAGGCCGACCTCAATGCATCGTTGTAGGATGCGGTTTAGGCACTCAAGACAATAATCAAATCCATCGCCGTAGACCGAAAAGTCGTCCATGAAGACCTCCAAGCACTCACCCAGCATGTCCGAAAAGATGGACAACATACACCTTTGGAATGTCGCCGGAGCATTGCATAAACCAAAGGGCATGCGTCTGAAAGCATATGTCCCGAAGGGACAGGTGAATGTAGTCTTATCCTGGTCCTCTCGCGCAATGGCCACCTGATTGTATCCGGAGTACCCGTCCAAAAAGCAGTAGTGACTCTTCCCTGCTAGCCTCTCTATAATCTGATCAATAAAAGGCAATGGGAAATGATCCTTCTTAGTGGCCCGATTCAATCATCTGTAGTCCACAGAAACCCTCCAAGAAGTGGGTATCCGGGTAGCAATCTCCTCTCCAGACTCACTCACAACTGTAGTGATGCCCGTCTTCTTGGGCACCACATGCAATGGACTAACCCACTTAAAGTCAGAGATGGGGTAGATAAAATCGGCGCTCCACCATTTCGAAATTTCCTTCATGACAACCTCTCGAAGAATCGAGTTCAGCCGCTGCTGGAACTCACGCGACGGCTTCGCGCCCTCCTCGAGATAGATATGGTGGGAGCACAAGGCTGAACTTATCCCCTGGAGATCGGCTATGCTCCATCCTATCTCCTTGCAGTTCTTTTCAAGAACCCCCATCAGACGGGATTCTTACTCTCCAGTCAAATCCGCAGAGATAATAACTGGGTGCATCTCATGCTCACCCGGAAGGAACCTATACTTCAGCAACTACGGCATGGTCTTCTGCTCTGGGCAACTAGGAGCTGGCGGATCTGGCCTCTGAAATGTATGAGTGAATGCAACCAAATCTGCTGGGAAAATGAGAACTCTCGCTGAAAATCTGAATCTGGTGGGGAATGCTCTGTTGGTGTGTCTCTGCTCTGAATGGAACCAGTCTCCACCCTAGCTGTAGGCTTTGGGGAAATCAGACAAGGAATCATGTCATCAAACTCTGCCCAATCTATGTCTGACTCTTAGGGATCTGAATCTGAATCAAACCAGTCAACTGCCTCGTGATCGGGAACTGGCTCTGCTGCCTGAAATGTATCTTGGACCAGGAATGTGCTCTCCAAGCTCTCCTCTACTGGCATTTGTGCATCAGCGGACTTTGAAGGTGAGAGGATGGCTCGTGAAACTGGATCGGAACAAACTGCCTCATCATCTGTAATCACAAAATCACAGTCCTGGTTGATGTCTCGCTCTGCCTCTGTCATCTGCTCTGAATCTGAAGGTAGATCTGAGAAAGCTGAATCTCTGGCTCTAGTCTCCTCGATCGTCTCTATTTGTGTACTCTCACCCTCGATGCGAAAGTATATATTCCCGCTATCATGGTCGGACATGGCCTTGGCTGTGGCCAAGAATGGGCGTCCTAAAATGATGGGGGTATCGGTCACAGACTCAGGGATCTCCATGTGCAACACAATGAAGTCCACGGGTAATTTAGGCCCTGAATCATACAACGTCCTTCAGCAACCCCTTTGGCCTCTTGACAGATCGATCAACAAACTGAAGGATCGTCTTGCTCTGTCGTAGAGGGCCCAACTCGAATCGATTGAGTAAGGCTGCCAGAAGTAGGTTGATCGAAGACCCGCTGTCTAATAGAGTACGGTCGAACCTCTGCTCGTGAATATGGCATCTGACATTAGGGTCTTCTGCATCTGGCCTCTTGGCTGGCAGACGATTCTGGATGGCAAAGCAAGTGGTGCGAGTGAGCACATGGATCTCAGACTGGTGGTTCCTCCTCTTCCTCCAAATGGTGGTTTTGTCTCTGAGGGATCTCTAGAAGAGAGGGATGTGCTTTAAGGCCTCCTGTATAGTCAGCTGAATATGAAATCGGTCCATCATCTGCTGGCTGAACTCTAGCTGGTGTGACTTTTTTGGATCTTTTTTGTCCCCTTACCGAGCGGAGTGCTTGGGAAAAGGGGACGGCTGGGTCCTTCTCAGATGAAAGACTAGGATCGGGTCTATGATGCTCAAGCAAAGTAGAATCCATACATAAATCATCAATCAACACAGATATATTCGCAAATAATAAACCCTTTCCTTTATTCATAAAATTGTCCTGCGATACATGAAATGAAGGAAAAGCAACAGGAGAAGAACTGGTAATGGTGGCCTCAGCACCACCCTCGGCATCTCGAATAACGGCATCGGTACCGTGCTCTGGCTCAGCAACAATGGTGGCATCAGTACCACCTCCTCTATCTGGTGATGCGATGATCTCAGTACCGCCAGCTGGATCAACGTCCTTGGTGGCGTCAACACCACCGTCATCATCATGATCATGAGCGACATCAACACCGCTCTCCTCCTCGTCTGGCGCTCCTAAGGCTGCATGAGGTCGTCGCTCAAACGAGGCACCACCTACTGGCATCCTACCGCTCCTAAGTGTAACAAAATCAGCATCAAACATGTATGCAGTAACATCACCGAGTGAAGCATTAGGAGTGGTAATCTCAGTGAACTCTACCTACTTAGACTTCCTCTTCAGGTTGTTTGGATTCGACTCAGTCTGGGTAGGAATGACGGCCTTCCATCTCACAATCTCCCTCATCTCCTGTCGAAACTCATCCATCTCCCATCGGACATGAGGCATGCTAAGTCATCCAAGGTGGGGTTCTCATAGGTGGGCCCATGAGAACCTGATGGGTGGCCTCTCTGAAACTGCGACTGCTGCTGTGGAGGAGGGTGAGAGGGGTACTACGAGTGATACTACTACGGAGGCTGTTGCTGCCTCCAAGACTGTCCCTGCTCATAGGGACGAGGATCATGCTACTAGTGTGGTGGGAACTGGGGCTGCTGGTGCTGCTCTCATTGTTGACCCTACTGGCCACCCTGAACTGGAGGCTGCTGCTGGGAACTGGTACATCCGGTCGTCCAACGGAATCCGGGATGGTCTCGTCAGATCCCAGGCTAGGGTCGGTCATACCATATCCTGTTGACATCCATCAATGGCTCCTGCTCGTAAGTGGGTGGGGCGAGTACTGCCAGGAGCTGGTCCGACTGATACACCACCATCTGGCTGTCCTGAAATGGTGGCGACTGGACGTACTACTGATGTTGTGGCTAGTAGGGGTCCGCCTGAACAAGGTGAACCTGTCGGTACTGAGCGGAGGGCTGGGCCGAACTGCTGCTGCTGCCGGTGTCTGCTCGTGACCTGAGACGCGGCTGAGAAGCCATCTGTGCCTCCTGGAGACACATGATCTGTGTCTTCAGGTCACTAGCGTCTGTGCCATATGATCGATCTGCGTCATGCCCCGGCACCGCTTCTTCTCTATCAACTCGATCCGATCCAGCTTCTCGCTGATGATACCCATGTCGGCGGCTGTCGACTCTGCATGTGCTTCTGTTGTTGACGAAGTAGAAGGACCGACATCGACCCATGATATCCTCTGATATGACACGACCTGTGGCTGGAGTCTCCCCTGAGTGTAGAGGCAGGTATGGGACATCACCGTGTAGTTATCGGCCATCTCCTCATAGATGGCCCAGACTTGATCCTCGTCCTTGGTGAAATACGAGCCTCCACAAGATGCATTCACTAACCCCTGCAGCTCCGGTGTAAGCCCGCAGAAAAATCTCTGAACAAGGTTGGGCTTCGAAATTTCATGATGGGGGCATCGGTCTATGAGCTCTCGGAACCTCTCCCATGCCTCGTGTATTTGCTCATTGGGGAGCATTGAGAAGTTGCTGATCAAGGCCCTCGCTGCATTCGTTTGACCGAGTGGATAGTACTTGTTCAAGTACTCGGTTCGGAGCTGCTCCCAGGTGGTAACAAAACTCCCTAGATGCTTCAGCCAATTGACTGCTCTATCTACGAGGGAGAACGAAAAGGCGATCATCCGTATAGTGTCCTCGTCCACATGCCGATCGTGGACAATGCTGCAGATCATCTCAAACTCTTGGAGATGGAGGTGTGGCTCCTCAGTCACGAGCCCATGGAAGCGGGGGAGAAGCTGAATCATCTGAGGAGGAAACTTGAAGACCCCTACAATCGTTGGAAGCACGATCCATCTGTGTGCAAGCGTCGATCCGGGGTTGTGCAACTCCCGCATAGGTCGTGCTAGTGCTGGATGGACTGGCTCCTCATGCTGGTCTCTGTCTGGAATGTTTCCCTCTCTGTCGGCTCTCGGCTGATCTCTATTTGCTCTCAGTCTCTCCATCTCTCTGCGCATCTCAACCATGAAAGTCCCTTGATCTCGAATCTGTCTCTACATAGTCTCAAGGGAGGCTAACAAGATGTTGTTGATCGCACCCTGGTCCAACACGTAAGTCTTCTCTGCTCTGGGACCATCGATGCGCTCCTCGCTGCTGGCCATGGTCTCTGTAAAGGCAAAAGACCCAAACTCAGGTGTCGATAAATCAACTGGCTGTTGTTCTCTCTAATTAGGCACTTGTACCTCAGAATTGGTAGTAGAAGGGTGGTCAAGGGGGAACATGGTGGAATCGAACTCGGGTTCGGAGAGCGGGTCTCGGCTCTCACGAACCAACCTAGATGAGCGGGATGGAGTGCTGTAAAGAGGTCCAACCAAAGTCTGCCTAAGGGACCTCCTACCCATCATCTTGATCTGGTGAATGAATACAGATGAGATCTGGAAACACACAAGATGGGAAAGCAAACCCCTGATTCACCTACTCAACGCTGAGCTGAGGACCGTAAAGGTTCGGTCAATTATCTTGTTAAATTTAATTAGGTGATCAAATCAGTCTTTTAGAGCGATTAAGCGAGCTGATAGGAATCCAATACTCCCAACGGACTGTCCCGTATAAAAGGCCGGTAGTCTGCTTGGAAATCAGATGTGGCTCTAGCCTAGTGTGCGGGTCACTCTCTCGCTCATCCAAACCAAACAATGAGGGGGTTACTCTCCCCAAGACAGATTTTTAGGTGAGGTGTCTTTTAGGGTCAAGTGTGTTTAGCAGTCCCAAGGTGTCTTTTAGTTCACCATTTGTAACTAACCTTCCAACTACCCAGGACACCCCAGTTCTAGTAGCCGACCTCTCCCCTTTCTCGCCTTGTTCCGGCCAACTGCAGTGGTGACAACACCTAGGAAAAGTTTCGCGTGGAAGAGGGACGTCGAAGGAGGAGTTCCAAGGTGCATCACCACCTTGAATCGCAGCTCGCGCCGCGTTCAGCTCTGGTCAAGATCGCTCGTCGAGCAGATACCTGAGGTAATGCACCTCTATTCTCCCTATATCTCTTCCTCCATCTTTCTCAAATTCTTTCTCGATTATCGTGCCGCAATTAGCATGGCTAATCCTATCTTTAGCTCACTTAATCATTCAGCTTAAATGCTTAATCAAATTACACTCGCAAATCGTTTCAAATCGATTCCATTCGCATCTCCTTTCATCGCCATTTCGCACGCAGAATTCTTCAACATCTGGGAACACATGTTTTGATCTTGCAAACATTTACCCCTTTGGCTGATTCCTTAAGAATTGAGCACGTAAATTTGTGGTTTGCAGATCCATCTTCATCAGGAGCACATTCAAGCTATCTGGAGTCTTCAAAGCTTCAAGAAATCACGACTTCAAGAAGCTGCAACAACCATTTCTCAGAACAGAGCAAAGGGAACCTCCACTTCATCGCCTTTCCACCGTCGCTCGGAGTCATCTCCGACCACCTACTATTGCGGGCGAGTTCGAAGGGTGGAGGAGCCACCCCTCTGGCCCCGCCGGAGGGCCAAGATCGTTGTCGATCGCCTGAGAAATATCAGAGAAGAAGAGTCCTTCAGCAGCTGCTCAACAACCTCAAGATCCGCAAGAACATCCAAGCGCGTAGAATTTCAACACGTGGCCATCCGCGGACGGCCAAGATCAGAGCGCGTGCTATAATCTCAGCCGTCAAGACGAATCGGTAGAAATTTTGCAACTTAAGCCCAGTGGACTTCCAGAATTCATTCCCGCTCCAAAAGTTTCCAGTATTTGCATTTAGGTCCCTCCACAGGGACCTAAATACAAAATAATTTATTTTTCTTTCAAAACAGTCCCTGTTAAGGACCATTTTGCAAAACGTTTTAATATCTTTTCTTACGTTAATACCCATGGGCTGTAGGGGATTGTTGGACCTATTTTTGACCTCATTTTTTGTAGACTTTCTTGGGGTAGTTACACAACTACCTCCGCGAGTTTTTCATTAATTTTTAGTGTATTTTTCTCGTGTTTTTATCGTGTTTTGATTTGTCGCAAATTGTCTTTGTTTTGCTTTGTTTCCGTGTGCTTGTTCGAGCCCGTTGCTCGTCCTGTTCACCTATTATATAGTACCATCTATTTTCACCTATATTCCACCTATTATATCATAAATATATTTTGTGAAAAATATCATTTTTAAAAATTAAATAAAAATTGGAAAATATTAAAATCAAATAAAAATTTAAAATAAAAAATCCCTAAAAATTGTAGTTTTCTCCCTGATTGCTTTAAGAAGAGATAAAAATAAAATCACAAATATTTTCTCTTATAAAAATCAAAGCACTCTATTCTTCTTCCTTGAGTTCAACCCAGGCACACTCACCTGGTAAAATAATTAGTGTAGGTTTTTAGTTCTCTAAAAACTGAATTTGTTTGATCGACTGAGATCTCTTCGCGGCTTTTCTACACCGACAATTTTTTAATATCAAATGCCGCGATCGGATTTTAGCCGCATCAAAATGGAGCCGTTGCCGGGGAGGCGCTAGAGTAGTTTGATTTTTTTATTTTCTTGTGATTTTATTTTCTCTCTTCTTTTTGTTTTTCGTAGTTTTCCTTAGGCTTTTCTTACGGCTTTTCTTGACTCATCTCTCGATCTTCTATAAGACACTAACTAATTTTTGCAGGGCCTGCTGAATCAACCTATTTCTTAGGAAGCCGAGGCAGTTGAAAGAGTAGAGGCCGACTCTTTCTTTACGAGTCGGTTGCAGAGGGTAGAAATTTAGTAGTGAAATTTTGTAGAAGAGAGAGAAAGGGAGAGAAAGTTGTATCAAACTCTAGTAGAAGGGGTCCACTAAGGACATCCCGACGTGTAACTTCCCCCCATTTTTTCGGGGTCTGATTTGTTGAGTACCGTGTATTCGGTGGATCATGGCACCTACTGCGATTTTCTTGGTTCGACGGTTTTTCTGTAGCTTTTCCGATAGATGCTTGTTTAGGTTTTTATTCTATCTGATTGTACTTACGTAACTAGTTTTAGGACTTGCAACCTAGGTGCATGATTTTAGGATTAAGAAAATAAAAAATTAGACGTTTGTTTGAAAAAATCAAAAAATATAAAACCACAAAATAAAATCGGGACTGCTAAATATATTGGATCTAAAATAGACGTAATATTCATTTAACTTGGGAGAGTAATCCCTGCAATTTCTCAGAGTGCACGAGCGAGAGCCGACTCTTAATATAAACCCGATTTCTTTCAAAATACTACTTAGTTCATACACCAAATCAGTGCTTTTCAGTGGGTATGCTCGCGTAGGCAGAAACGGTCCGAGTTTACTTAGCAGAGTGGGGGATTTAGAGGACACCGCGTAAGGCCCATCCTCAAGCAACACGGGTAGCCGGAAATGGTCTGTGTACTTGCCACCATACTGGTTGAGAGCAAGTGGTTCTCTGTAAGGACTTGGGACAGTATCGCGGGGGAAAACTCGGGCACCTATCAGCTCATACAGTGTACGATTGCCGCAATATTTGTTTGCTAATTACAACCCTAAAACCGACAAGATAAAAGACCGAACTCTTATGGTCATCATCGGGTTGAGTTGGTGAAACACGAGATTTGCTTTGTGTTTTCTTGCGGGGGGTGACTTTCTGCGGCTTTACACATTTCTTTCTCTCTTGAATCACGATTCTTGATCCTCCTTTCTCTTGACATCGAAGATGACATCTCGACGGTTTTTCTGCTCAGACTTTGTGAGCTTTCGACCGTCCACCGTCGATCGTACATCTTCACAAGCTTGTGATGACTATCTTCCCAAGCTGGTCCCATCTGATCTCGAGGAGAGTCAGACCCAGAGTCCCTCGCCTCCTGGCCAGAATATTGAGACAGACCCTCGTCTCAATAAATCATCTCCAGCCGAATTTTCACTGAGTTCTTATGAGAGCTTCTCTTTTCCAGACGATTCAAAACCGATGGCTTGCGGCAAAGGACCAGCAGCAGATGAGAGGGCAGCAGCTGAGGAGCAAGATGACGGAAGACCGGATCCAGCCGCAGATGTTACTACATGTATTCTCGAGACTCTCCAACAGATGAATATCCATATCCGAGAACAATTCAGAACTCAGAATGAGTTACGGGCTGAGATAGCCGCGTTAAGAGAAGGGGTAGGGAACCATTTACCGCCTGTGGTTCCTGCTACTTTACGAGAAGAGTATGACCCGGGCACGAGAAAGCTTCATCATTGGATTCGGCTACCATCGAATCAAGGGCCATACGAGTTGAGACCGTCCTTCATATCACTGCTTCCCAAGTTCTACGAGAATGCCACAGAGGAGCCGTTTACCTTTCTACAATAATTCGAGATGATTTGCGGTACGACTACCTATCTAGGAGTTACGTCGGAGGCTGTTCGCCTCAAAGCCTTTCCCTTCACCTTAGCCGATAAGGCACTTTACTGGCTGAGTCATCTGAGAAGGGAAATCTCTATGTGGGATGATCTGAAGTCCACTTTCTTACGTAAATATTTTTCTCTGGGGAGGACGAACATGATGAGGAGTCAGATCTCCAACTTCATACAACATCCGCATGAATCTTTCCATGAGGCATGGGATAGATTCGAAGATCTTACGGAGAGATGCCCGCATCATGACATACCGATGAAGGTGCTAGTGCAAAATTACTTTGGAGGACTCTAATCGGATTTCGTATACTCCGATTCAGCAATCGAGTATACCAAATAATCAGCAACAGCAGTACGGACAGCCGCAGCATGGACGTCCACACTTCCAGCACCGCCAGAATTTCACGCAACAACAGTCTCACCAGAATGTATATCAGAGACCACAATTACACCAGTATCCTGCTCAGTATTCACATATTTATTCTTATCAGCAGCCGCAATAGTCTTCCTTCGCACCGTAGAGATCCTCTTAGCCTTCCACTTCTCAGCAATACACGCCAAGGCAAAAGAGAGGACCAAGCCAGGGCCACCACACCGAACCAAAGATGTCTTCACAGGCCTAGGCACTGAATAAGATCATGGATATGCTGAGTACGCTCCAGATCGTACATAAAACTGAGATGGAGCAGGTTAACCGTCGTCTGGACAAGTTAACCACACCGAAGACCACTCTTCCAGCCCGGTCTCAGATGAACCCGAATAACAAGAGGAGGCATCCAGATCAGGTAGACGATACTACAGGTACGATCTCTTTTCTTGAATTTTTATCTAACTGAAGGATATGATTAGATCCTCAAGCGCATCACGGAAGTGTGAGCGTTGTATCGAATACGACGAAGAACGACTAGTCAGACTAGTTGTTCTATGCAGCGGAAATTAAAATTTTTTCATGCGACGAAACCACATGATCCAAGAACACTTCTTGGATCGTTTCGTCTAAACCACAAACAAGTATTAGGGTTACCTCTTGAAGCGTGGTTGCGATCGAGTCACTAAAGGAAGAGACCTCCTGTCTCAAGTCCGATCTGACGGAGGAGACACTTGCGAGCGCGGGGATGAACCACATGCTTCTCGCAATCCATGTTGATGATCCAAGCGGCGGATCTCCTGATCTCGACACATGAGATCCGACGTCTTCTTAACGAGCAAGGCATGCTGAAGTAGACGGAGTTCCACGAGCAAACCATCGGGCATCATAACGACGACGCTGCAGCGATGGAGAACCTCTCTAGGGCATCCATGGTGGACGGCCATGAGAGGGAGAGAGAGAGAAAGAGAGAGATGCTTCAAAAGCATTGTGTGCAAAGAAGAGCAATGGGGTGCCTCTCCTTTTATATCATTTTGGGATCCATGGATCTCAATCCACGGGACAACACAAATCCAATGGTTCACATTGATTGTGTTTCTTTTAATGGCTAAGATTTGTGTTGGTAAAAACCAACAACAATTAATTTAATTTAGATTAAATATATATTGATAAATCAATATAAATCAATCCCAAATTAAATCAATCAACCATGGAGATTATGGAATGAAGATTGCCTCCTTCCATAATATTGGATTTGTTGGCAATCTCATGCAATCTCATGAGATCACATTATTCCATGGAAATCTCCAAGATTTACAACAACATTTGTTGTAAATAATTCAACAACAATAATTCATAATTATTTTATGAATATTGCAATCTTTCCATTGGAAAATTATGAATCACATTCACAACCCAAAATAAAATGTAAATTACATTTTCAATTAATTGTCCAATGTGAATCCAATTCACATCAACATTTAATTAACAAATGTAAGTTACAAATAGCTCTCTCTTATATAATATAAATAATATTTATAATATATATGACTAATATGGATATTGCTATCCACATTATTCATATCCATGATAATTAAATCATATTTAATCATCTTGGATCTCTTATTCCCATGTGCCCCAATAATATGAATCACATTCACATTATTCACATCTTTGATAATTAAATCAAATTTAATTATCTAAGATAACTCTCTTTATAATATGAATCAAATTCATATTATTCATGATAATTAAATCACATTTAATTATCTATTTTCTCAATGCTCGGATACATATCATCAAAAATGAAATTGTCCTAAACCCTTTCAAGGATAACTCGCTTTCTCCGCGAATACTTGGAGATAAGGACAGGGCGATTGCATTGTTCCACGTATAGTGACATGGATATTGATATCGTATCTCAAATCCAGATCGCAGGCCTCCCATAGATGCTTGATTAAATCAAGACCGCAAATCTAATCTCATTGCATCTGAATCACATTCAGATCAATGTCCAACATTTGGACTAAGATCAGATTACTTCTCTACCGAGAGGAGTCACTAAAATCCAGACCCGTTTCATCCCTCCCTAGGAATGGAAGCGTCATGGTTATACAATCGTTTATGATCACATCACCCTCAGGTATTCCCAATACCTGTACATCCTGCATACTGGAAGACTTAGAATAAACCTGAAGTATTGGATCAACTTTATACTGTCTACTTCATGGTTTTATTAGTAAGTTTCTCATTTGATCATTGGGAGTCGGTATCGATCATATACTTTCGAAAAGCATATATCATACCTAGGTCTTGATCACATACTTTCCAAAAGTATATATCAAACCTACAAATTCAGTCAAGCTTCCAAAGCGAGACGACTGTGCGTATGGAATTTGATTGTTCCCAATATCTCATGAGTGATCTCATGTTTTCTGGTTCAGTAAATGAACCTGTATGATCCCTTTGAGAGATCGTATTACTCATATGTCCTTATATGCACACCAGTGCGCCGGTGTATAGACCTTGGTTAGGTCATCAACCTATTGGTCTGCCAAATGTACATACTCAGACATATAGTAACACATCTGTCTCCGGTCAGAGGAAGCGTGCCTATATCATGACAGCTTACGATATAGGACTTTGGTTATCTCGATCTCGTTAAGTCAACTCTTAGACCTAACTAACCTGACACCTCCGAATCTCTATTCCTATGCAGAGGACCTGCATCAAGAGGTCGGTCAGATATCAACCTTTAGAGATAAGGATTGCCATCTCCTACGCAGGCTGGAGATTGTCTCTTAACAATCATTTGATGGTGCTTGATGAGTCCTCAATCTAACTATTTAGATATTCATCCAAGCACCAGACTCTATGATTCAATAGTAGAATCAACAGCTGTATGATTATTAAGATGGCCATGGTACATAACCCTAATTGTACTAAGGGACCTATTATGCAAATTATTCATTCTTCATTTCAGATCAAGGAATGATATATGCAATAACATTTATTGTACAATGGCTCGCCGTGGGCTCGCATATCCAACAATCTCCCACAAGCCCAAAGAGCCATTATTGGGCTATTCATTTAAACCCACACTCATGTGACAATCATAGGCTATTAAGAAAATAGCTAGGAAAGACGATCAGTCACTCTGTTCCCGCGAGACCATGCCAAGTCCTTTTACAACACTTGCATATCCCCAGTAACAGTGCTCGCATCTAATACGAATGTTGCATCTCATGCAACCAATACTCAATCTTGTCAGTTATAGTGTCCTTGACACTATAGTCTAATAATCATCATAACCATTATTTCCATAATCCTTATCAAAATACCTTTATTGCTGGAGATCACTATCTCTTAAGGTATCCACAGCTCAGACCTTTAGATCTTTATCTATAAAGTCTTATGTTTTTGAAGATAAGACTCTGAGATCACTATCTCAAAAAATCTGGTTAATTATGAAGATTTTGTTATTACTGTAATCAAGTGTTTTATCTCCATAGTAGGTTAGCAACACTTTACTACTCCCACTGCATGGCAGCCATCCGGCTTTTGTACACATCTAGTACACACCCGGCTTCTCAGAACTGATGCCCACGGGCAAGTAGTTCTAGCATTCACTTCCTCAACTCTTTGAGGTGCTGTCCCTTTAGATAGGTCAGTACCATATCTTAAGGGATGGAAGCCTTTCTTGGAATTTTCCATAAAATGGAATATTTCCAAGATGTACTTATTAATGTGACAGTCCCAATACCCTCTTCTCTTTGCTCCTGAACAACTTCAGAACTAAGATCTAAGAGGTATCTTTGAAATCATATTTCAAGATATGGAATAGCCAGTCTATAAAACACTTGTTATCATCCTTATATCATTCCAAATAATTAGGATATTATCTACATTTAACACGATGAATACAAAGGAACTCCCACTAAGCTTCGCATGGCTCATCAAGATTCCATCTGAAATCATAACATTTATAATTTCATCAAATCTTATGATCCAATTTCAAGAAGCTTATTTGAGTCCATAGATGGATTCCCTAGCTTGCAAACCTTGCTTTCCTTAACCATGAAGCCCTGGGGCTACTTCATGTGAATATCCTCAGAGAGGTATTCATAGAGAAATGCAATATTGACTTACATCTTGAAGATGCAATATTCAAGTTGTGTAGCTAAGGTTAGCAATATTCTGATGGTTTTAGGCATGGTCACCGAAGAGCAAGTCTCATCGCAAGCAATGTCTTCTCTTCCGGTGTGTAACTCATGGCTACGAACCGTGCTTTGAAGGTCTCTACCTTCTCATCAGGTTCCCTTTCTCTTGAAGATCCATTTACACCTTTATAGGTCTTACTCATATAGGTGGATCCTCGAGGGTCCATATACAACACTTGTATATGAAGTCTACTTTAGACTTTATTGCTAACATCTATCTTTTCATGTTATGATCCTCAGGAATTTCATCACATGAAATCCGATCATTGTCAGATTTCTCTGACACATGGAATCCATCCTCAAACTCATTTGAAGAGGTATTAGTGTTTCATATTTAATTGTCCTTTTAGTTTTCAATTTCAGGAGCCTCATTATCTTCTCAAGATTAAGTGAGTTCCGACACTTCATTTTCATCTTGATTCTCAAGAGTCTCAACCTCTAAGAATCACATTCTCAGAGATGAGATATTTTAAGAATCTCAAGGTCATAAAGTAGGTATCCAATACCATCCTTTATTTTCCTAATGAAGCATCACTCTCAAGTGCTAGATTCCAACTTGCATGCATGGAATCATATTAAAGATATATATTGTAGTCTCTACTACACATATATACCTGGAAAGTAAGGGATAATTATGCTAAAATTGATCATTGATAAGATCATGTCACACATGATCCAATTGTATCTCCCTATAACTCTATTGAGTTAAGGTGTGTCAGGAGAATTGAGATAGAAATAATATTCATATCTCCATAGGGTATCCTTTGAATTCATCTAACAGGTACATGCTACCTAGATTAGATCAAATTCATTTTATCTTCCTTCAAACTTTGGTTGTAAACCAAAATAATGAAATCTTTGAATATTTCAAAGGTTTCTTTAGATGAAGAGAAGAAATCTCATATCATTCATAATCATTAATAGATATCACATATCCATAATGTTTACTATGATATAGATGATCCGCATACATCAATATGTATGAGATCTTGAATACCTTGACATCTTACGCCTTTCTCTAAGAAGGGTGTATTGAACATTTTACTTCGAATACAATATTCGTAAGTATGCAAGCTTTGAAGTTTTAGACATTCTAAAGTTTCATCTCTTACTAGTCTATTGATTAAATCAATAAACAAATGTCCAAGACTTGATGCTAGATAATTGTCAAATGATCTTTATCCTCCTATTGATCTTAAGGTTCAATTTCAGTATTTAGAAATGTTAATGAACCATTCATCAATTTTCTAATTTAGTGGAGTCCACTAGATTTTAGATTACTATCTGAAATATCTCCATCATAACTCTTTATGATAGATTTATTACAGAATTCATGTTTATTTCCAACATTTAGAATCAAATAATGAATGTATTCTGATATCTAGGTCATAGAGACATTCTCTAAGACTAAGGGCTCTCCCACTGAAATTATGAAGCCTTTCAATCCAATAGAGATTGTTGCAACAATTGCATCAACATCTATGTGGATCACTATAAGTCTTAAGATCAAATTTTATTTTCTTCTGAAACATATGCAACCCATTGCAAGTGTTGTAGAAGATTGAGATACAATTACAAGACTTTATCTCATACAATAAGCAAGTCAATATCAATGATTTATGTAGATTATTCTGATGCTCTATCCGAGTCCTTCTCTAAGGATTCTAGACAGAGTTGATAGTTATACTATCAACACATCAACTTATTGCAGTATTGGCATTCATCCAACTCTTTGGATGTCATATGGAAGTCACAGAAGTACAATGAACTCTTTGACTATACTTCTTACTTGGGTCCAACCCATGCTTCCACTGCGCTCCCTTTATCAATAAGCAACCATTGCTCAGGACAGAGGATCTCTTATTTTAAATTAAATAGAATTCAAAGTAAGAGTATTTCAACATTTATACATGCTTCATTAAATTCATATCATATGAATATTATGAAGCTTCATGAATGACTAGAGTATAGATAGTAGAATAATGACACTCATCATCTACATCCATCTAAACTCTTAAAACATAGGTTCAGGTAGGTACTTAAACAATTTGAATACATCATCTCTTATAGAGCTACCATTCTACATGATGCAGAGAACCATGTCACTCATGATTAAATGTCAAGAGCACATATGTATGCCAGAAAATCTTCATCGATTTTATAAGGATTATTTGACAATTACGATCATTATCGACATGTCACTTCCAAAGTACATTCGATGAGAGATCAAGATTATAGAGACGAACAAACCCTAGGGTTGTAGTACTATTATCTATTTAATTGTCATTCCTCATTAGTATGAGAAGACTTGCATACTGCAACCACATACATTATGTGTCCAATGTAAGTACAATATCTGGATCATGAGTCCAATCCATGATATTTTACTGGTTATTATTGAGTATAATATTGAGTGGGTTTAATGAAAGATTATCTGAAATAAGAAATTTACATAAATGTATATTTATATATATACATATTTTACTTTGATTTAGGAATTTTTATATCAAAGTTGTCTTGCCTTGTAAACACTGAAAGTTCATTCCCTTAATCACTTTCAATGTAAGAGATATACTTACCATTATATCTCAAGCAAGATCTGGGATCTCCTTCCTTATCTTTGTTGCATCCCAATAATATGAGAATCTGCAACTCGTATAAAAAGAAGAGGGAACACATTCCGCCTTGCAAGTCCAACTTGCATCTCCCAATTCGGTCTTTAACACCCGGGCCCACCACCCCTAAGGCGATGTTGACCCGTCATTAATTGAACCAACCTTCAACAGGAATACAACTCGCTATGCGCAATCCAATATCGCCCCAATAATATGAGAATCCGATATTGGGGTCACTACGCATACGTCCTTACTCTTTCGAGAAGCGAAGAGCCCGATCCAGATGCGCTTGCATATAGGAGCTGTCACTTTGGACATGCGTCTCCCACATACAATCCCTGGCGATGGAACCCTCCGCCTTGACGGGAGATCATTGATGTCACTTATGTGATCCTCCACATCATATTCAAATTATAATTAATCACTGTGAATCATATTCATTATGATTAATTCTTCCAAGAGAAATAACATCTCTATTCATAATAGAGTGTTTTAATTTTAATTGAATTTCAATTAATCTAATCATATTAAATTAATGATCTAATTGATATCCAACAAATATTTATTGTTACTTGAATTATGGTATTATCTCAAATACGTATTATTTCGAATTTTAATAATTAGAAATACATCATGATTTCTTAAGAATTATACCAACCCTACCCATTTTCATGGCCAATACTGATGAGAGTGGGACAGACCACATACGTTGCAACCCGCAACCCAATGCTCTCTGACTAGACACCATATCCACCTCGGGAAAGGATAATGCAAAATAGATCACTTTGTACTTGAGATGATCATCGGTTCTTCAACCGAAATTATAACATATAATAATAATCAAAATAATTTTGATTAACATTATAATGAGATTTGCTAAACAAATCCCAAGTCCTATTCAAGCAACATGTTTGTTGGAATGTTGATCATGTAGATCATGTAACCAATTAGTGATCTAGATCACATCTAATCCATTATTGGTTAAGGGAATGTCATATAAGGAAATAATTATCATCAAATATTTCACAAATATTTATGCACAATTATTCCAGGAAATTAAAAAATTTAATTTCATTGATTAAATGACAATCACTAGGTTCTTGATTAGGAAAGTGTTTCCAGCAGTGACCCTCACTTACTAAAAATACCATATCTAAATTAATTTAAATCCAAATTAAGCAAAGTAAGTTACAAAAGTTTGGTAATTTGATTTACAACAGAACCTAAATGATTTGCATGCATTTCAAGGCGTTTCAAATCCTCAATTAGCATTTTAATTATGTCATGATCCGCAGTCCCCGAATCAGTGGATACATGTTCACTAAAATGAGCATATCTTGAGCAAACAGAATCGAAATCACGTAAACTCAGATCCTACGGTTTCTTTATTTAATGAGGAACAAAATTCAATTATTATTTTCATGTTTAAACAATTTAAACAGTGTCAAAAAATAATCTCAAAATAGAGATGCGAAAATGAAATGCAAGAAAACTTTCGCATGCCCTAATGAACCCAAGTCATCATCGGTTTATGGTCGTATCGAATACGACGAAGAACGACTAGTCGGACTAGTTGTTCTATGCAGCGGAAATTAAAATTTTTTCATGCGACGAAACCACATGATCCAAGAAAACTCAACAGATCGTTTCGTCTAAACCACAAACAAGTATTAGGGTTACCTCTTGAACGTGGTTGCGATCGAGTCACTAAAGGAAGAGACCTCCTGTCTCAAATCCGATCCAACGGAGGAGACACTTGCAAGCGTGGGGATGAACCGCGTGCTTCTTGCAATCCATGTTGATGATCCAAGCGACGGATCTCCTGATATCGACACACGATATCCGACGTCTTCTTAATGAGAAAGGCACATCGAAGTAGACGGAGTTCCACGAGCAAACCATGGGGCAGCATCACGACGACACTGCAGTGATGGAGAACCTCTCTAGGGCATCCATGGGGGACGGCCATGAGAGGGAGAGAGAGAGAGATGCTTCAAAATCATTGTGTGCAAAGAAGAGCAATGGGGTGCCTCTCCTTTTATAACATTTTGGGATCCATGGATCTCAATCCAGGGGACAAAACAAATCCAATGGTTCACATTAATTGTGCTTCTTTTAATGGCTAAGATTTGTGTTGGTAAAAACCAACAACAAATAATTTAATTTAGATTAAATATATATTGATAAATCAATATAAATCAATACCAAATTAAATCAGTCAACCATGGAGATTATGGAATGAAGATTGACTCCTTCCAAAATATTGGATTTGTTGGCAATCTCATGCAATCTCATGAGATCTCACGAGATCACATTATTCCATGGAAATCTCCAAGATTTACAACAACATTTGTTTTAAATAATTCAACAACAATAATTCATAATTATTTTGTGAATATTGCAATCTTGCCATTGGAAAATTGTGAATCACATTCACAATCCAAAATAAAATGTAAATTACATTTTCAATTAATCGTCCAATGTGAATCCAATTCACATCAACATTTAATTAACAAATGTAAGTTACAAATAGCTCTCTCTAATATATTATAAATCATATTTATAATATATATGACTAATATGGATATTGTTATCCACATTATTCATATCCATGATAATTAAATCATATTTAATCATCTTGGATCTCTTATTCTCATGTGCCCCAATAATATGAATCACATTCACATTATTCACATCTTTGATAATTAAATCAAATTTAATTATCTAAGATAACTCTCTTTATAATATGAATCAAATTCATATTATTCATGATAATTAAATCACATTTAATTATCTATTTTCTCAATGCTCGGATACATATTATCAACAATGAAATTATCCTGAACCCTTTCAAGGATAATGCGCTTTCTCCGCGAATACTTGGAGATAAGGACAAGGCGATTGTATTGTTCCACGTATAGTGACATAGATATTGATATCGTATCTCAAATCCAGATCGCAGGCCTCCCATAGATGCTTGATTAAATAAAGACCGCAAATCTAATCTTCTCATTGCGTCTGAATCACATTCAGATCAATGTCCAACATTTAGACTAAGATCAGATTACTTCTCTACCGAGAGGAGTCACTAAAATCCAGACTCGTTTCATCACTCCCTAGGAATGGAAGCATCATGGTTATACAATCGTTTATGATCACATCACCCTCAGGATTTCCCAATACCTGTACATCCCGCATACTGGAAGACTTAGAATAAACCCAAAGTATTGGATCAACTTTATACTATCTACTTAATGGTTTTATCAGTAAGTTTCTCATTTGATCATTGGGAGTCGGTATCGATCATATACTTTTGAAAAGCATATATCATACCTAGGTCTTGATCACATACTTTCCAAAAGTATATATCAAACCTACAAATTCAGTCAAGCTTCCAAAGCGAGACGACCATGCGCATGGAATTTGATTCTTCAGAATATCTCATGAGTGAGCTCATGTCTTCTGGTTCAGTAATTGAACCTGTATGATCCCTTTGAGAGATCGTATTACTCATATGTCCTTATATGCATACCAGCGCGCCGGTGTATAGACCTTGGTTAGGTCATCAACCTATTGGTCTGTCAAATGTACATACTCAGACATATAGTAACACATCTGTCTCCGGTCAGAGGATGCGTGCCTATATCATGACAGCTTACGATATAGGACGTTGGTTATCTCGATCTCGTTAAGTCAACTCTTTGACCTAACTAACCTGATGACAAACCGCAAAATCGGCCCTTTAATAGTGTGTAATTAACACTTGATAATTGTCGTAGCAGTCGGGCCGAAATGGGCTCATCAAAGAGACCATCTTATTGATATATTTCAAATAAGAATGAGATGGTCGAAATTTATATTTTTTTTACTTGGCAAGATACCAAGGTTGAACTCAGTGACACGAGCCTTTCTCATATTAATCAGATTTCTCTTCTATTTAGCTAAGTGTTGAGTTAAGGACATATAGGTCAAATTATGAAAGACACGACACAACAATGCATTAAAATTAAACATGCATTTTTTTATTTTTATAATGCAAGTGAATGCAAGGAAATGCAATGCAAATATGCCCTCAATAAAATTGATGTGCCAAGTACACAAGGAATCAATTTCAGAATTTATCGAAATGATAAACTTGATTTGAACAAGGCATAAGTTAAGAAATAAGAGACACATGGCTATAAAATAATACATCAAGATTACTGTGTCCAAAATGAAAATTTAATATGCCATTAGAAAGTTTATCAAGCCATCTTTAAAATGAAACTGAAATCAACTCGATCGGAGATATGTAGCTCAAGATATGCAATAAAGAAGCTAAGGGCATAACTGAAATAAAACATGAAAAGATAACTACAACCAGGACCCTGGGAGGGACTAAAATGCAATAAAAATAAAGACGAGTCCTTCCCTGTAAATAAACCATACGCGCGGGGGTATATTTGCAATTATTTAAACCCGCAAGGGTATGAGTGCAAATATCCCCAGGCGCATAGGTGCTGCACGTGCGTGAGGACCTGGATGCGATATTGAAGAACTTCGTGGGCATCTATGCAAATTTCCCAGAGCAGCACGTGCGATGCACGCGCCATCTAGGGTTGGAGGTTGGCTCGGGCTCGGTAGATCTTCGGTGTTGCTTCGGCTAGGCTCGTACATTAGGCTCGGGCTCGATGCAGGTTCGGCATAGGTTCGGACGTCCCAAGCCTGGAGGGTCAGAGATGAAGGCTCGGGGAGGCTCAAAGAATGCCACGTGGTCGAATATCGGCCAATGGATTGTGATGATCCAAGGGCTCTTGTTGAAGGTGCTCCTAGGCGACGTAGCTGCGTGAAAGTCGTTGGATCGAGAGGATCCAACGACTACTGATGTCGATGGCGTGGCTGAATGAGAGCCATTGGATCATGATAATCCAATGGTCTCTGGCGAAAGAACTCCGAGGCTACGTGGCTATATCCACGTCATTGGATGTAATCCGGGAGGGAGCATCCAACGGCTGCTGTGTGTTCTTCCTCTACCAAGGGCTGGTGGCGAACTTCGGACTCCGGCGAAGGAGCCCGAGCTCCGCCTCTCTTCTTTGGCGCCAGTGGAGCTCGCCCGGAGCTGCTGGAAGGTTGTCGATGACGCTCAGGAGATGGTCGAGCCACGACGATGCTCAAGGTAGCGTCTCATTGCTCTGGTAGTGGCAGCGAAGATCGAACATCTTGCTCCGGCGAGGATTCCGAACAGTAAAAGACTTTTCGACATGCAGCATTAGACCAAAAGCCTACTTGTGGTGCGTGCGTAGTGGAGGTGAAGTGGGAGCTCATAGGGCAGAGAAGGAGGGAGCTCGGAGCTCCTCCGCCGTGGGTGGCGGAGGAGGTGGGTCAGACAAGGTTTTAAGGTCTGGAGGAAGAGGAGCGTGGTCGGAGACGTCGCGCGAAGAAGGGAAGTGTGGCGGAACTCGGAGGGGGGTTAATGGAGGTCGAGGACGACTCAAGTGGCCTAGAAGATTAGGTGAACTTAAAGAAAAATGCAGAGGAAGAAGAAGGAGAGCTTACCTGGTCGGAGGCGGAGCGGGGACTTGGGCTGGGGCTCGAATCGAGCCCCGGGTCTTCGCTGAACGTCGTCAGCTGGTCGACGCAGCTCGGACGGTCGCTAGGCGTCGCAACTCCGTCGTGTGTGGAGGAGGGTCTCACCGGAGGGATTCATCGTCGTCGCTCGATCCTCCGCCTCCCCCTGTCACAGGGAGACGGAGGAGGGCTGGGCAAACCCTCGCGTAAAGGTGGACAAGGCGGATTGATGGAGGAGGTGTGGTATTTGAAAGGCAAGATGGCGGTCTAGGTGGATGATGGTGGTGGTTTGACGGGGGATCGTGGGACGACTGGAAGGATGTCGTGGGTCATGGAGGCCTGCGCGAGGAAGAGGGAAGATGGAGGACCATCGTGGGGCAACTGGCGATGGGAGATGGTCGCTGGAGTGGCGGAGAAAAAGGAAAGGGGGAGAGGTGTGTGCGAGCTGGAGATCGTGTGAGAGAGGAGGGAGCCAGAGGTTGACGAAGATGCACGGCCGTTGGATCAGGAGATCCAACGGTGGAGAATTGAGCGCGGAGTGACGGGTGAGATCCGATCTGAAGGCGATGTGATCAGAGGGTACAGAGCAGCCACGTGGTGTAATGTGGGATCGGCGCTGGCTAACAGCTTGGATGTGAGGCTAAGGTTGATCGAGTGGATGAGGATCGTCAGGGGAATGAGTGGCCGAGATGGATGATCAGGAGCGCGATCGGAAGGCACTAGTTGGGCTACGTGGCACACTCTGGTGAGAGCGCTCACATGCAGTGCAGATTGAAGGCGAGGATGATCAGACGGTCGAGGCAAATGGGCGCACGTGGAAGAGATCTGGCTGTTGGTTCTGGAGGCAATCTGACGGCCCAGATCGTGGGCAGATGCTGCAAGAAGGAGCGGGCCACGTGGCTCACCCAGATTGGGCCACGCGGCCCAATCAGATTATTCTAATCTTCCAGTTGATGTTTGAAGGCATAGATGGCCGAATTTGAGAAAACTCAAAACATGAAAGTTGTAGATCTTGACGAGATCTACAAGTTTCATGTTGATAAAAATTGGAGCTGAAGTCAAACAAAGATCCGAAATATTTTTGAGGGTATTTTTAAGTCTAAAAATACCACGAATTTTTATTTTGCCATTTTTTGTGGTTTTTAATTTATTTGGGACTCTGATAATTACAAGACATTAACTAGGTTTTATCGACACTAAGCTTAAGCAAGGGGGTTAATAATGGGAAATTATGATGTTGAAATCGAGTTTCATCACCCCCCTATACTTAAACCATGCTCGTCCTCGAGCATCAAAAAGAATGAATAAGCTGGATTAACCCCCTTGTGCATGTGAGTACATGATCCAATTTGTTCAAGTCAACTCAATTTTAGAGGTCCAAAATTCTCGAGTTCAACCCAGCCTTAACCAAGAGGTACCCAATTCCTCTATTTCTCTAGACTCTCTCTGATGTACATATAAACTAAAGGATATGAAGTTTAGTGTTGACTGCAATTCTGAGAGTAGAGTCAAATCGTCACCCAAAGTCTTGGTCCAAGAAATTCTCCTAAGGACCCAATCCTCAACACTAGGGAATAAATCCAATCTTGCATTCAGTATACCGTCTCTTTAGTTGTCAGACTTAGAAAATGTAGATGGCATGCCAGTAATGGAGGGCATGAGATTGTGTCATTTCTTCTCTCCCTCTCATTGGAACAAGGATTCTCTCTAGTGCCTTTTACGCAACACATTTTTTTTGGTGTTGATCAGTGCGCCCGTCAAGAGAAGTTGGAGCTGTCTGCACTTGTTTTCCTGGGAATACACCGGGGTGTCTCTTTTGAGTACCTATCGTACCTTCGACACCCAGACTTGTAGCATTTACGATGTAGAGCCCTTTTTTGGTGCAAGCCCGACTCCTGGTCCTAATAGCGGTGGTCAAAGTGGACACTTTGAAATGTTTGGGAGCGCTCGCCTTTGGTGGAAGCTCTTTGATATTTTGACTTTGTGGAATGAGAGCTTTTCTTTGAAATTTCATTGACTTGTATAATTTTTGGCTAGCTCCACTGCTTTTACCAAGAGTTGGCGCACACTGATCAACAATTTTTTTATCTATATCACACCCTGACACTTAGGTAAATATCAAGAGATTAGTATAAGAACCAAGTTCTCATACTGGCTAAATTGCTGACACTCAGGTTTCCTGAAGCCTTCAAAGATTTTATCCCATCCTCGAGCATCATTAGATCAAATCCAAACTCGAATCCCTCATCCCAATACCTCGAGTGAAAAGTCAACTCATCTCATCAAAACCACAGTCATGTATGTGATGTGCTCATCATATTCTTTATGTCTGAGACTAAGCATGGAATATAGCATGCAAATCTAGAGACCTAGGGAAATATGGATGATTAAGTCTATGACCCTGATGGCTAAGGCTGGTTAACCGAAAATCTTAAAGACCTCATAAAACTAAGTTTCCTTGAACATTTCAGATCCTGGGTGGAAGTGTAAAAGTAGAGGATTAATCCAGCTCCTTCATTCAAAAACATTTTTTTTAATTTTTATGGGTTTTAATTCTAAGTTTAGAATACTGGTCAGACTCAACTTTCCTTGAGAAGAAAAAGAATTTCACAACCATGTCACACAAATAAAAATTTTCAAAACATTTTTCAAAAAGATTTTTCAAAACAAGAAAAACTCATTTTTCAATCATTTTTCGAAAATAATTTTATGAAAATAGTGTAACAGAGTATAGAAAAGTCGTGAAATCATTTTGAGTTCTCTTAGTCCAAAGAATTTTACTTTAGCCAAAAAGTTTTAAATTTTTCAAATTTTTCAGATTATAGCTAAAGCAAGTATACTTGTATGTATGGTATACCCCCCTATCCTTAAACTTTGCTATGTCCTCATAGCACTAGATGATACAAGTCCATAGGTCCGTTTAAGTGTAGAGAAATATACGGGAGCTAAGAGGGCTCCCCCTATACTTAGGTTAGAAATAACCTAAGTATAAAGGCAAGGAAATGCGAGTAGAGAAAATCACAGGGACTCGGGTGCCCCCCATACTTAGGCCGAGATTAGCCTAAGTATGAAGATGGAAATTGATGTTTGGAGGGACCCAAGGTGAACGAAGAAGAGGAATGGATTTACAAGTGAGTGATTTGAATCTGCGGAGATGAATTGAGCGACTAAGGATTTGGGGGTGTGTATCGAAGCAAACAAGGCTCAATCAAGCAAGCAAGACCCTTAGGTTCGCCAACACACACATGAAACCAACCGAGGTTGGTTTATTATCTTGTCGGTTTTATTGATGATAAAACATTACATATTTTACGTGGCGAAAAATGTGAAGTGAAAACCAATGCGTAACCGAGGGTATTGCTCTCCCAAAACCGAATTTTAATCCATTTGTGGTTGACTTGCAATTAACAGTCCCAATTTTATTTTAAGTTATCACTGAATTATGGTTAGCACAAAATCAAGCAATCATCGTCTACCGTTCATTCCCATTTTCCATTAATCCTAGGTGATCAAGCTAGGAAAAAGAAACCGAGAAAAGCCGCGTATTCGATAAAAACCACGATCTAGGCTAAGCGAGAAAACATGCAGTGAATTGACGAAAACACGTGAAAACTTGGGCTGTTTTGAAAACCAAGAATCAAAGTATGCAAGTCGATCAAAAAGCCGCACCTAACATGCTTCTATTAGCGGGGAAAAAATTTTCTTATAATTTGGCTAAGTGAGGCGATGCTACGTGCGTCTTTATTTAAGGTGTGTCTTACCTACGAACAAGCACGTAAAAGATAAAAATGAAAAACTGCTCAAAGAGCTGCGTGCCTGGTCCTATGTCGAGACTCAAGTGGGGACGATCCCCACACAACCACGATCGTTTGATTACATTCGCGAGTCTTCGATCGAAGACCGCTGTAAAAGACGAGTTTATTACAAGCAAAAATAAAATGCGAGACACACATTTTTTTTCTTTTCTTCCCTATTTGCTCCAAGCAGGTTTCTGCGGCTCCTCGTAGCGGAAGGCACCAGCTCCTCGCCTCCTTGAGTAATCAAGGGCCCTGCCACAAAAACGAAGGTTAGAGATCAAAATAAGAAAGAAAATTTTTGGATGCAAAATGGATGAACAAAGTGACCTATAAAAGAAACACGAAATTAAATAAATAAAAATCCAAAAATACAAGAAATGAGCCGTGTCCCCGGCAACAGCGCCATTTGACAAACCGCAAAATCGGCCATTTAATAGTGTGTAATTAACACTTGATAATAGTCGTAGCAGTCGGGCCGAAATGGGCTCATCAAAGAGACCATCTTATTGATATATTTCAAATAAGAATGAGATGGTCGAAATTTATATTTTTTTACTTGGCAAGATACCAAGGTCGAACTCAGGGACACGAGCCTTTCTCATATTAATCAGATTTCTCGTATATTTGCCTAAGTGTTGAGTTAAGGACATATAGGTCAAATTATGAAAGACATGACACAACAATGCATTAAAATTAAACATGCATTTTTTATAATGTAAGTGAATGCAAGGAAATGCAATGCAAATATGCCCTCAATAAAAGTGATGAGCCAAGTACACAAGGAATCAAATTCAGACTTTATCGAAATGATAAACTTGATTTGAACAAGGCATAAGTTAAGAAATAAGAGACACATGGCTATAAAATAATACATCAAGATTACTGTGTCCAAAATGAAAATTTAATATGCCATTAGAAAGTTTATCAAGCCAGCTTTAAAATGAAATTGAAATCAACTCGATCGGAGATATGTAGCTCAAGATATGCAATAAAGAAGCTAAGGGCATAACTGAAATAAAACATGAAAAGATAAATACAACCAGATCCCTGGGAGGGACTAAAATGCAATAAAAATAAAGACGAGTCCTTCGCTGTAAATAAACCATACGTACGGGGGTATATTTGCAATTATTTAAACCCGTAAGGGTATGAGTGCAAATATCCCCAGGAGCGCAGGTGGTGCACGTGCGTGAGGACCTGGATGTAATATTGAAGAACTTTGTGGGCATCTCTGCAAATTGCCTAGAGTAGCACGTGCGATGCACGCACTATCTAGGGTCGGAGGTTGGCTCGGGCTCGGTAGAGCTTCGGTGTTGCTTCGGCTAGGCTCGTACATTAGGCTCGGGCTCGATGTAGGTTCGGCATAGGTTCGGACGTCCCAAGCTTGGAGGGTCGGAGATGAAGGCTCGGGGAGTCTCAATGAATGCCACGTGGTCGAATATCAGCCAATGGATTGTGATGATCCAAGGGCTCTTGTTGAAGGTGCTCTTGGGCGACGTGGCTGCGCGAAAGTCGTTGGATCGAGAGGATCCAACTACTGCTGATGTCGATGGCGTGGCTGAATGAGAGCCATTGGATCATGATAATCCAATGGTCTCTGGCGAAAGAACTCCGAGGCTACGTGGCTATATCCACGTCGTTGGATGTAATCCGGGAGGCAGCATCCAGCGGCTGTTGTGTGTTCTTCCTCTGCCAAGGGCTGGTGGCGAACTTCGGACTACGGCGAAGAAGCCCGAGCTCCGCCACTCTTCTTTGGCGCCGGTGGAGCTCGCCCGGAGCTGCTGGAAGGTTGTCGATGACGCTCAGGAGATGGTCGAGCCACGACGATGCTCAAGGTAGCGTCTCATTGGTCTGGTAGTGGCTGCGAAGATCGACCATCTTGCTCCGGCGAGGATTCCAAACATTAAAAGACTTTTCGACCTGCAGCGTTAGACCAAAAGCCGAAGCGTTCTACTTGTGGTGCGTGCGTAGTGGAGGTGAAGTGGGAGCTCATAGGGAGGAGAAGGCGGGAGCTCGGAGCTCCTCCGCCGTGGGTGGCGGAGGAGGTGGGTCGGAGATGGTTTTATGGTCTGGAGGAAGAGGAGCGTGGTCGGAGACGTCGCGTGAAGGAGGGAAGTGTGGCGGAACTCGGAGGGGGGTTAATGGAGGTCGAGGATGACTCAAGTGGCCTAGAAGATTAAGTGAACTTAAAGAAAAATGCAGAGGAAGAAGAAGGAGAGCTTACCTGGTTGGAGGAGAAGCAGGGACTTGGGCTGGGGCTTGAATCGAGCCCCGGGTCTTTGCTGAACGTCGTCAGCCGGTCGACGCAGCTTGGGCAGTCGCTAGGCGCCGCAACTCCGTCGTGTGTGGCGGAGGGTCTCACCGAAGGGATTTGTCGTCGTCGCTCGCTCCTCCGCCTCCCCCTGTCACAGGGAGACGAAGGAGGGCTGGGTGAACCCTCGCGTAAAGGTGGACAAGGCGGATTAAAGGAGGAGGTGCGGTATTTGAAAGGCGAGATGGCGGTCCAGGTGGATGATGGTGGTGGTTTGACGGGGGATCGTGGGACGACTGGAAGGATGTCGTGGGTCATAGAGGCCTGCGCGAGGAAGAGGGAAGATGGAGGACCATCGTGGGGCAACTGGCGATGGGAGATGGTTGCTGGAGTGGCGGAGAAAAAGGAAAGGGGGAGAGGTGTGTGCGAGCTGGAGATCGTGTGAGAGAGGAGGGAGTCGGAGGTTGACGAAGATGCACGGCCGTTGGATCAGGAGATCCAACGGTGGAGAATTGGGCGCGGAGCGGCGGGTGAGATCCGATCTGAAGGCGATGTGATCAGAGGCTGCAGAGCAGCCACGTGGCGTAATGTGGGATGGGCGCTGGCTAACGGCTTGGATGTGAGGCTAAGGTTGATCGAGTGGATGAGGAGCGTCAGGGGAATGAGTGGCCGAGATGGATGATCAGGAGCGCGATCGGAAGGCACCAGTTGCGCCAGGTGGCACGCTCTGGTGAGAGCGCTCACGTGCGGTGCAGATTGAAGGCGGGGATGATCAGACGGTCGAGGCAATTGGGCGCACGTGGAAGAGATCTGGCCGTTGGTTCTGGAGGCGATCTGACGGCCCGGATCGCGGGCGGATGCTGCAAGAAGGAGCGGGCCACGTGGCTCACCCAGATTGGGCCACGTGGCCCAATCAGATTATTCTAATCTTCCAGTTGGTGTTTGAAGGCCTAGATGGCCGAATTTGAGAAAACTCAAAACATGAAAGTTGTAGATCTTGACGAGATCTACAAGTTTAATGTTGATCAAAACTGGAGCTGAAGTCAAACAAAGACCCGAAATATTTTTGAGGGTATTTTGAAGTCTAAAAATACCACAAATTTTTATTTTGCCATTTTTTGTGGTTTTTAATTTATTTGGGACTCTAATAATTACAGGACATTAACTGGGTTTTATTGACACTAAGCTTAAGCAAGGGGGTTAATAATGGGAAATTATGATGATGAAATCGAGTTTCATCACCTGACACCTCCGAATCTCTATTCCTATGCAGAGTACCTGCATCAAGAGGTCGGTCAGATATCAGCCTTTAGAGATAAGGATTGCCATCTCCTACTCAGGATGGAGATTATCTCTTAACAATCATTTGATGGTGCTTGATGAGTCCTCAATCTAACTCTTTAGATATTCATCCAAGCACCAACCTCTATGATTCAATAGTAGAATCAACAGCTGTATGATTATTAAGATGGCCATGGTACATAACCCTAATTGTACTAAGGGACCTATTATGCAAATTATTCATTCTTCATTTCAGATCAGGGGATGATATATGCAATAACATTTATTGCACAATGGCTCGCTGTGGGCTCGCATGTCCAACACTAACTTCATTCATCTCAGGAGCTGTAGATTGTCACGAGCACGTGCTGGAGTAAAAGAGAGGGCACTTGACAAGGAGCACAAGCAAATCCATGAACCGCAAGAATCTGATGCTGAGGAGGAGAGCCAGAATGTTGATGAGGACCACTTTACCGATCCGAGAGTCGGGAGCGATGCCGATACAATAGACATGGACATTGTCGATTCAGACGACGATATCACGCCAGATCAGGCAGAGAATCCCAAGAAAAATATATCTTCCCCTGTCTTACAGAGTTTTGTACATAATTTTGAAACTCCCGATGTACAAGCTGTTTTCATTATGAATAAAAAATCTGATTTTCTGACTCCTGACTTTGTTCCTTTTCCCGATTCTTTGTTTGGAAAAGGAAAGAAAAATAACAAAAAGAACGTTGTGACTCCAGAGACCGCATGCCTACTCAAAGATCACATCTTTCTGAAGATCCCGCTTCATGATGCCTTAGATCATTTTCCTACGCTTAAGAATCAATTGAAAAACCGATGCACCACGCGTAGGAGAAAGAGATCACGCACAGAGAAACATGTTCTGACTAAGGCTACATCTTGTGCTATTCAGAATAAGTTGCCGCAGAAGAAGAAGGACTCAGGTGCACATTATGTCAGATGCGAGATCGCAAAAGCTGAATTCGATCGCACTCTCTTAGATAACGGTTCCTTGATTAATTTAATACCCTCTTCTTTACTCGATAGGCTCGAGTTAGATCCTCTTTACAAATCCCGTGCGATCCTTCAGTTTGCTGATAGATCTGTAATGAGACCTAAGGGTATATTAAGGAATGTTATTGTAACCGTACAAGGTCTGCAATTCCCAGTGGACTTTACAGTCCTGGACATGGATTGCCCTACACAGTTACACCTTACCCCGATTATTCTCGGGAGGCCTTTCTTAGAAATCGCAAAGGCTCTCTTCGATTATGATACATGGAAGGTATCTTTTCGCGCTGAGGGCGAGAAGGTACATATAGAGATGGCGAGATATTCGAACACACCTAGTGATGCATTTTCGGATTTCTTGAGTTCTTTGGCCACCTGCGATTATATGGATGAGGTCCGTCTTGATGACCTTGAAAGATATCAAGTAGAGAACCAAAAATGCTTAACAGAGGACGGGTCCGAGACTACGGTTGGCGGTTCTTCAGACGGTACTTTATATTACAGTCTGGATGATGAGAAGCAAATGGATCATACTTCTGATGAACTTATTGCAAACCTTTCAGATACTGAGACTTTACACGATTCCTCTGTCTCAGATGATCCAGAGACAGACTTTAATTTAGCTGAGCTATTTTTCTCTGATCATTCTGAGGGGTCGGATGACGTTCTGAACATCTTATGTAGTCCGACTCTAGAGCACATCGACATGGTGGATAATAAGAATGCTGACAAATCTACAACCGATACAGATCACATCGCTCATACAGAGGATGTTGCAGCATAGCCAGAATCTACCTTACCAGAGTTAAAGACTTTGCCACCAAACATGAAATATGCTTTCCTTGCGGGTCCACATCAACGGTTTCTGGTCATTATAAGTTCATATTTGACCGACGATCAAGAATCTCGTATGATGGAGATTCTAGAAAGAAACCGCAAGGCTATTGAGTGGACTGTATTCGATCTCTGCGGGATTAATCATTCTTTGTGTTCACATCATATCTATCTCGATCATGACAGTAAACCCTCTAGAGAGTTTCAGTGTAGGCTGAATCCGATTTTACGAGAAGTTGTCAAGAAAGAGATTACGAAATGATGTGACGCAGGGTTCATTTATCCCATCTCCAACTCTGAATGGGTCAGCCCATTACATGTTGTCCCAAAGAAGTCGGGAATTCAGATGGTTAAGAACGAGAATGGAGAGAAGATTCCAAAGAGTGTAACCACGTCGTGGCGGGTGTGTGTCGACTACAGGAAATTAAACACCGCGACGAAGAAGGACCACTTCTCGTTGCCTTTTATAGACCAAGTCATAGAACAGTTGGCAGGGAAGGAGTGCTTATGTATTCTGGACGGTTACTCCGGATACAACCAGGTATCAATTGCTCCTGAAGATCAAGAGAAAACCACTTTCACATGTCCGTTCGGCACGTATGCATTTAGACGGATGCCCTTTTGACTGTGCAATGCTCCCGCTACTTTCCAAAGGCGCATGCTTGCTATTTTTGCGGACATGGTCGGTGATTTTATAGAGGTTTTCATGGATGACTTTTCGGTCTATGGTGAGTCATTTGATGATTGTTTAGCGCACCTAGACCAGGTTCTTAAAAAATGTTGTGAGGTAGATCTCATTCTGTCTTGGGAAAAGAGACATTTTATGGTTACTCACGGGATCGTGTTGGGGCACGTCATCTCTGAGTGAGGCATGGAGGTTGACCATGCCATGGTGGATGTCATCAAAAGACTCGAACCACCATCCAATATCAAACAGTTACGGTCATTTCTGGGGCATGTCGATTTTTACCGACGGTTTATCCAAGACTTCTCTAAGATTGCCCGAACGTTAACTGAGTTATTAGGCAAAAACATCGAGTTCTTGTTAGATGATAAATGTCTTAATGCCTTTCTCACACTAAAAGAAAAATTATCAGTGCTCCTGTCCTACAGCCGCCTGATTGGTCTCTACTCTCCGAGATCATGACGGATGCTTCAGATTTTGCAGTTGAGGGTGTATTAGGATAGAGAAGGAATGGACTTCCCGTTGCCATTCACTATGCCAGCAGAACCTTAGACGATGCTCAGCGCAATTACACAGTGACCGAAAAGGAGATGTTGGCAGTAGTGCTTGCTTTAGATAAATTCCGATCATATCTTCTTGGCTCAAAAATAACAGTTTCACAGATCATTCAGCTATTCGGTTTCTAATGGAAAAGAAGGATGCTAGGGTACGCCTTCTTCGATGGATTCTATTACTCTAGGAATTCGATTTGGACATCAAAGATAAACCTGGGGTAAAGAATGTGGTAGCTAATCACCTCTCCCGACTACAGTCAGATCAGACTCTAGAAGAGTACATGTCAGAGATCGTAGAGAGATTTCCTGACAAGAGCATCTTTGCGGTTACCGAACTTCCATGGTATGCAGATATAGTAAATTTTCTGGTTACACAGAAAAGCCCTCACGGTTGACCAAAGAACCGAGTTGATAAACTAGTTTCTGAGGCACGATATTACCACTGGGAGGATCTGATTCCTTTTCGTGAAGGATCGGATTGTGTTTACCAGCATTGTATTCCTCAGGAGGAATATAATAGTGTCCTCACTTTGTATCATTCTTTAGAAGTAGGAGGACATCACTCAGGGAAGTGGGCAGCGCAGAAGGTACTCCAGAGCGGCTTATGGTGGCCAACTCTTACTAGAGATGCATGTACATTTGTGAAGAGTTCCCCAGATTGTCAGAAAGCAGTAGGGACAGTCTATGCTAGAGACACAATGCCAATGCGACCTGTTATCATTTGCGAGATTTTTGACGCATGGGGCATAGACTTCATGGGACCGTTCCCTTCTAGCAGCAGCTTTGAGTACATCCTTCTTGCTGTAGATTATGTTAGTAGATGCGTGGAGGCTATACCTGCACGAACTGCAGATAGTAAAACCCTTTGCAAGTTCCTAAAGGAATACGCCATTTCGCGGTTCAGGATCCCACGTATTCTTATTTCATATGGGGGTAGCCATTTCATCAATAAGGAGGTCAAAAATATAGTGAAGCAATACGACATTGATCACAGAGTAGCTTCTCCTTACCACCCACAGACGAATGGCATGGCTGAAGTTTCAAATAGGGAGGTGAAATCAATTCTCCAGAAATTAGTTCGACCGGATAGGAAGTACTGGTCACAGCTTCCAGATCAGGTTCTTTGGGCATATCATACTGCATACAAAACTCCCTTAGGTACTTTATCGTTTAGACTGGTTTATGGAAAGCCGTGCCATTTGCCCATAAAGATCATGCACAAATCTGAATGGGCAATTCGAGAAATTTTACTGGATATGCAGAAAGCAGGAGCCAAGAGAAAGATAGATCTGAATGAGCTGGTAGAGATTCGAAATCAAGCATATGAGAACACTCTCATTTATAAAGACAAAGTGAAGACATGGCATGACAGACATATTCGGCACAAGAGCTTTGTCCCTGGGCAGAAAGTCTGGTTGTTCAATGCAAGGTTGAGAATTTTTCCCAATAAATTAAAAATCAAGTGGGAAGGACCGTACATAGTTAGAACGATACACGATAATGGCAGTATAGCAATATCAGATGTGTCTGCACTTTCGTGGTTAACAGGCAGATGCTGAAGCACTTCGTCGAGACTACTGATCATTTGGCCCATACTGAAGTGATCTATTTTGTACAGGAATCATGATCATTCTTTCACTTCACCTCATCCTGTACAAACACTTTTGTGCCACTCAATTTCTGGATAGCCGCAACACTTGTATATTCTTCGTAGACCACAATCATCGCCGTTTTTGCTCGTCTTCTATGCTTAAGATACCAGATCCTAAGTATAGGCGGGATCGATTGTTCGCTGATTCACGTTTTATATTTTGTTCTGATTCGTTTGTATATCCTTTCTTCTTCACAAATCACTGGTCTCCGATTTTTGGCTACACTCTTTTCTATGCCTATGATGCCTTATCCTAAGTATAGGGGGGATCGAGTGATTTCCATGATCTCGTAATATTTATTCCTTTTTGAACTTTCGCTATTTATTCTTTTCACTCAATCATCTCATTTTTACTCTCCCGTTATACTTACGATTACCTGATCGTAAGTATAGGGGAAGGGTTGACTAACTTGTTCTCGTATATTCTTTTTCACCCACTTTTACTTAGCACGAGTTATGTCCACCTTTTTCTCTTTTAATGCTATGGGGACATAGCTCAAGCTAAGTATAGGGGGGTACGTATATATTATATATATACTTTTGTCCATAACTCGTACTTTTATGTATTTTATATCTCTATAAAATCCATAAAAAGTGGGTGAGAGTTAATATTAAAATCTATTTATAAATTTATTTATTTCTTATAAAATCCTTGTAAATAAGTAAAATATGTTTAAAACTTGTATTTAAAATCTATAATTAAAATATGTATTTAAAATTTGTATAATATTTACTTAAAATCCTATTTATTAAAACACGTGTAAAAATTATTTAATCCTTGTAAAATCCCTTGTAAATAAAATCTGTAAAATACATTAGATATTTAACCCAAATAAAATATATCTTGTAAAACCCGTGTATAAAAAAACTTGTTTATAAAAATCAGAAAATCCATAAAAAATACAAAGTCCTAAAAAATCATAAAAAATACAAAAGCCGTAAAAATCCATAAAAACGAGTAAAATTCAAAAAAGATACTTCACAAAAACATGGTTGCATTTGCATTCACATTTTTCAGAATAAGTTTGATTTCTAGAACTAAAGATTGAGTCTAGTCTAAAGGATGGAGCTTGATCACGGCTTTTAACTTCCATTGTGAGGAGCCTAGTTAGGATCTGGAATTTAGACTCTTCAGGTCTGTGACTTAAAATCTTTGGGTTCCATAAGACCATATTCGGGAAATCAAGTCATATGTGCTTAAGTAGACCATTTGGTATCATCCGTACAACTCTACACCAGTGAACCAACCTTGAACACATGCACTCTGCACTTAGCTCGACTTGCATGGAGTAGCGAAGGGCAGTACATCTTAGTAGTGTGTTTCTATCCTTATCTTTCCGGCATTGAAGTCTAAAGACAGGAGAGATTGGGGTTGCGATAGTTGCTTCGGATGAGGGAAGGATCTGCTGACACAATTTTTCTAAGACCTCAAAAAAGGGACGGAACAAAAGATGCTATATCCAGCGAGGCACGAAAAGATGAATGCAGTGCAAGCAAATTACAAAGTCAAATCAAAGAAGAAGCCACCAAATATAAATACGACCACAATAGTCCGAGCTTCCATCGAAAATGCCTGCACATCTTAGTGGAGACTTAACTACACCGGTTGAGCTTCGCAAGGAGATGCATCTACACTGGTCGTACTCCATTTCTTTTCTCATTCTTCTCTCTTCTCTCTATACTCGATTGTGGACGTAGCAGAACTGACCTCAGAAGGGAATACCTCCCTCCCTGAGGAAATAGTAGCCGGATGAGGAAGCAATAGAAGTGTATAGCCGGGATGAACGGTTTCTTCGGTTCCCTAAGCAGGAAGAGCTAAATCAATTCACACACTATACAAGTTGACTTCAAGGATGATAGAGTTTGCGATATGAATAAGTGAGTCTGAAATAGCCGATGAAGTGATCTTGAATAAGGATTTTTAGAACTTGAAGACTGTTGAGGATAAAATCCTAATCCTAGTTAAGGCTCCGACAAAATGCTTGTTTCAGGCCCGATCGAGCTCTGTCCTTTGTCTGTTCCCATGAATTGGTTTAGGAAAACAAATTCATTCTAACTTTCTTATTTTTCTTTATTTTTCAAATAAGTGTTTGCTAAGGGACTAGCAAAGTTTATGTATAGGGGGTTGATGAATCCATGATTCATTAACTTTTCTGTCGCATTTTCTCTTAAACCCTTAACAAATGCATGTAAATATTCATTAATTTCCATCTTTATCCAAATTCCATTCATGAATAGATATTAACTTTTAAGCATAAAAACATGTTAATAAATAAAAGACTAAAAACAATATAAATAATAAAGAAAAGAAAAGAAGGCAGATTGTGTATATGTAAATATGTACAATATGACTTAGAAATATAAATATAACTGCAAGGTATATTTATATAACCTGAACTCCGAGACCAAGTCAACATGGATTGGTCAACAAACCAATAAGTAGGGGAAGATAAGGAAAGAAAACCCTAAAAATAAATTAAACCCCATTTATAACTAAATCACTAATCATTAAATAAATACAAAAATTCAATGAATTTTAATTAACCCACATTTACATCCTTTTCACTAAACTCTTCTCCTAATAATTCTTAAAAATGTATACAAAAATATCAAAATAAGATAAAAATACTACTCTGTATATATAACAAGAAATCCTACTTATAAATTGTTAAATTCTTAACTTCTGAACATCATAACTTTTTCATACGAACTCCAATTTCATTCTATTCACCTTTAAAGTTTATAAAATAATATTCTCTAATTAATAAATATTGTTTCATCGAATTCGGAGTCCGTTTGCAAAAGGTCGATTTTGGGACCAAATGACAACGGGATTTGTGGGCTATTTATTTTATGTAGAACACATTATTTATAGTTTTATTAATCTTATAATTTCTAATTATTTTCATGATCTTGTAATTTAATCCTAATTTATTTCATAATTTTTGGAGCTTATTTATTATTTTAATAAAATTAAAAACCCTAAATTATAGGTAAAAATGAACTGGTTAGATAATACATGTATTTATTAATATAGGTAAATTAATTTATTAAAATCCATAAAAATTCACACAATCCTTATTTATTATTTTAATAATTAAGAAAATATAAAATTAATATTTAAATTTTTATTTATTAAATTAAAAATTTAAAATCTATTTACATATACATATTTATTAATATACTATTTATATTTTGAATAATATTTCTTATTTATAAAAAAATAATTATTCCATAAATTAGGAAAATAATATATTTACATTTCTTATATTTATACCTATTTAAAATAACACTTTATTATTTAATATTGAATTTACAAATAATTAAACCCATTTGGCCAACCAGGTGTTGACACGTGTCAGCACCTGGTTCATCTTCTCCAAGAAGGCCGAACGCCCTTCTGTTCTAGACGACCAAGTTCACCCAATTACCCAGCACATATCCTAACCTCTTTCTATAATCTAAGCCCTTGGATCTTATCTCCTAACTACCAAGAACTTCGGCCACCCTTGGATTTTACTTGGAGCCCACGAATTCGTTCTATAAAAACCCTCCAAGTTCGCCATTTGTAACTAACCTTCCAACTACTCAGGACACCCCAGTTCCAGTAGCCGACCTCTCCCTATTCTTGCCTTGTTCCGGACAACTGCAGTGGTGACAGCACCTAGGAAAAGCTTCGCGTGGAAGAGGGAAGTCGGAGGAGGAGTTCCAAGGTGCATCGCCACCTTGAATCGTAGCTCGCGTCGCATTCAGCTCCGGTGAAGATCGCCCGTCGAGCAGATACCTGAGGTAATACACCTCTATTCTCCCTAGATCTCTTCCTCCATCTTTCTCAAATTCTTTCTCGATTATCGTGCCACGATTAGCGTGGCTAATCCCATCTTTAGCTTGCTTAATATTTCAGCTTAAACGCTTAATCAAATTACACTCGCAAATCGTTTCAAATCAATTCCATTCGCATCTCCTTTCATCGCCATTTCACACGGAGATTTCTTCAACATCTGGTAACACATGTTTTGATCTTGCAAACATTTACCCCTTTGGCCAATTCCTTGAGAATCGAGCACGTAAATTTTTGGTTTGCAGATCCATCTTCATCAGGAGCACATTCAAGATATATGGAGTCTTCAAAGCTTCAAGAAATCACGACTTCAAGAAGCTGCAACAACCATTCCTCAGAACAGAGCAGAGGGAACCTTCACTTCATCGCCTTTCCACCGCCGCTTGGAGTCATCTCCAACCACCTACTATCACGGGCGAGCTCGAGGGGTGGAGGAGCCACCCCTCTGGCCTCGCCGGAGGGCCAAGATTGCCGCCGATCGCTTGAGAAAAATCGAAGAAGAAGAGTCCTTCAGCAGCTGCTCAACAACCCCAAGATCCGCAAGAACATCCAAGCGCACAGAATTTCGACATGTGGCCTTCCGCAGACGACCAAAATCAGAGCGTGTGTTATAATCTCAGCCGTCAAGACGAATCGGTAGAAAGTTTGCAACATAAGCCCAGCGAACTTCCAGAATTCATTCCCGCTCCAAAAGTTTCCAGTATTTGCATTTAAATCCCTCCGAAGGGACCTAAATGTAAAACACTTTATTTTTCTTTCAAAGCAGTCCCTGTCAAGGAATATTTTGCAAAACTTTTTAATATCTTTTCTTACACTTATACCCCTGGGCTGTAAGGGATTGTTGGACCTATTTTTGACCTCGTTTTTCATAGACTTTGTCAGGGTTGTTACACAACTACCTCCGCGAGTTTTTCATTAGCATTTCGTGTATTTTTCTCGTGTTTTTATCGTGTTTTGATTCGTCGCAAATCATCTTTGTTTTGCTTTGTTTTCGTGTGCTTGTTCGAGCCCGTTGCTCGCCCCGTTCTCCTATTATATAGTACCATCTATTTTCACCTATATTCCACCTATTATATCATAAATAAATTTTGTCAAAAATATCATTTTGAAAAATTAAATAAAAATTGGAAAATATTAAAATCAAATAAAAATTTAAAATAAAAAATCCCTTAATATTGTAGTTTTCTCCCTGATTGCTTTAAGAAGAGATAAAAATAAAATCACAAATATTTTCTCTTAAAAAATCAAAGCACTCCATTCTGCCTCTTTGCGTTCGACCCAGGCAGACTCACCTGGTAAAATAATTAGTGTAGGTTTTTAGTTCTCTAAAAACCGAATTTGTTTGATCGACTGAGATCTCTTCACGGCTTTTCTACACCGACAATTTTTTAATATCAAAAGCTGCGATCATATTTTAGTCGCATCACGGCTCTATGCAGAAAAGATTCGCCTCTGACTCTCATGGTTGCGTCGGCTTTCCGAAGAAAGTTGCTCGGTCCTCAGGCCCTTGCAAGAAAATCAAATAGAAGTGTGTCAATCGACAGATTATTATAAAAATGTGATAAAAATGATTGCTAGAAAATGAAAGTAAAGACAAAAAGTCGAAAAATGAAAATCGACTACTAAACCGTGCTCCCCAGTAACGGTGTCATTCTGATGAGCTAAAAATCCGAGCGACCAAGGAAAAGAGGTATCAATGGTCGTTGCGACCTCAACCCCTCAGATCAGGCTCAATCAAGAAACTAGAAGACCACCAAATGAAAAATCAAACAATCAAGGTAAAAACACTAGTCTCGCTATTTTATTTTACCTGGTACAACTACCAGGGCCGAACACAAGGAGCACGGATTGAAAATCCTACGAAGTAGTCAGAAATAAAAAATGAGTATTTTGGTGGATTTTTGAGTTTTTAATTTTTTTTAGATTTTTAATATTAGGAAAATGGTAGAAAAGGGTAAGAAAACCTCAATCAAACAATTATTAACTACTTCAAAAACACTCAAAAAACTAAAAAAACATTTTTGGGTTCTATGAATACTCAAATGTTTTTGGTATTTTTCTCAAATTTTTATGATTTTTAGTTGATTTTATAAAAATGAAATAAGGTGAAAAATACAAGCTACTGTGTAGCCAGAATCTAAAGGCTATTTAAAAATGTCTAAATAGCCTATAAAATACAAGCGACAATTTTATGAGAAACTGGAAATAAAATATAAACTACAGAAACTGAAATTGCATTTTTTTTATTTTTGAAAATTTTTAATATTTTTTCTAAGTTTTTAGTGTTTTTCAAATTTTAGGGTTTTTATAAGTTAAAATGCAATGAAATTTGGATAGAAGCAAAAAAACACAAAGACGATCACAAGGTAATTTTTTGGATTTTTTAAAGGTTTTTAATATTTTTAGTTGATTTTTAAAGTTAGACGGAAGCAATTTTTAAGGTTTTTGAATTTTTAAAAATAGAAAATTGACAAAATGGGCCCAAAAATTCATATAAATATTTACACAGTGGTAGGGGCCATGTTTCCAAATTTCGTGAAATTTGGTCGAGAATTGATATTTTATTCAACCAATCAAAGATGCACAACATATAGGGACTAAATCACAAAGAAAACTAATTTTCAGGACTAAATGATAACACACATAAAAAGTTCCAGGGGGCACTTGCAATTTTCACATCAATTCTAGCACATGTCCAAATAAAATACGCACAGGGGTATGGATGTAAATATGAAAATTATAAATTGAAACCATAACCTTCATTAAGTTCGGGGTAAAGTATGCAATTGTCACACAAAAAGCACATGTCGATGCACGTGCAACCATACAAACAGGACCAGTATGCGAATGCAGAAAACAAAAGGGGCTCACATGCAATTTATCCACGGTGTGCTAATTATTTGATAGACTAAAAAAACATAAAGAAACTGCAGGGGTACGGAGGCAAATTACCCATCTAGGGGGCGTGTTGGTCATGTGGTTGCCAGTTGGCACTCGTTGAGTGGAAGCGGATCTATGGCTCTAGCGCTGACACCTGGAGGATATGATGGCTGTCCTGTGGGCACGGACGTGGGCGTATGGGGACCATTAGATCGGGTATCTAACGGCCTGACAGAGCGCAGGCACTGGACAGTCCGGATGAAGTCTAGAGAGTAGGCACGATCCGACGGCTTTGGGAGGGTCTGGACGAACACCTCCTTGGCGAAGTTCGTCGGAGGACTGGAGGTGCTCCGGGCCGCTGATGAACGATAAGGAGGAGGGGTTTGTTTCGCAATGGCCCTCCACGTCGGATGGCAGTGGCAAATGATGTCGTCAATGGTCAGATCTCCGGGAAAGGCGGTACGACCTGGGACGACTCCGGCGAAGGGGGTGAGATGCGAACTGGGGGGTAATCTGGCGCTTTTCGACCTGCAGATGAAAGCTAATGCTCGGAGGAGTGCTCCGGCGTAGGTTATTAGGTAAACAACTAAGTGTAGCAGCGGGGGGATGAGGTTAGAAGTTCCGACGAAGCGGGGGAGGAACTTCGATCCTATTCTTGGTGTTACAAGCCATGTCTAGGGTGATAAGAGTGTGAATGAGAGATGGCGATGGATTGGGGTGTCTATCGGAGCGGATAAAAGTGGAAGATGGAGCTTTGGACACTAGGGCGGAGCTGGCGGAGGTCCGGCGAAGGGTTTATGATAAATAAAACTACGATCAATGAAATGGATACATGATGATCGCAGATCAATCCTAAGCTCCAGGAGGATGCGGCGAAGGGGGTCGTCACCTCGACCAAGCTACGGCGGGCTTGGAGGCTCAAATGTGGCGGCGCTCCAGCCACGTTCGTCGAGCAGTGGCTGCAGGTGCTAACTCCGACCACCAGAGGAGGCGTCCGGTAGCTGTCACCTAGGGGAATCTCTCTAGGGTAGAAGAAAGGCTTGCGGCGCGAGCTCAAGGGCTAGGAGTCGAAATGAAGATATTTATATGCGTCCCAAGTGATAGGGAAGAACGGGCAAGGGCGTGCAATCCGATGCTGATCCGATCTCTCCTAGGGATCCACAAGGGTATCTGATCCATGGAGAACAGGCGGGTGGAGAAATCGGGGCGAAAGATGGTCGGATCTGTACCAGAGATTTTTGAGAAGTCGGGTCAGTGAGCAAGATCCGCGAAGAGGGGACCCGGGAGGGGGAGTTGACCCGGGGTCAACGGTCCCCGTGGACCAATCACAAAAATCCAGGGTCAAAATTATTTGTAAATTAAAAATAAAATAGCAAATTATTTTATTTAAAAATATTTTCAACATGAAAAATGTTTATTTATTTTCAAACTATTTTTAGTGATTTTTATTTTTTGAAAAATAATTTATATTATATACATAATATAATATTATATACATATATAAAATACTTATTTATTTTTAAAATTTTTATTTTGTTTATTTTTGTATAAAAAACCCAATTTATATTTTATTTATTTACAACAAAAAATTTGGGATAAAATAAATTTTGTTTTATTTCTATATACATGGTATATATACAAGAAGAGAGAGAAATGATTTTCTTTTTATTTTTATTTTATTTTTCTAATTTTTATTTTATTTTTAGAAATATATACAAGGTGTTAGAAACACATTTTTATTTTATTTTTATGAAAATAAAATATATACATAAGAAGGAGTGCACATGAGGTTGAATGGCCCTATCTCTCTTTACTTGTTTTATTTTGCGGTCATGCCACTGCTTGGCCCTCCCTTGGGTTCAGGTCACTCGATATTTATTGTAAATATCTCCTTCTTTTTCTTTCATTCTTTATTCTTTTATTTTTTGCATAAAAACATGCTAACTATTGAATATGAACAATTGCATGCCTTTTGGTAATTTATTCTATTTACAATCATATACATGGTATTTTGTCACGATATCTAACTAAACTAAAAGAATAAAGAGTGATGAATGGGGATTCATCAAGGTGTAAAATCCATCAGGTGTAAATGGATCTTAATGGGAAAAAGGGACCTGATGAAAGGTAGAGATCTTCAAGGCATGGCTCGTAGCCAAGGAATACACATAGAGAGAAGGCATCAACTACGATGAGATATTCTCTTTTGTGGCTATGCTTAAATCCATTAGAACATTGCTAGCTATAGTTGGATGTCTTGACTATGACATCTGGCACATGGATGTCAAGATGGCATCCCTCAATGGACATCTCGACGAGGATACCTATATATAACTGTCCAGGGCTTCATAACTAAGGAAAAGTATGCAAGCTTAATAAATCCATTTATTAGCTCAAACAAGCTTCTCATAGCTAGAACAAAAGATTTGATGAAATCATAAAGAATTATGATTTCATTCAGAATCCTAATGAACCATGTGTGTACAAGAAGCTTAGTGGGAATGCCATTGTGTTTATCGTGCTTTAAGAGATGACATCCTTATTATTGGGAATGTTATTGGGATGATGCCTAGTGTTAAGATTAGGATATTCCATACCTTCAAGATGAAAGCTCTTGGAGAAGCCTCTTATATATTAGGTATGAAGCTGTTCAGCAACAAAGAAATGAGAATCTTGAGATTGTAACAATGTACATACATTAAGAAGATCTTGGAATGTTTCCATATGGAGAATTTCAAGAAAGGTTGCCTTCCCTTAAGAGATGGTATACACCTATCTAAAGGGTTGTCTTCTCAAAGTGTTAAGGATAAGAAATCCGTGGCTGGATGCCCTTACGCATAAGTTGTGGGAAGTCTGATTATGCTATGATACACACAATGCTAGACATCTACCATGCGGTGGGAGTGGTAAGCCGTTACCAATCCTACTATGGAGAACAATACTGGAATGTAGTGAAGATCATCCTTAAGTATATAAGATGACTCAAGATTACACCTTAGTCTATGGAAATGGAGATCTTCAAGTCTTGGGATACACAGATTCTGACTTCTAATTTGATGTAGATGACCGCAAGTCAATTTTAGTGTTTGTATACTTGTTGAATGGTGGTGCTGAGAGATGGAGAAGAAAGTAGAAGGACACTATGACTTATTCAACTATAGAGATCAAATACCTATCCCAATCAGATGTTGCAAAAGAGGAGGTGTGGTTATGCAAGTTCATCATCGAACTTGGTTCCTGTGATCCTATCCACTGCTATACAAAAACACGAGAGCATAACTCAGGTGAAGGAACCCATATGGCATCAAAAGAGCAAACACATATAAAGGAAATGTCACATCATTCGAGAGAATCAAAAGCATGGTGATATCATCATCACCAAGTTGGCCTTTAATAACAATGTCGTTGATCTCCTTATAAAACCTTTATCCTGGAAGGTTTTCGACGAGCATGTAATGAGTACGGGATTAAATATTATATCTGAATTGTTCCGAGGACTAGTAGGAGATTGTTAGCCGTGTGAGACTAGGGAGAACCATTTCTACACCAAAATGTTATTGTAATCTTATATATATATATATATATATATAGAGAGAGAGAGAGAGAGAGAGAGAGAGAGAGAGAAATAGACGGGAGCCTGCACCCGAGGGTGTAGGTAACTCCCTGCACCCGACTTTTTTTCTCATTATTTTTTGGTTTTTTCAAAAAAAAACTTTGGGGATTTACTTAATATATTAAGGGGAATATCTATTTCAAGTTTCATACAAAACAAACATTCCTAACATGTTCATCTAGACTGGGTCATTTTTAGTAATTCCAGACCTTTAAAATTTGATAATCTTGATGGAGATGATGGAAGTCTCAAATTAAGTTGAAATTGGAATGACATCATGGTGATATATAGTGATCTAATTACCCCAAAGTTTAATTTCAAAAAAAAATAAACAATCTTGAAAAAATGACCCGGGTGTAGGTAGTAACCTACAACCCCGGGTGTAGGATCCCTTTTCTCTCTCTCTCTCTCCCTCTTGGTCTATTTCACTCCTTATTTGAGATTAAATGAATGAATGCACTATAAGGTCCCTCTGTACAATTGGAATTATGTACCATTACCATCGTAATGATCATATAGTTGTTGGTTCAAATGTTTGATCATAGAGATTGATGCTCGATGATATCTAAAGAGTTAGATTGAGGGCTCATCAGGTACTATCAAACGATTATTAGGAAATGATCTCTAGCTTGAGAAGAAGATGACAATTCTTGACTAAAGACTGATATCTAACCGGCCTCTTGATGCAGATCCTCTACATAAGAATAGAAATTCGGAGGTGTTAGATAAGTTAGGTCAAAGAATTGACTTAGTAAGATCAAGATAACCAAGACATATTTCAAATATTGTCATGATATAGGCATGCATCCCTTGACCTGAGATAGATGTATTACAATATATCTGGGTATGTACATTTGGCAGATCGATGTGGATGACCTAGATAAGGTCTACACATCAGCAAGCTGGTATGCATACAAGGGTATATGAGTAATGTAGACTCTTAAAGGGATCATACATGTTCATTATTGATCCAGAGACATGAGCTCACTCATGAGATATTGGGATAAATTTCGATGTACAATTCTCTTGCTTTGGAAGCGTGACAAAATTTATAGGTATGATATATACTTTTGGATAGTATATAATCAATACCAACTCCCAATATTCTAATGAGAAACTTAATGATAAAACCTTGAAGAAGACATTTCAAATAAGATCTAATACTTAGTATTTAATCTAGGTTTTCCAATATGTATGGTGTACATGTATCATGAATACTTGAGGGTGATATGATCATCAATGAGTGTATAACCATGATACTTTCATACCGATGGAGTGATGAAATGAGTTTGGATTATATGACTCCTCTCAATAGATTAATGATATGATCTTAGTCCAAATGTTGTGTACTGATCTGAATATGATTCAGATACAATAAGAAGATTAGATTCACAGTTTGATTTATTCAAACATTGATGAGAGGTCCTTGAGATCCGAATTTGATAAATGATCTCAATCCAAGTCACTATACATGAAATATACAAATACTAGTACACGATAGAGACGAAATTTCACTATTACACGTATATTATTTACTTAATGATATACTTAATTTACAAATACTTTTATCATTTTACTAACTGCATTTCATGTTCATATGGAGCTACATATTATTTACATATTTTTTACATAATAGTTGATATAGAAAGAATTTCTGTTATATTCCATTAATTAAGATTTTATTAAATTCTGTTATCAACATAATATTCAAAAAAAGACCTCAATCAAGTTTATAAATAATGTTAAAAATGGATTCATTCAATGAAGAAGATAATAAAGGAAGAGTAATTAAAAAATAAACATAAAAAGAGATTATATCACCTTTTTAGGTAAATCATATCAATCATAGTATTAGATCAAAGATCTAATGGAACAATATGTATATAATAATAATGATACTATAAATAATATATAAAATATTATATATATGGAAAGTCCCTTCTATTTGTTAAATGTTTTAAATACATAATACACATTTATAAGTAATAATAATTAGCAGTAAATAAGCAGTATAATATATTGAGTATATATAGGGTTTTATAATTTTATAAATATATAAATATATTTAAAATTTAGAAAATAAAATGTTATTGTATTTTTAATATTTTCTCAATTTTCATATATTTTTCGGTAATTGAATCTATTTTTAAAGGACTTAATATTCAAAAAATGGCAATAATATAAAGGTCGAATTATTTTGGGTATTAAAAATAGATAATAAGTTCGAAAATTCCTAAAACTATTTTTCATATATATTGTATAATATAAATAAAAATATTGAACAAAACTTATTTTTTACATTTTAAATTGATTTCATAATCTTTTTAAGATTTTGTGATTTTTAGTGTTTTCTTTTATATTTTTTGTAATTTTTGGTCTTGGTTAATATAAGTAATCGTATATAGATTCTATTTTTTTGGAATTTCTAGAGTTGATGTTATGATTTTTTTTAGTTTTATATGTTGACATGGAATAATAGTTCCTAATTGATTTTAAATAAATGGGAAAATACCATAAATGCCAAGAAATATAGCATGAATAAACATACTAAGAGGATTCCACAATATTTTTCCCGAAAATTTTGAGGCCCTAAAGCTATTTAATAAAAATAAAGAAACATACATAAAATACATAGTCTAATAGGAGTGTATTCGTAATTAAAAATAAAGACAAGGTTCTGCATGCAAAATACTAAGAACTTTTACACTAAATTTAAAAGTTTAAGTACTAAAGATAAATTACTAGAAGTTGTAAGGGCTTTAATGCAAAATTCAAAGTGCCGCACATTATGCCGTGAGGCGCAAGGACCTCAATGTAATTAGATAGAGGTTTGAGGTGGTCCTTGCAAATTTTCTAGGAATATTAAAACTACACCTAACACTTATAGGGTTATTTATAAAATACAAAAAGTGACCAGGGGCCTTAGTAGTTTTTCCAAGGAGGCGCTTGATTGAGTGGCTCTCCTTGCACCACGTCAGTGCCACTTATGATGGACGTTAGAGATGCAGTCACTGCTTCGACTTAATTTTCAATGACCCATATTAGATCTAGACCTCTTCTCGCATGGCTCTCGATGTCTTTAGAAGAATACGAAAGAAAACATGGAGCCGGTCCTTCAATTGTCAAAATCTTGAGCCTCCGACCATATTCTTCGCTGCTGAGATGCTCTCTGGCTTCCTACAAGTGCTCCGCAGCTGGTAGTGCCCTTCAAATCATTCTGGGTCCAGCTGAGGAGAGACTTGGAGGTCGATTTGAGACGACCTGCCTAGAGTTGAGATGCATCGAATCACCTCCAGACGAGGTGAACCTAGGCAAGGACCTGCACAAAATCGTTGGGAACACGATGGCGAAGGCTCTGGGCATTTTATTTGATGGAAATGGTGTATTAATGAGGGAAAATGAAGAGGTCCATAGAGGAGGAAGAGGTGGACCTCAAATGCTCGATTCAGGCCGAATAAATATGGATGGGTGGTTCGAGTTGGTGGATATTATCCCAGGGGACGAGAGTGAGGTGGATTAATGGGTCGAAGACATGACAATCACGGTGATTTTGAGTTGGAACTTAAAGATACAACAAGGGAAGAATCTAAAATTAGTCTAGTCTACGGATCAAAGGCTGAAATTAAATGCTACACTATGATTCAGTAAAGGAAAGCTACATAAATAGTGAAAAAAATCAACTCAAGCAGGTGAAAATACCTGAAGTATCTCGCAAACTTGGATCTCCACCTATGTCTCTTCTCCTCGCTGACAAGGTCCAAGGCGGCCCTCGTGTTACTAGGACTTCAACTTAGAATGCTCCTATTGGGGTTACTGATGACTCAGATATTGAGGGGTCTAAAATGAGCCTCACGAGGTGTGGACAGAGTCGATGTGACGACCTCTCAACAACCATTTTTGATTAATAATTAACCCACACAAGAAATAAATCTAAGTAAGTGGTCAAAAATTATTATAAAATCCTATAATAAATGTGTATAGTGGTCAGGTACGAGTAGGGTGTCGAACACAGGGAGAACCAGGGATAGGCAACACAAATTGATTAAAAGAAGACAATCAATGTTTTCGGGGTTCTATGGATTTTAATGTTTTGTGTGTTTTAAATATGTATTTTTTTACAATTTTTTGTTTTTAATATTATAATTTTTATTTTTTTTATTGTTTTGATTGTTTATTTTCTTTTCTTTTTGATAAGATAATATAAAAGTGTATGTACTAATATAGATAATATAACTAATAAAATTATAAACAAAGAAATAAATACTCAAAAATCACAAAAGAAAATAAGTTTGGATGTTTTTTATTTTTCTCCTTTTTGGTATTTTTCCTATAATTTTTACTAAATTTTTTGTATTTTTAATTTAGATAATCTGTCAAAATAATGAATAAAATAAATAGGATGAGTTGTTATGGAATTTAAAAAATATCAAAATAGATAAAAATTTTACAAAAGTATTTTTAAAATGTAATAAATATAATAGACAAAATTTAGAAATAGAAACAAATATTTTTGGAATTTTGTAGAACTTATTATAATTTTTATAAGTATTTTGATGCTTTTTAATTTTTTGTTGTTTTCTTTTCCTATTTTTAGAGACTTTTGGTCGGTATGCTCAAAATACAATAATAAACTAAATCTATTTTTTTTGTAAATTTTCAAAATATTTTGTAATTTTTATGTATTTTGAAATGGAAACATGAAAAATAGAGCAGTTTTCAATTTTTAATAAATGAAAAATGACCCTTAGGTACCCAAATGAAAATATTTGTGATAGATGCATATATTTGGTATTTATGGGAATTTTCCACGAATTTTTAGAGGCATGGAGATGTTTCTAAGAAAATAAAATCCACAAAGAAAAAGTACAATTTGATATGTGTGCATTTATGTAAATATTAAAAGTTTAAGGACTAATCCCGAACACCTCAAATAAATATGGGTCCAAAAATGCAAATTTCCCAAATATATTCCATAATATATACCTCGATGGATATTTCTGTAGTAAATACATATTCAGGATTCGAATGCAAATTATCCAAAAATATTACATTAATTTTTCAAAATTATAGACTAAAACAAAATACACAAACATACAGGGGCCCCACTACAAAAAGCTCACATCTCAAACGTGCAGGTACGGGAGGTGACGTAGTGAAGGACCTGAATGCAATATCACATAAGATTTAGGGTTCACTAGCAAAATTAACAAAGTTTTTACAACTACAACAAGAATTTAAATACTAAGTACTAATATACAAAATGGTGGGTGTATATATGACGTTTATCCCCCCCCCCCCCGTGCGCTCGATCTAGCAGTTCTGGTTGCTTCACTTCATGTATGGCGCTCTCTCGATACTCGAAGATGGTTCGGCTAGACATTTGAGATTAGATCCCTGGGAGGAGATCAATGGTCAAGGCTTCATTTGATCGGACGACACCTGTGCCTCCTGGAGAGGGGATCTTGATCCGACGGCTGGAAGGAAGCTTGGAAGAACTTGCTAGAATAAGGAGTCTTCCTTGCTTTGGATTGATGTGTCTCATGCCTCGAACATCCAAACATGTTGTTGAATGGCTCAAAATGATCGTGGATGGCTTCTACAGCTGGACAACCCCTCAAAGAAGTCTAGAGCTCATCAGTGGAGCTCTGTCGTGCATGGGCACCTGGAGGCTTCGTTCACCAGCAAATTGCCTCTCATGAGGCTTCCGAACCTTATAACATGCGTGGTTATCTTATACAAAAGGAGGCGGAGGTCCTAGCGGTGTTGACGAGTGAAATGAATATTTATGGAGTGAGGCAGAGGATCCTCGACAATACGACATAGAGGGTGATCCATTTCCCTTATATGAGCGAGATCAAGGCGATCAGAAGTGCTTGGGTTGTTCAAAAGAAGAAGGAGAATATGATAGTGCTAATCACGTAGGCGGAGGTTGGTCGAAGCGATCAAAAACAAAGGACAAAGCTTAAAGATTTGGGTTTTATGATAGATTCTACATAATTAAAAGAAATAAAATGTAGGACTAGACTATTTCTAACGCATGCATAAAAAACTAAGAAAAGAAGAGATGTACCTGACTTGGACTAGAACAGAGCAAGCTTCTGATAGAGTAGGTGGTGGAGCTCGGATTGCTTCGATTCGACGCCTACACGATTCACTGAACCCTCCTAGGGATTCCTATTGTCACCAAGATTTGCCTAGGTGTGAGAGGATTAGGATTTGGGGGCAAAAGAAGGATCAAAGAGGATAGGAAGACAGATGCAATATCTTACAACCAATGGCCTTGGATTGAGTGACAAATCAATAGATGGATCCTCGGATCGATGAAAGATCACGACCATAAAGAGCAATCATCAATAAGTAAAAGTCAAGGAGAAATTGGTCCAAATGGGTGTAAGGATCAAGCCCTAAAAATGAGAGAAAAGAGGTCAAAAACTCTCTAATGGCTACACAACTACGAGATGAGATAGTTGACTGAGGTCAACTGGTCTAAATTCTCTATTAGTCCACGTGGACTGCTTGAGGACAAAAAGTTGAATAAAAGGTTTCTTATATCAAATTAAAATAATAAAAAAATTAATTTATTTTTGGTTAAAACATGAAAAATTCTTATTATTTTACGTATTATTTTAATATGTTTTTATTTATTTTTACCATTTAATTTATTATAGGTTACTTTTTACAAGTATATTTATAGGTATACTTACCTATATACTATGTATTTTATTATCATTTTGTATTTTGGATTTTATTATTTTATCCACATAATTTACGTATTTATAAATTATTTAAATATAGACAAATATATTTTTATTGAATTTTTTACAGTTGATTTGTACACATAGTTAAATATAGGTGTTAATTATATAGCTATATGTATAGTGTATTTATCTATGTGTTTCCATATAATATTTTATTATATTGTACTTTTATAACTTTATTTTATTTTAATTGTGTACATAAAATTCAAGTAATATTTATAAAATTACAAAAATATAAAATAATGAAATTATAAAGAATAAATAAGATGAAAAATTTATTCAAGTATATTGTACAATAGGGGTCCAAAATCTAACTTTTGCATCTTAACTCCAAATTTAATGAAAAAAATCTTCATTAAATAAGTTACTAAAATTTATATACAATTAAGTGATATTGGTGTATTTTGAGTTCATATGGAGAAGATATGAGTCTGAGAAGTTTGGGTTTTGGCTTTATATTTTGAGTATAGAATGTACAATTTGTATATGTTTGCGTAAAGTAAATTTTGTATTTTTCTTTATACTTTTATCTACAACTTTCATGTACTAAGTTTCTTGATTTGATGTATAAATATCAAAATAATAAGACAGGTCCCAAAAATGTATTATTAGGCATTTATGAATTAGGGTTTTATTTTATTTTGGCCCTTATCTCCCCCTACTTTATTCCTTGTCAACCAAGTCATCATGATGCCTAGATATCAAGATTTAGGATCATAAAATACCAATGGCATTTTATTTCTTTTCCTCTTCTTTTCTTTATTATTTTATTTTAGATTTAAATATAATATTTTATATAATATTTACATACTAAATAGTATATGCTAATTTATGCAAAATAATGATATATACATGCATTTATCTATGGTTTAAAGGCATGTTGAAAGAATAAAGCTGATGAAGCGGAGATTCATCACCCCATGTACTTGCCTTTGCTAGTCCTTAGAAAACACTTATGACTTTCAAACTTATTTCCATAAAATCAAAGTTTGGAGCTCAATCGGATCTTTGAAATTTAAGGTGCGGTCAGAACCTTATTGGGAATCGGAATTAGAACACAACAACATCTGAGAATCACAAAACCCTACCCAAGTCTCCACAAAAGCCAGGTTAGAACAAGTCGAGTCATACGCAATCCCTTATGACTCTGAGTCTATTTTGTACAATGTTAGTGATATGTAGCTCTCCTCAGCTGAAGCAGTAAAAGTTAGTCTTCTCCAATATGATGACCCTAATTCTCAAACCCAACAACTCTTTCCTCAAGAAGCAGGGTATTCTCTTTCAAGTTGAAGTACAAATGACTCAAGAAGAGGAGGTGGAAAGATGAATGGGCGGTAGCCAGCGTAGCTATCTATCTTAGAATGCTTGACTAGTGTAGCCAAGTCATCCGGCTGCAGGCTCACTTACATTTGATTTTGGAGCTCAACCTTGCTTATTGACTATAAAAATATATACATGCTGCGTCAGGAATTGATTTTTCTTTGATTTTTGCCTGTCTATTTTTTTGGAGTTTTTGATTTTGCATATTTTGAATACTATATACAATAGCACTTACATGCCCAAAAATTGGGTATTTAGATCTCATGGCTACTGGATCGGGTTGGGGTACAATGACCACAATTGTGCCACTTCCGATGTTTCCATTGTCTTGTATCTCATGCGGGTAAATCCATCCCTCTACCACTTCAATTGAGGTGAGCAAACTATAAAGTGCATGTGTGCAAACAAGATCATTGTCGACAAGAGTCATGCATGTGTTCTCAAATATTCTACATAGGTAATCAAAGTAAACTAAGTCTCACGGTCTCAAAAAAATAAGTCTAGCAGATCTGAAGTGCCTCAATTCCAGTTCCTATAAGGTTCCTGTTATTAAGTAAATTAAGTTCCAACCAAGCTCCAATCTTCAGATTTTATTTAAAATTGTTCAATTGTCAGTTTCAATATGAAAAATGCAAATGCTATGCACAATGTAGGAAAATATTTTTATGATGCAATTTTCTTGTTTTGAATTTTATGGATTTTTTTACAAACATTTTGCAAATTTTTATCAAATTTATGAAAATATTTTGCAAATGTTTTTGTGATTTTGAATTTTGTAAATTTTTTGGAACTTTTTTATAAAAAAATTTTGGCAAATAGATATGTGCATCTATTTACAGGGGAATGTGTCTTATTAATTTACAAGAGTTGGGATTTAGGAATTTACAAGTTTGTGTATACATGGTTTTTAAAAGATTTTTATTTGCTTAAATCATGTACATAATTCTCAAAATAATTTGAAAAGATTTTCACAAATATTTTGAGAACTTTATTTTGTAAACTAATTTGACAAATAATTTTTACAAACATTTACTAAATTTAAAAATAATTTTGTAAAGATTTTTCAAACAATATGTATAGGTTTTTCAAAATATTTTTGCAACTATTATCAAATCCATTTGCAAATAGATTTTCAAAACATTTTATTTCAAATAAAGAAAAGGAATTTTTACAAACAAAACAGTTTATATAGGTTGAAAACACTTTATAAAATGTTTTCCAAACATTTTTCAAAAAAGGATTTTCCAAACATTTTTTAAATATTTTGCAAAATCTTTTACATGATTTATTAATCGATATATACATAGAATTTTAATATGCATTTTAACTTTTATTAATTATCTATATTATTAAAAATATGAAAGTCCAAGTTATTGCTAAAGTATGTACAATGTATATACGACCCCCTATACATAGTTTGGGTTATGTCCTCATTGATCAGAGAGAAAAGAAGACATAACTCGTACTAAGTATAGAACAATATATACTACAATGACTAACGAATGAATGAGAAGTTGATCGTCCTCCCATACTTAGGATGAAATATTCCTAAGTATAACAGGATGTACACAAGGTGGGGAGGGTCAAGGGTTGGAGTATATGAAATCATCGGCTTGACACGTACCCCCTCTACTTAGGGTAAAATATCCCTAAGTATAGAAATAGTATCAAGAGTTAAGGGGACAAGTGGGGGATTAAAGAATGACAACTCGTGGAGATCACCCCCTATACATAGGACACAGTGTGTCCTAAGTATTGTAGTGATGAAAGGGGTAGACACCTTTTTCAGAAGAAAAAGAAAAATGTAGATGAAAATAAGAAAAGAAGAAAAGAAGAAAATAAAAGATATTTTTGTGATTTTTGTGCTCAAGTATGTGATCCATTATCGTCATTGACCTCACTTGATATATAACTTCGATAAAATCAACAATGGACATGAATGTTTCAAGCTCTTTGTACAGCTTCAACAATTGTCCATTCACAACAAAAGGTTGTGCGTCAAGTGACAGTTCTGATGTATGTAGACTCCCATTGTCACACACAATGTGGATTATATAAGGCTTTGTACACTCGCTCTTCAATTTGCCAGGAAAGATTTTTAACCACGCGTCAAAAAACCACACCTTTTGTCTTGACTCGAAAATCTTTCTTCGAATGTATTTATCATGCCATTTCTTCACTTTCTCCTTGTACATGAGGCTATTGTCATACATGTAGTCACTGAATTCAAGTTTAGATCAACTTTTTTGTGTTCTCCTACTTTTTTAGAATAAAAATTACATAAGTTCAATGCCTAAAAGGACTTGTGAATTAATTCCATGGGCAGGTGATGCAGCTTGTCATAAACAAGGTGGTAGGGAGACATACAAGTAGAGACTTGTACACTGTGCGATATGCCCAACAAACCAAGTCCAAGAGTTGGGACCAATTCTTCTTGTCTAATCATACAAGCTTCTACAGAATAGTCTTTATCTCCATGTTTTAACCTCCATCTAAGTCATTTGACTGTGGGCAGCATGGTATGCTCGATGCCATATTCTTTGTTCAGCTTCTTGACCTCTCTATTTATGAAATGGTTACCCATGACTAATATCAGGATTTTCAGAATTCTGAAGAGTGAAATGATGTTTTTCTTGGAAGAACTTGCACACTATTTTGTTGTCAGCGGTCCGGGTGGGGATAGCTTCCACCCATTTGCTTACATGATCCACGACCAACAGGATTTACTCAAAGCCTTGACTACTAGGAAACGGGCTCATAAAATTGATGCTCAAGCGTTAAAGATGTCTAATATCTAAATGTATTTTAGAGGCATCGTATATCTAGAGCTTATGTTTCCACCCATTCTGTTGACCACTTGAACATGGTTGGCCACCATAGGCCACATTGAAGTACTTTTGTTGTCGTTCTCTATCTAGAATAGTGTCCATTGACGTCAAGCTTATGATAGTGGTCCAGGACACCTATTATTTCCTCATGAGGTATGCTCCTCCTCCATATGAAGTCTTCTCCCTCACAGAATAAGTGTGGTTCTCCCCACTAGTAGAAGTGAATGTCTGCCAAGAACTTGTCTTTCTTTATCTTTGGCCCACCTGCCAAGTCTTCTTAGAGACGGGGTAATTCATGATGTTGGCATATCATGGGAGTGAGGTTATATAAAGGATAGCTTCATCTGGAAAATTCCTGTGATAGGTGTGATGGCTTGCTCAGGAGCTTATGTCTCAATGATTCTGAAAAGGTCATCTGCCACCACATTCTTAACTCCAGGTTTATCACAGATTTCAAAGTCAAATTTCTGGAGGAGAAGGATCCATCTAATCAAATGAGATTTGGTATCCTTCTTGATCTGTAAGTACCGATGGCAAAGTAATTAGTGAAGGATATGGGAAATCCTCAAGCGCAACACGGAAGCATGAGGATCGCATCGAATGCGATCGGGAGCGACTAGTCGCACTAGTTGCTCGATGCAACGGAATTTAAAAAAATTTTAAATGATGAAGCCACATGATCCAAGAACATTTCTCGGATCATTTCATCTAAACCACAAATAGGTAATAGGGTTACCTATTGAAGCGTAATTGCGATCGAGTCTTTAAACCAAGAGATCTCCTGTCCCAAGTCCGATCTAACGGAGGAGACCCTTGTCAGCGTTGGGATGAATCACATGCTCCTCGCAATCCATGTTGATGATCCATGCGGCGGATCTCCTGGTCTCGTCACATGAGATCCAACATCTTCTTCACAAGCGAGATGCACCGAAGGAGATGGAGATCTACGAATAGATGATCCGACAACATAATGGCGATGCTGCATCTATGATGACTCTCACAATGGCTCTATGGTTGATGACCATTATAAGAGAGAGAGAGAGGCTTGGCGTGTGGGGAAAAAGAGAGAGAGAGCATTCATTATCTTGTATCGAAGAGCAAGGGGTGCCTCTTCTTATATACGGTTTTGGGAGTCCACGGATCCCAATCCATGGAAAACACACAATCAATGGTTAAGATTGATTTGTGTTTCTTTCTATGGCTAAGATGTTGTTGTAAAAAACACAACAATAAATGATTTAATTTAAATTAATATATATCTATAAATCAATATATTTAAATTCAAATCAAATCAATTAATTATCTTTGGAGATAATGAGGACATAAACCATATCCCCAAAAAAGGGAGGACGACTACCAACATCTCATGAGATCTCATTATCTCATGAGATACCATTATCTCATGATATCTCCAGGAATTACAACAACTATTGTTGTAAATTATTTCACAAAAATAAGTTATAATTATCTTGTGAAATATTGCAATCATGCCATTAGAAAAATGTGAATCACATTCACATCCCAAAAATAAAATGTAAATTATATTTTAATTAATCATCCAATGTGAATCCAATTCACATCAATAATTAATTAACGAATATAAATCACAATATGCTCTCTCTAATATATTATAAATCAAATTTATAATATATATGATTACTATGGGTAGTGTTATCCACATTATTCATATCCATGATGATTAAATTGTATTTAATCATCTTGGATCTCTATTCTCATGTGCCAAAATAATATGAATCACATTCACATTATTCACATCTTTGATAATTAAATCACATTTAATTATCTCAGATAACTCTCCTTATAATATGAATCAAATTCATATTATCCATGATAATTAAATCACATTTAATTATCAATTTTCTCGATTCTCGGATACATATATCAACAATGAAATTATCCCCGAACTCTTTCAAGGATAATGTTCTTTCTATGTGGATACTTAGAGATAAGGATAGGGTGATTGTATTGTTCCATGTATAGTGACTTGGATATTGAGATCACATCTCAAATCCAGATCTCGGGCCTCCCATAGATGCTTGATTAAATCAAGACCGCAAATCTAATCTTCTCATTGCATCTGAATCACATTCAAATCAATGTCCAACATTTGGACCAAGATCAGATCACTTCTCTATTGAGAGGAGTCACTAAAATCCGGACCCATTTCATCACTCCATAGGAATGGAAGCATCATGGTTATACAATCGTTTATGATCACATCACCCTCAGGTATTCCCAATACCTGTACATCCAGCATACTGGAAGACCTAGATTAAACCCGAAGTTTTAGATCTCTTTTGAATTGTCTCCTTCTGGATTTTATCATTAAGTTTCTCATTCGATCATTGGGAGTTGTATCGATTATATACTTTCCAAAAGCATATATCATACCCAGGTGTTGATCATATACTTTCTAAAAGTATATATCAAACCTACAAATTCAGTCAAGCTTCTAAAACGAGATTACCGTGCATGGAATTTGATTCTTCCCAATATCTCATGAGTGAGCTCATGTCTTCCGGTCCAGTAAATGAACCTGTATGGTCCCTTTGAGAGATTGTATTACTCATATGCTCGTATATGCACACCAGCTCACCGGTATATAGACCTTGATTAGGCCATCAACCTATCGGTCTACCAAATGCACATACTCAGACATATAGTAACACATCTGTCTCCGATCAGAGGATGCGTACCTATACCGTGATAGCATACGACATAGGTCTTTGGTTATCTCGATCTTGTTAAGTCAACTCTTTGACCTAACTAATATGACACCTCCGAATCTCAATTCCTATGCAGAAGACCTGCATCAAAAGGTTGGTCAGATATCAACCTTAGAGATAAGGACTGCCATCTCCTACTCAGGATGGAGATCACGTCTTAATAATAATTTGATGGTGCTTGATGAGTCCTCAATCTAACTCTTTAGATATTCATCCAAGTACCATCCTCTATGATTCAATAATTGAATCAACAGTTGTATCATTAAGATGGCCATGGTACATAACCCTAATTGTACTAAGGGACCTATTATGCAAATTAGTTATTCTTCATTTGAGATTAATGAGTGAATTGCAATAGCATTTATTGCATAATGGCTGGTCGTGGGCTCACATGTACAACAATTAGTATAGACAATTACTTTGGATCCCAGAAGATGTGATCCAAACTTTTCTAAAGAAAACAGTACAGTTAACAGCTCTTTCTTTGTCATAGTATCGTTTCTCTATGCCTCATCAAGTGTTCTACTAGCGTATTGAATTGCGAAGGGGACATTCCCTCATCTTTGCCCTAAGATAACACCAATTACATAATCGGACGTGTCCACCATGATCTCAAATGGTAGAAACCAATTAGGCGGCTGGAGGACAGGAGCATGTGTGATCAGTCTTTCATCTCGTTGTAGGCATGGAGATCATGATCATCAAAAACAAAATATATCTCCTTGCCAAGCAATTCAATCAATGATTGGGCAAGCTTGCTGAAGTCTTTGATGAATCGTTGATAAAAACCAACATGCCCAAGAAATGATCGGACTGCTTTAGATTGGTTGGTGGATCAAGTTTGGAAATCACTTCCACCTTGGTTAGGTTAACTTCCATGTCGAATTTCGATACAATGTGACCAAGCACTATCCCTTAAATCACCATGAAATTGCTCTTCTCCCACAAGAGCATGAGATTCACTTCACAACACCTCCTTAAAACACGATCTAAATATCAAGACATTGATCAAATAAATCCTCTTAGATTGAAAAAGCATCCATAAAACATCAAAGAAGCTACCCACCATGTCTTTAAATTCAACTAGCATACAATGCCGGAATGTAGTGGGGGCAATACATAGCTCAAACGACATTCCTCGAAAAATGTATGTCCCAAAAGGATAGGTGAACGTGGTATTCTCTTGGTCCTCAGAAGCAATTGGAACTTGATTATATCCAGAATACCTGTCCAAGAAGTAGAAATATTCCTTCGTGTCCAGTCTCCCAAGAATCTAGTCAATGGAGGGCAATGTGAAATGGTCCTTTTTGGTGGCGAGGTTGAGACATTTGTAATCTACACAGACTCACCAAGATGTCGGTACTCTGGTTGGAATCTCCTCTCCTTTGTCATTGGTAATAATGGTAATCCCAGACTTCTTTTGCACTACGTGCAGGGGACTCACCCACTTGCTGTTGGAGATGGGATAGATGAATCTTGCATCACACTATTTCTGAATTTCTTTCATAACAACCTCCCAGAGGTCTGGATTTCCTCTTCTCTAGAATTCGTGGGAGGGCTTTCTGTCTTCTTTAAGGTAGATATGATGCGAGCACAAGGATGGATTTATCCCATGGAGATTCGATATCTTCTAGCGTATTGCCTTTGATTTACGTTCAAGATCCTCCATCAGACAAGATTCTTGGTCATCGGTCAAATGAGCATTGACAATGACCAGGTACATGTTTGGTTCTTCTGCAAAGAAGGCGTACTTCATATTGAAGGGGAATGGATTGAACTCCGGTGGAGTGGGAACAACTTCGGTGGTGACTTCAACGACAATTATAGGTGTAGGCTCTTTCATACTGTTGTTTGTCCACCTCTAGCAATTCAAACTCATTGTTCTCAATATCACACAAATTGGTAATAAAATCCCCCTACTCAGATGACAGGGATTGTTCAACTTCTTCCAATGGCACATCATCGAAGTCCTCATCATCAAATACTTCGGTTAGATGGAATATAATTTCTCATCCTTCCTCGAGGAAGAGTTATTTCAGGGTTTCTATATGACCCATAAATAAATTTGTGTCTCTGATCTCTGCTAAAAAATCACAGTACTCATAACATTAAGATTCAAGCACTCTCATCTCAGATGCAGTCTCTATAGGTTTCGGCTCAATAATGGTCTCTATCTACATTTTGTTACTTTTGGAGCAGAGTGTGATCTCTCTAGTATGGTAACAGACTTATAGATGGCTGGAGTGTCCTACTGCTACTGAGATGTACATCATTAGATAAAAAGAAATTATTTTCACATGATTCTGATTAAACACTATAGGCTACATGCTCCTTGGGACAGAAGTTGGTTGGATTCACTTCGATCTGAGCCAGAATGACAGTCTTAGAAGTTGTCAAGTCATCTATATTCTGGCTCATCTCAATCATGTTCTTTACAAGCTGAGCCAGACAATCTAGTGTTGGGTTAACATGTGCAACCACAGAAGGTTCGGCCTGATGATACCGCTAATTCTGCTAGTAGGAGGGAGGTTGTTGCTGGTAACCTTGAGAATAGCGAGGAGGGAGAGAAGGGTAATGTTGATACTACTGGGAGGAATACCAATGATGATATTGAGCAGTCGTATACTAATACTACGATTGGCGGTATCCAGACTGTTGTTGGTAGTTGTTCTCCCTCTAGTTGTAACTATGTCGCGGAGGCTGCTAGTGATGGGCCGAGTTGGGCTGGAAATTCCACCCTCCTTGTTGTTAATGAAATGTCTAGTAGGCCTAGTTCTAACCCTTTTGTTGTCCCTGAGGATGGCTAAGTTGCTGATCATTGCCTCAAACGACACTCACATATTGAAGAAAAGGGAGGTGGAGAACAAGACTCGATGTACTAATGCTGGTATTTAGGCAGCTGGTAGACAACCATCTGAGTTTGTGGTTGTGGCAGTGCTACTCCGGGGCTTGCACATAGTATACGTGCTGCTCCAGGGCTTGCACATAATATACGTGCTGGATCGGAGGTTGACCAAGACTCTGTCGAGGTGGTTGTGGTTGTGTATCCTGCTTCTTCTCAGCTGGAGACTCCGTGGCGACGGTCACTATGTTGCAGGTTGACGAGTCCGAAAATGCGCTTGTTAAAAGATGTTGTTTATAATCGTGCGTTGTAGGCATCAATCGGAATAGGTCAAGAAAATAACCACAAATATTTATTCAATTTCAATTAATGTGGTTTTATGTTTATTTTACTTGGGCAAGTCCTAAGGTCTAACTCAAGGAGGCAAAGGAACAACCTAAAATTATGTCTATCAAAATTCGTGCGCAGTTATCAAGGCGGTCTTCTTTTAGAATTTTTACTGCAATAAAGGATGCAATATGCAATTTTGGCCTATTTTCGAACCTAAAATATCAATTACATTCAAAAGATGTCCAAAAAACATGAAACTTGGCCACAATGCAAAATATGATCAAATAAATGCACTGTAATTTTTTTGGAATTGTTTAATGCAATATGAATTTTTTATGAATTTTTAAATGCAAATAGAATGAATTTAAATATTTAATTATAATGAATATTAAACCTAATTATTTTTAAGGAATAGAATTATCTAAGATCTATCACTAGGGAATGGATCTTAGAAAAATCCTAAACCTCGAAAATGTGAGATCTAATATCTATTAAAAATCAAATACTGAAATATGCAAAAAAAAATGATTTTTACAGGGCAAACTATGCATGCAAATGCAAATATTTTTGGGCACAATATCAAGCAAAAATTAACTCTACAATATGTGATTTTTCGGGAATTTTTAGAGCAACAGTTAATCAAAAACAAATTTCAGAGCACAAACTGGGCAAAATATATCATTTTCCACAAAATAATTAATTATTAATCAATCACAAAAATATCTACAATATGTCAAACTGTATAAAATTAAATAATAAACATCAAGCTATTTTTTAATAGATAAATAATGCAATATAAAGGTCCAAAATTGTGGGAGACTACAGGTGTGTTTATGCAATAAACATAAATAGAATAAAATGCAGAGAAGGGGGCCTAAGAGTAATTACCAAGAATATGGACGGCGTCACTGCAAAATTACCAGAGGGGCACGTACGCAGCACGCCCCCTTTGGTCGGTGAGGGCTGAAGTGCAATAAGAAGAAGGACCGAGGGGGCTCTTGCAATTTGCCGCCCAGCTCACGTGCATACCACGTGCAGATGTAGGCTTGGGAAAATGCTTGGCGCGGGCCTCCACGTGTCCCTCAGTCGTGCCTCGGGTTGTCCCAAGGCTGGTGGTGTGGAGACTGGCTCGTATGAAGTTTCGTGGATGATCTGCACCATCGATGGAGCTGTGATCCAACGGATGGGGTTGCGTTTCGCCAACGGCTCAGATCAAGAGGGGTGTGTTGATCGAACGGTCGACGATGGCCGATACACGATCGAGTGGTGTCGATGGAGCGGCAGAGGGATGGCGGTGTAGCGCAGGTGATGAACGTAGCTATTGGAGGAGGTGGGCTTCTGTGCGGAGGACGACGAAGCGGAGTGGGTAGTGGTCGTCGATGATGATGACGGCGTAGTTGGCGGCTACGGTGATGATCGTGCTGGGCAAGATGGTCGATGGCGTCGTCGGAAGCGGTGTTGGAGGTCGAGTTGGTTGCTGTCGGAGGTGAAGTCGAGGCGGAGTAGGTGGAGGAAGAAGGTGGAGAATGGTGGAGGAGATGATCGATCGAGAGATAGAGATCAAAGATGGAGGAATGAGGTGAGAAGAGGGGAGGATACCTAAGCGGAAGAGCTCGACGGTGAAAACACCGGAGCGGAGCAGCTGCTAGAGGCAGAGCTGCGACGAGGTGGAGGGCACCTCGGATCACGCCGGCTGGAGGATTGATCGGTTGTCATGCCCGAGGGAAGGCTCATGCTGATGAATCGGCGGATGAAAGCTTCTGAGGTAGCGGTGATGATGTTATATAGGAGATGGGTTCGGGCCGGAGAAGGAAACGCAATCGGGGATGATATTTGACGAGGGATCGAAATCGCGGAGGGTCGGTGATGGGACCTGGGATGATGAGGATTCGATTGGATGCGCATTTGGATTGCATGATCGGAGGTTGGCGAGATTCGCAATGAGAAAATCGGAGGCGGCGGCGCTCGCCGATTTGGGAAAGGGGGTTGGACGAATACGATGTACAGCGGCCGTCCCATCGGCCGAGATCAGATAACCGTGATTAAGACACGTGGCAGTAATAGGAAGGAGGTCCATGGGGCACGTGCGATGCACGTGCGTTCCTTTTATTTTATTTTATTTATTTTTTTATTTTTATATTATATTTTCTTATTTTTTTATTTTGATTTTATTTTATTTTTTGATAAAACCGATATATGAAAAGGCCAAAAATGGCTGACACGTGGCGGCACTAGGTGCGACCACATGTCAGCACCAGAAAATTCGAAATATATATATTTTGTAAAATCGAAAACAAATAGTAAACGACCTCAGATCGAAAAATTTTCTTCACAAAACCAAAATCAAAATTCGGAATACCTTGATCATTTGCATAAAGTGATATTTTTGGGGTATCCCATGTACATAGAATACCTTGATTTTTGGGTTTTATAATTTTTATGTTATTTTAAACCAGATAAAATTCGGAAAAATATTGTAAAATCAAAGATAAATAATTACACATTAATCTATTTTTTTTTTGGATTTTTATTAATTAAGAAGAGGAAGAAAATAAATAAACTATGAAACAGACCAAATTTGTGCAGTCAGTTAGTGGACTTGGACTCAATTTGTTTCTTTGATTTCAAGCTCCATTTGGATTTGGATTTTTGCATATTTTAATAAAACTTTCATCAAACAAGACAAGTGAAGAAGAAATGAGCTAAAATAGGTTAATTATGTACATAAAATAATAGTCAAAAAGGGGGGGCAAACTAGTACTATCAGATTCCGGAGGAGTGAGAACATAACCTTACGAAGTTTAAAACAAGAGTCAGAAAGAAGAAACCGCTAAAATACAAAATGTACAGAAGAGGCCCAAAACCCAATTTTCACATATGCGTTCCGAATCACTTGAACTTGGTCTTGTTTTGAAGGTAATTGGATGTACATTAGTTCAAAAGTGGGTAGGATTGAAACAGACACTATAAGAGGAAGATATGAGGTTTTTAGTCTGGAAATCCTGAAACTAGTGTTTGGGTTTTTGGTCCATTTATTTGGGTTAGTTTTTTTTGTATTTTCACTTATTCTTGTTAGTGATATGTACACAGTGGAGATGGTTTTGTGTTATTTTGAGTTAGCATGAATTAGTTAAAAATTCGGGAAGTTAGGCTTATTACATGTCATTTTTGGCTTGGATTTTTGGCTTCTTATTTTGTGCAGAAATTAGTGCTAAAATGTAATTCTTATGAAAACATGTATGAATGCTAATTATGCAGAATAGATGCAGAAATGCTGTTGATTTTTTGCGGGATTTGAGCTTAATAAATGAGATTTAGAGTGATGAATCCGAGATTCATCATCCCCCTTTACTTGAAGCATGCTTGTCCCTGAGCATCAGAAAGAAATGCCATGAAGTGAAATGAGATTGGGTTCCATACCAAGACCATGAGCTGAAGGTGAAAATGAATCTAGATTCGACCTTTCGATTATTAGTGTGGCGAAACTTCCGTGAGACTTTAGAATTTTAAAATCAACAGCCCTCAAGTTCTACATATCATTGCTACAGTTTTGGCTC